>JAOQGH010000001.1:125057317-125070735 GCA_025769975.1 Gallinago jamesoni | reverse complement strand
TTGGCAGGGGAGTTGGACTAGATGATCTCTATGGTCCCTTCCAACTCCAAAAAAAAATTCAGTGAAATTCAGTGAACCATGCAGAAAATTGGCCTTTTAGCTTCTAATGGGCTTTCATTTAAAATTTGTACTCAGTCTTCAAAATTTGCAGTATTGTATGCATATGCTAAACATACCACTCATCCAGTGATATCTAAATAACCTAGACACCTGGAAGGTGTCCCTGCCCATGGCAGGGGGATTGTGACTAGATGATCTTGAGGTCCCTTCCAACCCAAACAATTCTATGATTCTATGGTTCTATGACTCTATGATTCTATGATCAGTAGGGTTACACTTATGCTTAGATATATACCCATCTACAAGATCAAGACCTTATTCTGTAACTATGGAATGTCATAACTATGGAATAACACATAGATGGGTGGTGGAACTGACCACTGCTAAGCTGCAAAATGTATTCCCTTGGGGGGTCGGTTTCAAAAAGGAATAAAAAAAAATCAGTTCATCATCTCTCCTGGGTCAGCAAAACTTGGTTGAACTTAGGCTTTCAGTTATAGGTTGAGAGCCTTTTCTTCTTTATAATGATGGAAATGTCAGAAAAAAAAAGCCAATGGGTTCTGTTGTAAAGTAGTAATATACATGATGAGCTAAATGTATTAACCAGATTAGGGTTACCTGTTTAATTTCTGACCCACAGCAGATAATTACACACTCTTCCATGATCATGTCCTACCTCTGCTGTCTGCAACTTCTCCTCTCAGGTCTCACTGTTCAATAGTTGAGTTGAACTCAGAGTCTTGTTCTCCATTTGTGTTTAGCTTTGCAAAATGCTTCTGCTATTTCAGACTGGAACAAGTATTTGTATGCCTGAAAACTTGGGGGTTTTTCTCAGTGACGTAAATTGACATAATAGATTGCCTGTCTTTGCAAATTGTGTCTTTGCAGCAAAACAGCGTCTTTAACTAATTAATCTGAACTGCTCTGAATTTTATAATGTACTCTAAACTAACATATATGTAACACAAAAAAATGTAGGGTGAATTTTATAGGGTCATTATAGGGTCACTTTTTCCTACCATGCTGAAGCTCGGAAGCATGTGTGTGTAGTACATCTTCTCTGACTTCAAAACTTGTGAAATATTTTGGTCAGTTAGAGTTCTGTTTCAGGATGAAAAGTTCGTGTTGGGAAGCAAACTTCTTTGTTAACGGAAACACTGACGCAAACCCAAGACACTAAATTAGGTATGATTTGATGAAACTGATAGCTGGCTAACATTTCTCTGTCCCTTAACACAACCTTCAGTAAATCAGAGCTGCCACACTAAAATACTCTATATACTGTAATTTTATACTCTTTGTGAAGTAGCCAAAAGAGAAAACTATGAATATCTTATAAGGAAATCTGATTTTCCTTGATCTTATTTTCCTACAGAAAGTTTCTCTGGCACGTTGCATTTACAACTGCAGCATTCTAGCTCTTTCCATTTCTGTGAAATAAATCAGATATTAAGAAGTCAACTATCTATGTCTTCTTTGTATACATAGTCTGTGAGAACACTCCTGTTGACTTCCTACATTGTCATGGGGAAGCATTTATAGTTTACTTTGTTTGTTTAAGGGACAAACGTGTCTTAGTTAATGAACACAAGTGCAGAGGGAAATAATGTCAACAAAAAGTGCCCAAAAGATTTACATAAGCTGTCATTTGAGCTTCTGTAACATGCAGATGTTACTGCTATGGATAATAGAAATACCTGTCATTTTAGCTGTCAACAGATCTGGTCAATTTTACCCAGTTGCCCTTTGGGTGCCCCTTTTTTACTTTGGTTCCTTGACTAGTCTTGCCTTAGTACCTTTCACAGGCAAAGTTAATGGCTGTAATCATTCCCTTCTACTCACTTCACATATTCATTCTGACTCAACTTTTTCTCTGACTCACAATCTGTTTCTATTTCCATAATCATGAGTGCATGTGAAACATCCTGGGCTAATGCGAAATGGCACAGACATCAAAATGTGTTATTCATACCTATGTGAGTAATGCCCACTTATTCTTTGGTACATGTGTATTGACTTGATAGCACCTTCATTTCCTGCCTCTTTCCACTTATTCAGTCACTTGGTGAACCTTCTTCCACAATAATGGGGATGATTCCTCTTCTGTTCTTATGTCAAAATGAAACCCCCCTAATACACCAGGATTACTTCTTCAGCCAAATTTTAAAAAATTATCTAGAAAAAGAGAAAAAACCCACAGTTTAGGAGCTGTGATACACAATTAATCATCACAGGGAACCAAATAACTAATTCTTCATATATTCTGCTGAAAGTGCAAGAAGCCCTGTTCTCAGTGAATAAAAGCTCATCAGCATAATAAAGAGTCAGAAGTCACTTGTGCATTTTTGGCCTTTACCACCAGAAAATATTTCTGCAAATCATGTGTGGAAAACATTAGAGCAAAAAATTACATATGTGTCTGGAATTAATCAATTTGCTTAAGTGTTAGATCTGATACATCTTGAGGCACCCATTTTGGTGATAATACATGCTACTGTTAAATCGAGGTGAGTAGCTGACTTGTAGGTGTTGCAAGTGCTTGAAATACTGGGGCTTTGTGGTCAAAAGTCTACTGTACATGCAAAATCTACTGGTTAGATTCTGCTTGTGGGCTTAACATATTGTCTGCCATGTCAAATGTAAAATTACAGGGGAAAGAAAGTTTGAGTAAACTGTACAAAACTCCTGAGATATCTCCAAAATGCACAAAATAAACAGAAAGTGTTAGAAGAAGGAATACCCTTTTCTATATTAACATCTCTGAGCTGAGGGACCAGGAAAGAGAGGAGACCCACAAAATAACAAAAAAAATCATGACATCATCTATTACTTTAAGCATGACATTAGG
The DNA here is from genome assembly GCA_025769975.1 of Gallinago jamesoni. NCBI lineage: Eukaryota > Metazoa > Chordata > Aves > Charadriiformes > Scolopacidae > Gallinago > Gallinago jamesoni. The sequence goes on along the minus strand of JAOQGH010000001.1, from coordinate 125,067,827 downwards.
GTAACAAATTGCAGTGTTTTTTTTTGTTTGTTTTGTTTTTTTTTACTGGGACATTATTACTGGGACTTATAATACTACTCTACTAATACTACTTTTATAGATAGATATTAATTGACAAGTGTGATCTTTTAGACACCTTCTAAGAGGTCACGGACATTGTGATTACTGTGGAACTGCAGAGTTAACTCTTCTAGGAGCTCTTACAGGGTATCCGTAAATCTGGCAATGACTCTCATTCAATTACTTGATGTTTAATGAAGAATATTGGTAAAATATGTTGTATAATCTACCATGTTGATACACACAAATTACCTTCATCACATGCAGTAACTCAGATTCTTACCACAGATGATATCCAGGTGGGAACAAAGAAATCCTGACATGAATAAAAGATCTGATGTTCAGCCTGTTTTGAAAATGGCACAGTCTGTCTCTCCCAAACTTCTGATAGAGAGGGATGTAAATCTTAAAATGTAACTTTAAATACCTAGTCAGTCAAAATTAGAGGAAAATCTGGAGTTGGGTAGTGTAATAAGTGCAGAGGTTTTATTATTTTAATCTCCTTGTTCTGCACTATGTTGCCAGGGACAAACACATCATATGTTCTGAAGAGCCTTCCCTGTAGTCACTGCAGCATCATACTGAGCACAAACTCCAAAAGCCTTGCTTGTAGGAGGGTTAAGTCCATTTGGACACGCTGGAGATGACACATCTCTTAAATGGGTGTGATGTTGTGGTTTTCCAGCTTCAAGTGGGTGGATCATAGGGTGTCACTCTTGGCTACAGTGGTGGAGGTGGGGGAAGGAAGCCCCAAAAGAACTTGATTGGGCCAGGGTGAAACCTCATTCCTTCACTATAATGTTGAAAACGTGACATTGCAATTCAAGTATTCTAGCAAGATATGATTTTGGCTTGGTTATTTCCATATTCCTAATTTGTTTTATTGCAAAATATGTATTTTCTGGAAGTTTTTGGGGGGAAATTAGGGGGTTTGGGGTTAATTTTTATTTTAACCCACTGTTATTGTTATTGACAGTAATTACTATCCCCTGCAGTAGAGAACTTTGTCTTGGTCAAAATTAATACTAAGCAGAAGATGATCAGACTTCTTTCTCTCTCTAGTTTTTCCTAGTGGCATGTCCCTTCCAATCTGTCATTTGCTGAACCTGCTTTCTTTTACAACAGCTGCACAATCTTTACAGAGAAAAAATTTTGTTTTAAGACTGCTATTCTTTAAGCTGGATGTGCACTAGTACATGACAGCAGCTTGCTTTCTCTGAAAATGCTTTAAATAACAGGCATCAGTGAATAGAGATGCAATTAGTACTTCAGTATAGTGGGCACTCTACCACAATTCTGAGTAATTTTCTGGATTATCTGAACAACCTGGAGATCAAAATTTAAAACTTCCTGTTTTTTTTTATGGAGGATATTACATTTGCTAGGATAGTAAAGTGAGATGCAGATGCTTATGCTGGTAACTGAAGATGTTCTGACCACTTGAATAATCCAATTATCTTCTGGTTCATTGAAACTTGTACACTCTCTGTGGACCTCCTAGTCCATGCAGTAAAAAGAGTAGAGGTTATAGATATCTGGATAATTGAACTGAACTCAAATACTTCATCTGGATTCAGTAATATTTCTTGCATTTCTCAGTTTCAATTTTCTTGTTGTGAAATCATCTTGCTGGAAAACAACCCCAAACCAGCAAAAAAACCCAACTCTGACAGCTAGGTTAAACAGATTCTCCTAATTGTCTTTTTTTGCTACATATTAAGGTTGATATTTGAGTGCACAGAGCCAAACAAAGTTGGAGGACAATTGTTGTTGATGCCTGTGCATCCCCTCACGCCCTTTCCGTGGCAAGCCCCAGGGCCCTCGGGCCCAGGCTTCCCCAGATGTCAGTGTCCACTCCTCCACCCATGACTACCACAGTGACGGCGGTCCTTGGCTGCCCTCCATGGGGTCAGCACATGGCCCCTCTTTGCACTGCCCAGCCCTTTGTGCTCCTTCCCACAGCTCTGACGTAGCTGCTGGGAGTTGTCGGTGCTTGGCCATCCCATGGGACACTTATGTCTCTGCTGCCTGGAGTAAAGCTTTCCATCTCATCGGGGCTGTTTGCTTACACATCCCTTCCAGGAGGCAGGTGCAGGGGGCTGACAGAATTCCTGAGGGGCCTTTTCATAACAATTATTGCAGGGCTTATACTTCTGCCATCTTCTTTGGGACTTTGGGGTACCTGGAGCTTCAAAGAATAAGTACAAACTAATGCTCTGTGCTGTGTGTGGAGTGAAACCTGTCTCCAGGCAGAAGCTCCACTGAAGCGCCGGCAGTGGGAAGTGGGCTGGCTCACAACATTAAGCAGGGTATCATTTATTTCTCCCTCTTTCAATATTTTCTTTAATGTTTGATAACATTAACTAGAGTGTGGTAGACACTTAAGTGGTGCCAGTGACTTTGCACTAGGGTCTGATAGCTGGTTCCCAGAGGGACTTAATCACTGCTTTTTGCTCAGCGAGTTTGAGTGACTACATGGGCTATAAATTTAAGCCCCAGCATCCGCTTACTGTAGCTCCAATGTCTTTATTCTTTCTGGCTTGAAGACAAACCTTCATATAGAGAAGGTCACTGACAAATTAACTGCTTTAAAAGGGCAGAAATAATGTTGTTTGCTGCAAACATGTTAAACTGTGACATCAGTATTTGGGAGGATACAGAATATATCCTCCCATATATATTTGGGATATATATTTGGGAGTGATTATAGAAGGACCATGTAAGAAATTATCTCAGTCAGTGGATAACAGCTCTGAAAATGACCAGAAAACTTTTATCTTAATTTAAGACAAAGCTTAACTTAAATCCTTGTCAGCTTATAATGATATAAAAAAGCTGTCACAGGCAGAAATTGTATATTGGAACAGGAAAAAATATTTCTGTGGAAATGCCCATAAAAATACTTCTTTTAAGTAAGCTGGGGATTAATAGGGAAGATTCCTGGACATAGCTCAGGTCTTTGCAGATAGACACTATTGATCACTAAAGAAAAATATAGCTGCTCTGAAAGAGCAGAGTGACATTTTGATTGAAAATGCCATTATATTAGAAGCTCACGTGGTTTCCAGCCCCCTTTTCTCAGTATTCATCGAGAGCATGCATTTAAACATGCATTGCTTTAGAAACTACTAACATTGCATAAGGCACATTACAGCTTCCCTGCTTAAATGAACCACTTGAAAAGTATGTTTCATCTTCTCGAAACAGCCACCTCACACTATCATCACCTACATTTGGAAATAGGTTTTGAAAGATGCTCTCTGACTACCCTGTTATGTGGGTTTCTTAAGCTCAGAGCATGTTTGTCACTAGACATCACTGTCTCAAAGACAGTGGCTTGCTTCTCATCATTTTACTTTTTTGTTGTTGTTTCATTCTTCCCACTTCCAACAAAACCATTAATCAAGTGAAGGGAGAGTTCATTAGTCTAGGAATTCACTTATGATTGAGGATGCTCTTGTAAGCTTTTAAGTTGCTCAGTGTAGTAGACCGTCAAGATAATATACACATGCAAGAAATCAGAGACCCGTCATAGTGCATCTCTGATTACAGTTATAATTTCCTCATTTGAGAGAACATGTGAGAGATATATGTTTTACAAACTGTGTGCTTATAAATCTGAACGGTCCTCTGGGTTATGGATTTCTTCTTGTACAGTTCATATATTCCAGCAAAGCATTTGTATTCCAGGTATGCTTCTTCTGATGCCTTTTCAAATCTTCTTCCTTCTGTTTCACTTCACCTCTGCCCATCTCACCAAAGACAGCACCCATCACATCACATATGCATGTATTCCTGTACTGTTTCCTTTACTACGCTTTGTCTTTCATGGCAGACATTCAGTCTCAGGAGACCTGCTTTCATTGCTTTCGTATTTTGAATGGCTTGAAAGGAGGAATGGCTGTAAGAAGAAGGGTCAACAAGTTAGACTCAAAATGATAAATAGACTGACTGGTTGCTGGCATGCTGGCATACTGAAGAAATCAATACCAAAGAATATTGAATAATTCAGCAGTAGGATTATATTTGTCAACTGATACTTGCTGCCAAACACAGGAACTCTCATGGTAAAATGTGTATTTACAATGGAGGAAGAGAAGTATTAACCAGATAGTCATAAGAAGGAAAACTACTGAACAGAAAAAGAAAACAGGTTGGATTGAATGGATGTGAAGAGAGGCACACACCTTCCTCAAACTGTAGTCTATAATGTAGGTAGAAACTACACAGTGATGAGACACCCACTAACTAAATAAGCAAGCCCATATAAAAGTGAATAAAAGAACCATCACCCACTCTGGAAAGGCTCTTTGTGAGAACTTATTTTCAGATAAGAACACCACTACCCATACTCAGTTTACTCTCCCGTTTTGGTATTTGAATGTTGGAGAACTAGAGCTGGAAAGAAATTATCCCTGGTTCTGAAATCACACTAGCTTTGGTAACACATTTGAAAGTTTTAAATGAAAATTTTCCTGTGGCCATTGATCAGTGTCTGACATAATGTATTAATATTTTCAGGGATCCTGTCTCAGCATTATCCACAGCTCTTGCATGTGACCGAATGTAGAATATCGCATAGTTTCACTTCTTTAATGAAGAAGCAAAAAAAAAAAGATGTTTCTCCCAGAATACACTGGGAGTTATTTTGTCCAATCAAACAATATCTCAAACAAGCTTTTGAAAAATGGACAGAGCATGCCTCTGAAGGGTCACCATGCTTTGCCTTAGTTACATCCAACAGAGAACTGAGTTCTTAAAGTGATGGGAAGTGTCCATGGTAATTGTCCTTAAATCAGCTGTCAGGCTATTAAAATTTAGGTTTTAATAATTTACCAATACAACTAAAAAGAATTCTGAGTTACCCTGATCATCTAATCAGTCACCAGCAGAGCACGGGACAAATTCAGCAGTCTTGATGGTACTTATACTAATGATAAGGATGAAAGAAGTATTCTAAATTCCAAATATTTTCATTTTTCTTTGAGTTGATAAGTGATACCTCAGGAGCTATTTCTGTTATTCATTAACGCATTGTTACTAAAACTGAACTTTCCTGTGAATGTTTTTGTATTTTATAATCTTGATAGTGTCTATGTCTTACCTTGACTACTATTTTGTGACCACAAAATTGGTATGCCAAGGAGACAGGTCCTTTTTTAATAGTAGTCAACTTCTGAAACATACTAAAAAGCCAGAAGAATACCAGCTGAATCCTCAGCTTGTCAGGATTTGAAATTCCCCTGGGATTGTACCTTCTCACTGAAAGGCAGCTGCATTGTGTAGTCATCATTTGAAAAGTTTCTCCAAGCTCTGTGCCAAAAATGAGACTCTGATTTAATTTCAAAGCCAGAAATGCCAATCTCAGTCTGTAGACATTCAGATGAAAGTAATGGCACAGCCATTGAGACAATCTGAGACACTAATGTTATTTCCAAGAATATATAACACATAATTTGAGAAGCTGAACCTGAAGTACTTGGATGAGGAGCACAGGTAACCTTCCCATGTAGGTAGTGAGAATCAATTCATTTCTCTTCCTCAGCGCTGGCTTCTCTCTCCCAACCATTGCCTTTGCCTTTGTTTATTAACTTTCTTTTGGGACTGTTGACCGCAGGAGGTGGGAAAGCACTAGTACTTTCTTCCAGAAGAAAACCTCCTTTGCAGCCACTACAGACACCTTGTCTTAGCTCAAGCACTTTGTAAATGAAATAAGCAGAAGGGGTAACAACAAAAGAGATACTGCATTTGTTGCTGGGTAATTGCCTGCTTCCCTTAACAATCCTGGTCTGGGAGTCGTCCGGAGGGATAAATGATTGTGTCCATGTCCACACAGGGCTTGGTTTGTGACAGAAGGAAAGCTGGGAAGCCAGAAGATAAATGAATATAAGGTGTCCTGCTCATAAGTGTGATGTAAGAGGGCTTAATTTATCACATCTCACCTAGGAAATGATTATGTAGCATCAAATTTGAGGGCCAGAAGAAACTAACAGAAAAGACACAGTAAACAAAAGCAGAAAATGTGTTCTCAGCCATGTCTTACTTTTACTGCTATGCATATAAATACAGTAAACATGTTGATATGTATTGCAAATAGAACCTTACTACTGTGAAAGGAGAAAGTGGGAAAAAAGCTAGTCAAAAAGACCAAACTCCTGGAGACAGAGCTAAAACCACTCCTTCAGAGTAACCATAAAGGTGGAAGAGTAGATAAGAGAATAAATATTCCATAGCTCTCTTCAAGGAAATGGTGGGGGAAGCATGTGTAAAAATAACCAAACCAGCCAATATTTCACTGCCACAGTGTCTGAATTGCTCTTTTTTCACAAGTATCTAAATTGCAAAGCAGCAGCGTATCTTCCTTGCCTGCACAACAGGCTGCTTCCAGATGGGTGACTTGTGTAACGCCGTATAAGACACCAAGTAGAGGTCCCAGACTTGCAGAGGAAATACAAGAATAAACTGAGACCAAGAGAGGAGAGGAAATGTGAGGGTAGCCAAGAACATCCGCTCTGCTGCTAAGATCCTCAGCTCCTCATTGCTTCCTGACCCTTACTGCAACTGGCAGGGCCAGAAGACAGGAAAGTATGATGGACCCCATCGAAGTCACAGAATTCTAACTGCTTAAGCAAATTTTCTCTTCTTCCTATGCACTAACACTATAATAGTGCAACTCTTCTACAATATGAGGTACCGTTCCCAATACTTTTTTTTGATTGAACCTGTTTCTTCTTATTTCATTTCCTCTTATTCCTTCCCTTTTGCATCCTTCATGATTTCACTTCTCTGTTCTTCCTCCCTCCTTCTTTCCCTGACACCTTTGTCCTCGATGTGTGACTCCACAGTCTCCCCACTGTTTGCATCTTCCACCCTTTTGTCTCTGTTGGAAGCTTTTCAGTGCAAGGAGGGAAGGATGGAAGTATACTGTTGTGAAAGCACCTTCATGTCCTCTTTTTTCCTCCGCTGGGAGCAACAGTGTTTTTACTGAGAGCTGCCCAATTGTGATGTATTTGATGCCTTCTCATTCTTTATTCAGGGAGGTGAGAACTCAAGTGCAGCTCAGTGCTGGCACCATGTAGCTGACTAAAATACTGACTAAAATACTGACTAAATACTAAATACAAAAAAGTCATGCAATCTGAAATCATTTCTGAATGATCTGCCCTCTTGGCTATGCTCCTGCATCACTGTTTTTAACAGGAAGCACAGTACTTTAATGCCCATGATAGAAAATCGGGGAATCTTAGAGAGTGATGATTTCCTTCAGTCTCCAGTTCCTTGCTGACACTTCTTTGTTCTCAACAAGTGAAACTGGAACATATAACTTACACTGGGAGAGACAAGAAAATACATTTTCTGCATCTTGAATCTTTCAATTGAGCTCTATCCCATCTGTCAATGTCTCTTTGATGTGCAGATTCCTTGATCTTAAACAATGATTATATTCACTCTCTTAACTAAAGTAATAGAAGTTCCTATTTGCTGACACAAAGAAACACATATTTAGTTCATTATATGTCAGGACCTCTACAATATTTATAGTGCCCATGCTTTCCAAGATCTCATTCTCTGTCCTATGAGCGTGTCTCAGATTCAACGCTGAATGTTTATGACTGTGTTAAAACATATGCTTGTTCAAACAAGTTTATCCTATTAGTCTAATCAAGGTCTGCAGAGAGACATTAGTTTGTCTGCTATCTTCCAGCATTATTTACCACTACTTATAGAGAAATACTCATGTTGCCAACACTGATTTTATGTACTGTTTCTATGTCTGCAAGATGATGAATCTTTGCACACACTGAAATCATCTATTTATCTAATTTGCGTGCCCCTATCAATCCAATCATCATCTTTTAATTCCTTTAATATGACACATTTTACTGGAATTCAAGTCACATGAAATGGAGTATATGTTCAGGTGTTAATTGCCAACATTTTTTATAATTTACCGTTATATATAAATAAAAGCCTTGTCTTCCAAAACAATCAGTCACGTACCACTGGGCTTTGTCCTATCATTTGGCACCATTATAACTCTGTGCCTTTGACGTGAAATAGTTTTGCATTTGCGAGTTCCTAAGTTGACAGGATGAAATGTCTGGCTCTATTTATTCTAGAGAAACTTCCTAGGCTGAAGGCAAGTACTCCTCAGTCATGTAAGTATTTCCTTTCAAATCAGTGTGGCACTCAGGAAAACAGAAGCTTTAAGAAGCAGGCAATGGGCTGTGGTCAGCAGTAAGAAGCAGCATACTTATTTATAGTACTTTTCATCCAGAACTCTGAACACAAACACTAAGACGAAAATTAAGAAAGTACAAAATAAGAGCAAAGCATTGATTGAGTAGGGAAGGAGACGCCAGCTAGTGTCTAATGAATGAGGGGCAGCCCTAATTATAAATGCATTTGCTTTATTGTCATGTTTCAGAACTTTAATGGTCATCTAATGTATTTTTTTATGGGATGAATATATTTCTTTCAAAACCTCAGGAACTGATCATGTGCAGCTGCTTTTAATTTCAGTGGGAGTTGTAAAAGCTCATTACCCTCTAGATTTGTCCTTCAATTGTACTTAATTAAATATTTAAAGAAGGTACCCAGAAAGCCTGAAGTGGCTGAGACAGAGCTAGCACCAAACCGTCTTTCCTTCTCTTTTTATCCTAGAAAGAGTCATGAGCTGGGTCAATTATCACTTTAAGTTAAACTAATTGCACAACTTCTTCAGTTTAAGTGGGCTGCAGTATGCTCAGAGTGTTACAGCATCGTGTGTCCCACTTTTCTGTGTCTTCTGCAATGATCCTTTGCCTACACAGTGATGGGGTAGCAATGGCATTGCTGCAGCTATTTCAGCATTAGCTCATAAAAGGCAAATGGTAACAGACTGTTTGTGGCAGCTTCACAATTTCTTTGAATAACCTTTATGCCAGTACATGAAAATAGCCCAAATTTTCAGCTCACAAACAAAGTACTAATCCATCCTGTGCCTCACATTTTAAGGACATTGCATAATTGTCTGGTGCCCAGCCACAAAAACTCTTTGAAGAAATGCTTTGTGGAATGACAACATTCAGAAGCAGGGCTTACAGGAGTTAAAGTGACCAGCCTCTCTGGAGTCCCCTATCTTTGCCCCAACAATAAATGTTAGGGTAATTATTATTTTATAGTCATGGAGTGCTTTGCAATCTTTTGGTAACAGAAACAAAACCACAGCATCCCTGCCCCAAATAACTCACTTCAATTGCAATACCATGAAGGAGGTTGGGTAACAAATCAGAATAGAAGAAGGAGATTTTGGGAAGAAGCACACAATAATTTTGACAAAGTTACACATGTAGTGAGGAAGCATAAAGCCATCTCAGAAGAACACCCAGTTACTTAGCAAAGGCCTTGTGCAGCAGGGGACAGAAAGGAAAAAGATTTTTAGGAAAACTGCAAAAGCAGGATTTTTTTTTTTTTTGCCGGCAATGTTCTTGAGGGCTTTAAAGAAAAGTGGATCAATGAGGAAAAATGTGACTGAGCAGAGCGGCACATCATTTTGTACAGGATGGTCTGAGATTGGGGCAGAGCATGGAAGAAATGGGCTGGCGGGGCAGCTGCAGCTGCAGGTAGCTGTGTGGGTCTTGCTGGTGTGGTAGTAGGCCTGCCTGGGGTGGGCATTTCCAGCTCACAGGGCTTCTGGGGCAGTCAGGAACAGAGGAGATGGCGCAGCAGGACAAAGAGCTTGTGAAGACCCAGGGATTATTACAGTGAGAGAGTGGAGGAAGTCACGAAACATGAGGGTGAAGGGTACTGCAGAGGGGGGAGAAAATAAGGGCAGCACAGTAGCATGTCACTGATAACATGCTGTCTTCCACTCAAGTTGGGCACCTGGACCTAGCTACCCAAACATGCCTCTGTTTTAATTAGTTTACTTTTTCTGTTCTTGGGGGATTTGCCTTCATTCCGTTCCTTCCCATCGCCTTTAAAGTACTGCTGCAAGAGTGCTTTCATTCTGTACGTACTGTGAAATAAGGAAGGTCTCCTGATGTTCCTTCTTCCTGCCTAATTTGCTGTCTGCAAACCTCACCTGTACAACTCTTTCTCGGTTCTTTACCCCACCACTTAACTTTTCCTTCATCTGTTGTTAATTTTATCAACAGCATTTTGCTGTCAAGCTTACTGAAAACTATTTTCAAGAGACATTTTGTTTCATCTAGTACTTAATTCAATGGATTCTGATTTCTGTTTGCCAGGAAGTAGCTGTCTCAGAAGACTTCTCCTTAATATGTAACAGTCAACAGATGTAAAAAGAAAACAAAGCCATGTATTTGGAGTAAAGAAATAAAAATATTCATTGTACTGGGAATAAATACGATTTTCCTTCATAAAGCAATTTTACAGAATCACAGAATCACAGAATCACCTAGGTTGGAAGGGACCTTTTAAGATCATCTAGTCCAACCAATAAAAA
>JAOQGH010000001.1:125020101-125050862 GCA_025769975.1 Gallinago jamesoni | reverse complement strand
GTCTCCCTGACAGCTTGTCTGACCCTGTCCTCTATGCAGTAAATAATAGAGTGTACCCTGACATTGAATCTTGTAAACCACTATCACGTTTAATACTGGTTTTATTGGACTTACTGCTGATTTTGTTAAATCACTGTTTCACCTTAATAAATATTTCACTACTTCACTGTAACTAGTGAAGTCAATCACTCCGTCCGCAACACATGGTACACTTCCATTTCTTCCATACTTTCCTGAAATACTGGTTAATGACTGCTGTTGAGTCCATGTTCTGTGCTAAACTGACATTTAACTTGATGCAGAGTGTGTTAATAAATGTGAACAGAGTCTGAGGAATAGCCAGAGAGAAACACCTCGGAGGAGGTCTACACCATGGAAGAAGAAGTCTGAGCTGAATAGGGCACCATCACTGACACCCTTGGATAAAAGCCTGGCATAATGGATGGCAGATGCCTCCCCTTTGAGGCCACCAAGATATAATAATGTAAATTTATGTCCTGGGAAAACTCGTTAGATTTGAAGCAATGGACACAACTTATTGTTCTTTTTAGTTCAGCACTATTGGGATGGACGAGATCTTTGGTTTAGTTGAGGTACGTTCTGGGTAAGGTGACCCTGCTTAAGTATCATATCAAAGAGACCGGACTTGATTGAAACGGGCTGTACTTTGACCAAGAAGAGCTCTGAGCAACATGGACTGCTGGGGAGGATTGGTGGAGGATTGCTTCCCAAGAAGTGTAAGATGGACTTTCCTCTCTCTTCTCCTCCACAGTCATTATGTGTAGTTCTGGACATTTAAAGGCTGAAGTAAATATAGCAGGTTCAGTCTTACTCCTTTCCTAGAGGTTTGGTCTGTTAAAAACTGATGTAAGAATCACTAAAAACCTGAGGACAGCAATGCAGGTTTTTAATAAGATAATTAGGATGTGGATCCATGGCAGACAAGGGGAATTAAGTCGTAACTGTAACTTTTCTCCCTAATTGTGGAGGTAGACAGTGGAAAGGCTCCAACTGTGTCCTGAGCTGCTTATTTCACAAATGTTGTTTACATCTTAATGATATAATTAGGGTAGCTTAACAATGTGATTAATTAAAACTTCTTACTTCTTATTTTGTTTACATTTTTGTCTACCCAGCCGTGGATTTTTCTTTGCCTGGTATTAGCATGGAGAGTTGGAACTAAACCTTAACTTTGCCCTACTGCATTCAGGAAATCAATTTGTTTTGCTAAACCAAAATGGACATATGGTTTCAGGCAGCTGCATCCAAGTGTGACCAGTAATAGTCATGACATTACCAAGGTGTCAAAGTGTTCTTACTGGCTGCAATATTCTGAAGGGCATACAGTAATTTAAAATGTGTCACACTGAGTCTACTGAATTGATAGCAGTCTTCAGTAGGGTTTGGGGTTGGATCCAAAGGGTCATTCTATATTGAAAAGAAAGATGAAAAAAGAAAAGAGAAAAAGGCATTCTGATATTTAATCAAAATCCATTTATCTGCTCAGAATCACACCTGCAGTATGCAGTGATTACCATCCTTCCACAACAACTAACTGTCCTTCCCATCCCTCCCTCCCTCCATTGACATTTGGCAGAGAAAGGATGGGTGTCCTTCTGCATTACCTAGTGCCTATGGCCCTGTCCACTCAATTCCTATTCCAAACCTTTCAAAACCTCTCTTCCTGATGACGCAGCCAGCCACCCAGACTTTTAGATTCCTGGGGAGTTTTTCAGGACTTGATTAAAACAATTTGAATTTATAATTTATTTCAAAGTAGGGCAGATTTGGCTTGGCAGCCTGTGGGATGTGATAAACATGGAATTCCAGCAGCAGTAAGTGTCATTTCAAGAAGTGTACAAATGCTTTAAAGTTACCCTTTTATTTTGCAGTTTCATTTTTGGTAGATTAATAGAGTTCTGCTCACAGTGAATGACAGTCAAGACCATGTAACACAGTAGTTTTGTCTAGTTCAGTGGTAAGGTTACACCTTTTCTTTTGCAGCCCTAACCTAAGAAAAGTGACAGGTGCTTATGGATTCTTCTAGACTGCAGCTAGAGCCATCACACACATTGGTGGAGCAGCAACTGAGTCCCATCCATCATCTAGGCAGAACTGGTGGGCTGAAGAACACGGAATATAAAGTGAATGGAAGTGACACACAACAACATTTGGGTGCAAAATCTTTGTGGGGATTAGCATGTTGTCAGTTCTTGCCTTCCAGTGTACCATAAGCAAATCTTCATCTGTTATGCAACCATTTTATCAGTATAGCCTTAGCACAGAGTACACGTCAAGAAAATGCTGAGAAAATAAAAACTTTTCCTTGGCGATATCAGAGAACTTCGTTAGAAGCAACATAGAGTTTTACAGTTGCCTTGCCAGGCTTGATCTTGAGAAAGAACATTTCTGTCGTCTCATCTGCATTCTGATCTAAGCCCAAAACTCCAATGTAAACCCCTAAACACTTTGATGTCTGTCTTCTGCTCTTCATGAATCAACAACCTTTATATGTAAAATCTCCAGCTGCTTTTAGGATCTTCTTCTTGTCATGGCTGGACTAACTTTTCAGTAAGCTCAGAAACCCCTCACTGAATTCCGTGCTGTGACTGCAACGGTACTTCAGACACTTGGGTTAATGCACCTAAAATCAGTTTCTGTGTTTCTACAAAGTGGTATGCATAAGTACAACATCATTACAATAGTCCATAATTCTAAATTATTTTCACCTTTAAGGTTTTAAGAGTATTGCTAACACAGATACTCTCTGTTAATACTGATTCCAAAAGAATGTTTTCCATGATCTCTAGTTTGGTTTTAATAAAAAACTAGAGATTGCAATCCATGATCACCCTCTTTGTTTTCCAGCAGCTTTACCATTCAGGAATGGTTTTGAGTTAAGGCTCTTATATATTTAGGTGCTTTTTTCTGCTATCTTCCTTACATATTTCATCTCCCAGTCCATGCAGTTCTCATGTTGTCCAGGTGTGATTTCAGTGTGGACAATTTTCTAGAGACACTTTCAACACTGTCTTCTACAGAGGATATGCACAGCATTTTCCAGGGTGCTTAACTTCATATATGTTAAGCATCAGAAAGGACTTAGTAAAGACTTTGCAATCACTACTAAAACCCTTGTCTCCTTCCACCTGCCTCCCAAGAAGTAAAATAATTTCATTGCATTCCATGGTTGTCCCTCCCTGACTACCAGACACAGAGCAAATGGTTAATGTTTTTAAAATAGGAAAGCTGAAACTGGCTGGACTTGAAGAGATTGCAGCTTGGATAAATTGCTTTAGACCTGCCAGATCCAATCAATACCCTCTTTTCCTTTAGCCTAATATGGCTTAAAGTAAAAAAAAAAAACTCACCACCACAACAACAACAAAAACAATGCTCAAGGGTTTAATTTATCAATAAGTGCATTTGTATTTTCCAGACATAGTATGTAATGTTTGAATCGCTGGACAGAAATCAGGAACTCCAGATGAAGACATACTCGATACAATGAGTCTTCTTTAAAGGAAATGTACTTCAAATTCACATTGTCCTCTGAATAATACCTTCTGTCATTGATGACAATTTCTACATGTCCCAAGACAATTTTATTTGGGCTTCCTGCAGCTCCTGGAGAAAGTCAGGGGGCATTCCACCTGCAGTTATCTAGGGAAGAGTGTTTGCTCTAAATATAAAGCAGAAAGGCAGAAACTGGAACAAGAACAAACATCTAGGCACTTGCAGTCAACCTGTATTAAGAATAGCAGTGCTGACACTACCGCTGTATCATAGCCAGCTTCTCTGCCGCTACCTGTGGCTATCAGCTTCTAGGAAATGACAAGTGTCATCATCTAGCACTAGTTCCTTAAATATATAATGCCTCCCAACACAATTCTTCACTAAACTGAATGTAACTGCAGGCTCTCAGTCACACTCTCTTCAGCTTTAATGGCTGACCCAGCTTGCCAGTCGGTTTGGAAGTCACAGCTACATTGAATAAAAAATAAGAAGCCTAGTTCAGCTCCTCATTTTTGACACAGCTGTGTCTTCTTCATGCCTAGATCAGGGTCCTTCTATTTTGCAGACTATCAAAAACTAAGTGAAGTTAGGATTTCAGGGCCACCTTCTGCTGTGTGTTTTATTGGCACCAGCAATCACAGAACCAACTGGAATACAGGGTAGTTCATTCAGTCCAGAAAACTGCTTCACCTCCCCTTCTCACGATCTGAAGTGTTGAGAGTGAATTTAGTGGTTGGCTATGTATAACACAACCCCCTGTGTGGGCACATAAATGTCTGCTACTGCTACCTGCTGAATTAATTGCTTCTCTAAGGAAAGCTGGCAATCCTGTGGGACTTGTGATTTCAGCACAGAAGGACCTGGATTCGCTCTCTTCAGGCAGTAGAGTTACTATCCTGGGAATTGTTACACAAGTACAGTTACACTTCAGAACAGATGTTCAGATCCATTGGGGACGAGTATCAAGGCACTTTTGAAATTCCCATCTGTATAAATCTCTCTCTGTATTGCCCAAATTGCATTACACTTGTGGTCCTAATTGGCCTGAACTATCCAAGATAGTGTTTTCTGAAGGCTAAAAGCTTTCTGAAAATGGAAGGAATTTACAGGTACATTTTAGGTTCTCCTGCATGAAGGAAAGCAGGTTCTGTCTGCTACCCACTCACTTTTCCCATGGCTGCTTGCTCCAGCATTACCTCTTCTCTCTCTTCTACTTCTCAGGTAGTGTGACTGAAAATAGGCAATTCATTTTGCCAGGTTATTTTTTCAGATGGATTGGTTGTCTATTAGAGTTTGGAGAACGAACACCTGCATTTGCACAACAGAGATGGAGAAGAGGGATTGAGGAAGGAGGCCCGGGATTGTTTGAACTGCTATAAGCAACACAGCTGAATTAAAAAACCATAGCTGGAAATCTGTCCCACCTTTTTGCTGTACTTCCCAGCAAATGAAAGTTGTGATTATTTCTCCACTCCAATCTCACATAAAAGCAAAATGGGGGACAGAACACTATAAAAAGGAAGTGATTAATCTCTGCTTCCTGTGAAGATCAGCAGTGTTTTCCTGGATGATTTTTTGCTTAGCGTGAGCGTTGTGTGTGCTGCAGCTGTGAGGCTGCTGAAGAGTTGCTCTAGGAAGTACATACTGATATCAAAGGCTAGCAATGAGATTGTTGATGCCAGGGTCACGTTCTGCTACGTGGATTGGTCATCTTTCCCATTTGGAAGTCTGTGAATATTGGGCCTTCTTGTCCCAGTAGTAACACAGTTGACCACAAGCATGGAGCTGACTGCAGGAAAGGCAGAGTTGCCAAGGTTTTTTTCAGAAATCCACACACAAACACTGAAGGTATGCAATTGTACACAACTCTCTTGCCAGGAAGCTGCTTCTGTCATCTTCAGAAGCAGCAGGTCAGGTGAGAGCATCACAAACAAGCTGAAAACAGCCTTCATTTGGCAGTGGGCAAGGTCAGAAAAGCCTGACTTTTTTTCAATGCTAGTCCTTACTCCCTCACTGGCAAGGGGGAATGGAACTATGTTTGATGAGGTAAATTCCTCCATTCATTTTTATGGACTAAGGAATGCCCAGTACCCTAAAGGCTTATTTCTGTTCTCTCATAACCCAAGCACAACATAATAGACTATATCCCATTGCCAATGTCTACCCTGGGCAACAGCAACAACTTTCTTCAGATTGAAGAAATTTCAGGTTTCTTAAATATTCAACATTCAAATCCAGGCAACATAAGAATAAGTGTGAAAGGTTTCAAAATCCAGAAAATTTTCCAAGGGATATTGTTAGGTGGTAACTAAGATTGATTTTCTTGCCTTTATGTTTATCTCCTACCAAATGTAACTTTGTTTGCTTCCTCTGATTTTTCTCTTTATATTGTTGTATCTGATTTACATCTTTATTAAAGAGATCAAGATCAAAGCAATGATGAAATCACTAAGAGTCACTTCGTGATTTATTCTTCTCACTGTCACCAAAGTAGAACAGTTTCATAATCAACA
Organism: Gallinago jamesoni; assembly: GCA_025769975.1. NCBI lineage: Eukaryota > Metazoa > Chordata > Aves > Charadriiformes > Scolopacidae > Gallinago > Gallinago jamesoni. The sequence goes on along the minus strand of JAOQGH010000001.1, from coordinate 125,044,833 downwards.
CAGATCTCTTTATAGGCATTAATTCAGGAAAGCATTGAAGTGTCAGCCCAAGTCTACTTTTGTTCAGGAAAACATGTCTTGAGCTCCTGTATATTACTGAGTAGATATCCCTTCCTGAATTAAGGTGATCTGAAATAAATTTAATTTTATATGGATGATGCTGTAAGACACTAAGTGGCATCAATGATAATCCAAAGAACACATCACTGTAATTAATTTTCTCTGCAGCCATTTACTATGTGTGTGTACTCTGGAGGTATACCTAAGAAAAAAATTTGTTCTACTGAGTAGGAAATATAAACATATAGCTAAGACACTTCTGCTTTTATCTTCACATTTTCTGGGTGCTTTTTCAGCTAATTATTTTATTCCTTACTCACCTCAAAGTTCCTGCTAAATTTACTTCAACAATTTCACAGATTCTGGTTAGAGTTTTTATTTTCAGAATCAAATGTGAAATACATTAAAAAGTAAAAACAAGATGCTGTAAAGAAAAATGCCACTGAGTTGCATTTCACTAAACATGAAAGAAAAAAATAAGCAAGGGTGGCATCAGTGAGGCAATCAATATACAGGTTACAGTTCAGAAAAACAGCCTGCATGGATAAAGGAGAAATAGTTTGATGGAATGCTACTAAGTCAGAGTGAAGTTTCAAAAAAGATCAGATAAACATAATCTACTTGTGATGGATGTCTCTCACATTTCTTAAATGTTTATGCTTAGAAAAAATAAAACCAAGAAAAGTGCACTTCTTTTATTCACATTTTCAGCACAGTATAGGTAAAACAGCCACAAGATGGCAATACACCATGCTGTGAAAGAAAATTACTGCATTCTGTCTGATTTTAACCCCTCCATGCAGAGCTGAAATACTCTGCCTTTTTACCTTCATGACATTTAATGAGGAATAGACAGAAAGTAATCATCTTAAGAAAAAATAACTAATCTCACTGCTGCTATAAACATACTGTTTCTCATTTCTTTTCACTTTCTTGTGGTTTCTCTCCAGTTACTGCTGTCATGTGCAGGGAGCTATTAGTTTGAATGAGTGAAAGTGCCAGGAGACACAATATCCACCAGCATCTCGGTGGTGAGGGACAGGTCTGTACTTGTGAATATCGCAGAGACTAAAGCCAATTGCTCTTGCCAGTCAAAAGATGGTTCCATCAGCAGTGAGAAAGAAATAGATGCCCTTCTGCCCTGGAATGATAAAACTGGAGACAGCACAATGTTATGAAGAGGGGTAGAAATGGGGTAATGTTCAAAGCTGTGATCTTAGGGACACATAATGGGAACTTCTGCAGTGAACTGAAGGCTGTAATCGTAAGAGGTGGCAAGAAGACACCTGAGTGTCTTGCCTCAGCACACAATAGCACTGAGTCACCAGTATGAGGCAGCTGCAACAAAGGCTAATGTAATTATAGGATGCAGCAGGTGAAGTGTATTTTTTAGATGTTCTGGGAGGACGCAGCATTGCTGCTTGTTTGCAATTCCGCTTGTACAGCAGCGATCCGGGTATATCAGGGCACTGCTGACAGGGCACGGAGATGGTTCCCCTCCTTTTCCTTGGAAACGTCACTCTGCTTTCTGATGTGGTTACAAGGCAGGATGTTGGGAAGTGTCTGGTTGACGCACTGCATTTACAGAGTCAGGTTAAATTAATCACTAGATCTGAAGGCAGGAGGAAGTTTTCCTCAGGTCAGAAGGTCAGGGATTGTTGAATATACTTTATGCCTTCCTGGGTAACAGGAGGGCGTTACTTACATCCCAAGGCAACCTGGGAATTTCATCTGAAAATGCTTGCCTTTTTTATTCTTGTGTCATGCTGCAGGTGACTTTTGATCTTCTGTTACTGCCTTCAGCTGATGACATGTTGTGCAGAACAGGTAGATCTGTGGGCTGCCTTCACTAAATGCTCGTGACATCGTGCACTGCAATTGAAGGGCTCTGGGCTAGAACAATTGACATATGATCTTATTGAGTAATATTTTATTGGTCCTTGTCCCTAAATACTTGGATTGGAAATGCTAAAGGAAGTTACAAGTTAAACGAATCACCTATATAGCTTTAGAGCATAAATAGACAAGCTATAGATGAGAAATTTTATTCCATTTCTGTCATTTTGACTAATTTATTCCCTACCCTGCTGGCTTTCAATTGCTGTCTTGCTACTATGTTCTCAGATTGCCTGCTGCTCATAAGGATCAGAATAACTAATCTGTTGAATTGTTGACCATATCTGATCATCCCTTCATGCTATTCTATCCTCTGCATATGACCAGACAATGCAAATTGAAATCCTTCCTGCCGCGTGTAGACAGCTGGACTACAGTTTGTAACTGGAGTTTGAATTGCTAATACAATTTTGATTACCGTTCCCCATCTTTCTTGTTTAGATTTAAAATGTAACAAGGAGTTATAGGCATCAACCTAAGAATTTGTTATTAGATTGCTCTCTGTCTTTTATTAATTCCACTAAAGGGTTGATGTATACTCTGATTAACCAATTTGATTCTTTTATTGTAAATTGCATTTCAGCTACTTTCTGCTCCTCACTGATGCACACTTTCAATGAAGATAAATATGTTTTTCTTGTAGGAATTGTATTATTACAGCATGAGATAGTTTAAGAGATGTTTAATGGGTAGTCCAATGTTTTCTTCTAAATGCTATATATTCTGGATACACTGTAACAAAGACATCACGATGCTAATGACACTGTTTTACAAGACTATTATCCACACAGGGAATATATTCAAGCTGTAGGGTATTGCCAGGGAATGATGGCTCACATGTTGAAAACTGCAAGGATTGAGCTAAAAGTTAGAGTTAAAGGGTATGTGTTTCCCAAGTACTAGATGGTGCCAGTAAATCTTTTGACATTAAACTTTGGTTCCAGCAGATCTTTTGACCTGCTTTGGTTCCAGCTTTTCTTGTCACCATAATCACTAGTCTGTAGCAACCTGAGTTGTAGTTGCCATTGGACTTTCTGTGGCTTACATTGTTTCATTGATGCCATATTTGGAAGCAAAAAAAGGAGTAAATTCCATCTCTTCTTTCCTCTCCTTCATGAGCGTTGAATGTCCATCAATGACTTCATGCCACCTACTATACAATAAATGTTCTGTGGTTAAAAGGGAAAAGCGAGAATACTCATGGAAAAAAGATATCTCTGCTGTTTCAAAACAGCTCCTTAATACAGAGTCTGTGGTATGGAAGAGGTTATTAGACTACTATGGCTGCTTCAGAATTTTCAGTGGCTGTTTTTCTTACTCAAAAATCTGTTTTTTCAAAAGAAGTTTGTTTGTGGGAAACAAAACCTCATTTTTTAATGTGAATTTTGACATATTTAGACTTCTGAAAAATAAAGAGATTGAGTTTCTTTTTTGCCACTAATTTTTCTCTTAGAAAGCTAAGTCACTTCTAAAAACATGAAATTCAAAATGGTTGAAACAGAAAAGATGTAGTGTGACCTCTCTGTCTAGTCATGCTTTTTGCATATGTTTCGTTTGTGAATACTTTTGAGATTTTGACTTGTGATTTAGCAAGGGAAACTGCAAGAGTCTAGAGATTTTTACAGGAGGGGAACACTACTTTTTGTGCAGCTTCACTGCTTGTGTCTTTCTCATGACAATTTTTTTTTAGCTCCACAGTCTATCTTCTATATATGGAAAAATATTTTCATTATATTCTTGTGTTCCTGTATCATAAGTCCTATGCTTTCCTCATTTCAAAAAAACCTCCAAGACATCAGTTTGTCCCTACTCTTGGCCTTCTGGTTCATGCTTTTGATTTATTTCTAGTTTAGTGTGGTATTGTTACAGTTTGAGGAACCCATGACAATTTATTGTCATTTAGACAATTATTCTATCACCCAATGACCTCTCCCCACCTGGGAAGGGGAATCAGAAAAAACAAGGAAACCTGAGGTTTGAAATAGAAACAGATTTAATAGAATAAAACCAAATAATTAACATTAATAACACTAAAGAACTAATATTGATCCCAATACCAATAAAACACCCAAGGACTAAACTCAGTCAATTCTATCAGCAGGAAGCTGTGCACTCCCAGCAGTGGAGAGCAAATGTCAGACACTGTGAGCTTCAGGGGGAAGGGAAGGCTTCAGGGATCTGGCAACGGGGTGAGAGAAAACTTCTCAACAAACTTTCTAATTTATACTGAATGTGACATTCATGTTATGAAATAATCCTGTTGGCCAGCTTGGTCTGGCTCTTCTGCATCCCTCTACCTGGCAAGGCTCGAAAACACCGAGACCTTGAAACTCACAAAACATAGCTGGCTATAAAGTAAATATTTTCACAAATTCAGACACTAAAGTCTTCTAAAAGTGCAGTTTTCCCAGGCATTAGAAATTAGTCCTGTGTCGCTCAAATCAGGTAAGTTATATGTCACTGTGACTTTCTATGGCTCATTTCAGTCTGAACAAAATGATAGCTAGATATTTCTGGGTAGGGTGGGGAATTCTGACCTGATACTGATTTTGCAGGCTTTATTGGAAGTGCAAGAACAGTATAAACAGAGGTCTTAGATCTGTGTTACTGCTAGAGCACATATAGAACTCCAAGGGTTAAAATCTGATTGCAGTTATAGCAAGTTAAATTTTGTACGAAGGAACAGAAAAGACTGGGACAAAAACCAGGACCATTCTCAGTGAATTTAGCTGAGAACCATGCACGCTATTTTTGTAGATGCTAGCTATATCATAATACTTATATTCTGTGTGGTTTTGAGCTATTTCTTCTTCTTTTTGTTCCCTATATCCAAACAGAGTAATTTATGAGTGACTCAAGGAAAACAGAATCACTTGTCTCTAGTCAGTTAAAATGCAGGTTCCAAACTTTTTAGTTCTAAGTGTGCCACTTCTGTGCATTTAAATGGGTAAGTACACATTAAGATCACCATAAGCCTTTCAGCCAAACTTTTCATAGCTCTCTATTCTCTCACTCTTTTCAGCCATAAAAATTCTCCTGATATCGTTTCTTTCCTTTTCTTTACTCTGACTCACTGGTCACGCATCACTAATGGGTTTTTCTCTGCTTCAGTTTCTCTATCTGTGAAATAAGGAACATCTATATTTGCTGTTGTGTCAAGGTAATAGATGTATTAGAAATAACTCAGCTAGTCATTGCTGTGTTCCCATTTGCAGCCAGCTCCTTAAATCAAACCACTTCTCCATGCTCTGAGACACTGTGATTTGGTGTGTTCAAATACTGCTGCTATTCTAGGCTATTTTGAAAGAAGGAGAAAATACCTTCCCATCTAATATTTAGAGAGGTAAACTATTCCTGGGAAGAAGGTGGCTAACTGGTTTACGAATGGGATAAAATATGCAAAATTTAGAATACCTTGGGCTAGTGATTTGCACCAGAAAGAACAGATGTAAAATGTTATAATATTGGAATTTGGTCATTGTCATGTTTTGTCTTTTTGTGTGTGTGTGTGCGTGCTCTTGATACTGGTTTCAGTAACTTATGAGAATTATAAAGGCACTGGAAAAACAGGCCATTGGATTCGCTCATGAGGTATGGATTAAGACAGTCCTTCACAGAATCACAGACCTGTTGAGGTTGGAAGGGACTTCTGGAGGGGGATCAAGCAGGGGTACCTAGAGGTGGTTGCCCAGAACCATGTCCTGGCAGCTTTTGAATATCTCCAAGGATGGAGACTCTACAACCTCCCTGGGCAACCAGTGCCAACGTTCCATCACCCTCATCGTGAAAAAAGTGTTTCCTCATGTACAGAAGGAACCTCCTGTGTTTCAGTTTGTGCCTCTTTTCCTGTCACTGGGCACTGCTGAAAAGAGCCTGTTTCTGTCCCCTTTGCACCCTCTCATCATATACATTGATGAGATCCCCCTGAGTCTTCTCTTCTCCAGGCTGAACAGTCCCAGCTCTCTCAGCCTTTCCACATAGGAGGGGATGTTTCAGTCTCTCAATCCTCAGTGGTGCTTTGCTGGACTCTTTCCAGTATGTCTCCCCTTTTGTACTGAGGAGCCCAGATCTGGACCCAGCACTCTGGATGTGTCCTCACCAGTGCCGAGCAGAGGGGATGGATCACCTCCCTCAACCTGCTGGCAACACTCCTCCTACTGCATTTTACCATTAGCCTTCAAAGGCAAGAGCACAGTTGTGGCTTCACGTATTTCTGCCATGTCAGAGAAACTCCCCGGACCATCTCTTTACCACCTTAATTGTTGCAGGAAATTGCTGGGACACTCATCCTTCAGGCTTAATAGGTATTGGTCATAGCCATATTCCAAAATAATAAAAATTATAGATGAATAAAGTGTGTCTCTTATGGCCACATCAATGTATAAAAAATCCATTATAAAAATTTAAAAAAGGCTATAGGCCCTGATAACTAAAGAGAAATCTCAACTTCCTTTTTCCCAGTAAACAATTCTCCCCCTATCCAGACACATAGACTGAAAAGCATATGGTTAAAATGGAGACAGCAAGAAAAAAATCTCAACAGCTCCCGAGATTTTTTAATATTTGATGTCAATAATCGCAACTATAAAGAAAACATGTCTCTCATGTTATACCTTCTTGTTTACAAAGAACATTTTAGAACATGTTTAGGAGATTGGGGCAGCCTCCACTCACAGCTTAGGTGGTGGTGGTTGTAAGACATGGGGTGGGAGGTGGCACTATCCCATTGGTGCATGGGTGCATCACTCCTTACGGAAAAGTATTCTACACTGTCCTACCAAAAATACTGAGTTACCTTAGGTTGGGACAACAGTAATGGCAGGCTATATAGGTGGCCTGTGCTTGGCTGCTTACTGCCTATGTGAACTATGAGTGTGGTTTTGAGGGCAGCCTTGGCAAAGCTCAAAAAGTCGATGCTGTTCAGGCTTATCTTTGAAGGCTGAGCAAACAAACTCAGAAAATACCTGATGATCTCAGCCTAGTCCTCTCAAGTGTGTACAGGGAGCTAATCTGACATGGCCATTCATTACGAGTATTCATGGTTTGTGGCTGTTACTTTGGCCTCTTTCCTGTACAAACAGAAAGAAAGACAGTCTCAGTTAACCCCTGCTTCATGGGAGCCCTTGAACTTACTCATTTGGTCAAAGCTATGTGGAAAACCTCTCAACGAGAGTTTTCTTCCTTTCCTGCCTCCCTCCTGCAAAGCACCTGAAGCACAGTGAGTCTGTACTGATCGCCTTTGTTAACTGCCTTCAGACAGCTCTTTAGACAGCACTATTTGCAGCTGAGTCTGGCTGTTCACCAGTAAGTGAATGTTATCCAAATTTTGGTTCAAAATAGGAAGAATTACAAGCATTTCAGTTTCAATTTCAGTCTCTGTTTGTTTTTCTCTGAGCTGCATAATTGAGCTGCCATTTCAAAATCATTGTTCCCGGCTTCTTGTCACTTAACATCTCTAGCATTTGAAGCAGATTAATCCTGAATCCTTTATTGTGTAACTATATTTCAAATGGAAATAGCAGCAAATCCTAGACATTCTGAATCTCATCTTTGCACTGTATGTAGCCAGTGTTATTAATGCAAAGTAAAAACCAAGCAAGAATGAATGTCTAGTGCTCACTTGCATTGAGTACATGCAGATGGATGGAATAGGGAAAGGCACCTCATTCTGTACATGTTGCTGAGCACATCTACCTTGCAGTGCAGCGAGGCATCATGCTGTTAACAACCTCCTGTATGTGGCAATTGCTGGGTTTCCTTCTTGGAGACGAGAAGGACTCCTGTCTGACTTCTTCCAGACCCTCTATCTATTCTGTTATTCAAATAAGCCTCATTTGCATGGGAGGCTATGGTTAGTGCATAAATAGAAGAAGCTGGATGTGATATGATAAAATTCAGGCTGGCTATATGAAATGTGTGAGGCAAGGAGGAATGTGGGATAAGCAGATACCATCAACAGGTTGCTTGGGAATTTAGCTAATCCATAGGTAACAAAACATGGTATGTCACTACTAAATGGTGAACTTAATTTTCTTTTACAACTTCTTTTTTTTTTTTTTTTTTAAGCTATTTTTCCCTTGTCTCGTGTCTGTTGTTGCAAATAGGGCTGCTGAAAACAATCAACAACCTCGTCTGACCTGGACAGGACCAGTTCAATACTAGGCCCTGTGTTACCTAGGAACAACGTTGAAGTCTTGAAGGGACAGTGACTTAAGAATTACCCCATAGGGTCAGTCCATCTCAGGTATGACAAGCACATAGCAAAACTGGACCAAAGGGCAAGTTTTATGCAGTGACTGCCTTGGAAGGTACCTGCAGACGTGTAAGATGATAGGTATGAAATAAGAGGCAGAGAAGACACCATAACTTTGATTTGCAGTGAGAGAGATGGGATTACTTGCAATGGAGAGATCAGGCCAAGATCTCCTGCCTCAGAACTATTAAACTTGGAATCCTTAAGGGCCACACTGGAAAACTGAAAATCACTTTGGTTTAGAAAATTATTTGCCAAGATTGTATTTTTAGCCTTCATGCAATGCAATTTGTGAGGAAGTCAGTCAAGGAGTGAAAAGCTGCCCCAGGTAGGCTGGTCTCTGATGGAAAACATATGGGGGAACCGGGCAGGAACTGAGTAGACGTCCTAGAAGTTCATCTCAGTGTTGTGGTAGGAGAATGACCTTTAGGAGAAAGTGATTTTCTCTAAAATGAGACTTGGGGATTAGGATGGCAGAGATGAACTATGGGCATTTAGAAGTGTTCAGGTTGATGACGGTTTGCATTTCACCTACGGAGGGAAACAGGACATAGAAGGGGACTGACTGTGGGGTTTTCTCTTTCCTTTCTCCCCTTAGAATCTTCCCTGTGGGTTTGACAATCTCTGCCTCCTGCTGTCACATCCCCCGCTTCGCACACACACGGTCTCTTGCCCTCCCCATGCCCGCTGTCCCTGCAACTGCTTTTACCCCGTCACTCTCCACTCCCTACCCATCTTCCAGCCAGTTCTGAATACCGACAGAGGAGGGAAAAAAAAAAAACAACCACAACATCAGAGAGTCGGGAAAGGCGGAGGGCAGCAACAATGTCAGAAGCTGGCCCTGCAGAGAAGGGTTACATCCTGCTGCGGCGGCTGCAGTGCAGAAGGAAGGCACCGGTGCTGCCTCCTAGTGCTGGAGAGGCGGCGGCCATAGGAAGCTCCCTGTGGCGGGCAGGTTGCCACCGCCGGCTGCTGCCCGGGCCCGCTCTGGCCCTGCGCCCGCCCTTAGCGGGCTGCAGAGCTGACCCGGATCCCACGGCGAATCTCCCTGTCTGGGCGCTTCCCTGTGCTACCCGTCCCTGAATAGCGGCGGGAGCCTTTTCTTCCTCACGGGCAGCCCTTCGGGTCTCCACGCGGGACTGCCCGCCCTCAGCGCCGCGGTCCCGCCCTCAGCCGGTGGCCGTCGGCAGGTGGCGCTGTCGCGGCTCGCGCCGTCGGGCCCTGGCGGTGGGCGGGGTAACGGTCGCTGGCGAGGCCGCCATTTGCTCGCGGCCGGGCGCGCGCACTGGTGCGGGGGAGACCGGCGGGAAAAACTTTTAGGCTGTTGACAACAAGGCAGACTAAACCAAAAAATTTCATTTTATGGTTTTGAAGCAGGGAACTTTGTAAGACACCCAGACCCGGGCTGCTCTCGCTCTAGGGAGGTGATGGTCAGCGCCCAGTTAAAAGCCTGAGGATTTTATTTTTTTTAATACAGATACTAAGCACAGGCTTTTATTCTTTTCCAACCAAAAGTGAATCACCCGTTTTCTTTCCTCACAACATGCAAAGGTGAGTCAAAAAGTGAGGAAAACGAAAAGCTTGAGGAAATTAAGGTTGAAAGCATGCAGGGTGGAAATGATGAGAGCATTAAGAACCAGCCCAGCTGACTTCCTGTCATCTTTGGGTATTTCCGCTTGTCAAAAGCGTTTTCTGTTGGGGAAATGCATTGATATTGCCAAGGAAGCGGAAACCAGTTCTTGCATATTGGCTTAGGTACTCGGGAAGAAAAGTGGTGTAAAAGATGATTCAAGGATTGGAGCATCTCCCTTATGAAGAAAGGCTGAGAGAGCTGGGACACTTTAGCCTGGAGAAGAGAAGGCTTAGGGGAGACGTTATTAATGCCTATATGTATCTAAAGGGTGGTTTGAAGGAGGAGGGAGCCAGACTCTTTTCAGCGGTTGCCCGTGAGAGGACGAGGGGTAACGGGCATAAGTTGGAACAGAGGAGGTTCCACTCAAATATGAGAAAAAACTACTTCGTGGTGAGGGTGTCAGAGCCCTGGAACAGGCTGCCCAGGGAGGTCATGGAGTCCCCTTTGGAGATTTTCAAGACCCGTCTGGATGCAGTCCTGAGTAACATGCTCTACCATGCTCTGGGCAATGCCGCTTTAGCAGGGGAGTTGGACTAGGTGGTCTCTATGGTCCCTTCCAACTCTAAAAATTCAGTGAAGAAATACGGGGATGAGCCTGCAGAAGGATCCCTGGCAAAGCTGTCTGGCCCTTTAGGGATTTGATTCGGCTGGAGATGCTTAATGTAGGAGATGCTGCAACTGGGCTCACAAGTGCCTCGTGTTGATTTTTCCAGCTAGCACTAGGTGTGAACCTAATAGGACTCAGCAGGTATTTGCACTGTCATTTTGAGACCTGTGGTACAAGGGAGGCAACTTCTGCCACTGATGGTACTGCAGTTGGGATGCCACTGTCCCTCAGTGGAGAAACTGGCAAGGAGTTGATGTCGCCACCTTGAGGCTTTGCAGTGGGCACCCTGCTTATGTCTGTCTGTCTTTCTGTACATCTGTCTGTATTCTGAGTGGTGGAATGCGGCCAGGTTATCCTTCTCAAAGAACTCTGAGTTTTTATAATAGTGTTAGTGACATTTCTCGTGGTTTCTCATATTTTTTCGGCAGACATGAAATTGAGTAATTGGGTTAGTTAAAAGAGGGAATAGTTGGGAATTATCTTTTACTGTTTTAGTGTTAAGTGTCTTTAAAATGTTAGCCAGCTTTGTAAGGAGGGTGAGACTTTTCACTTTAAGCACTAAGCTTCAGAATAAAGTTTTTTTCTATGCCACATCTGAAAATGAATTAGAAGTAAGAAGCAGTGCTAAGTATCAAGAAGGAGATAATTTAAATAAGGGTCATATTTTAATTAGGTCTTATTTCTGTAGTCACCCCTGTTGTATGCAACTGTCTAGAAAGTAGCAGCTTTAAAATAACTCTATGCACTATTCCACATGCTTGAATTATATGTGTAAAAAGACACAACACGAGACAAAAAATGATGACCAGACTTAGCAATATAGACTTAAGCAAAGCAAGATTAATGAATTATGTTTTCAGCTCTCTATAAAAAAACCCCACATGATCATCTGCCTTACTTTTTGCCATTTTAGCTTATTCGTCTCACGATAGTTAAAAACCAATGTATTAACAAGGAGTTGTTATGGTTACATTATAAAATCATTAAAATGGTTGCTCAAACATAGATTGAGATAAAGACTATTTATTAGGTAAAGCAAAAGCTGCACATGCAAGCAAAGCAAAACAAGATATTCATTCTGCTACTTCCCATTGGCAGGTTTTTCTGCTGTCCCCAGGAAAGGTGGGTTCCATCATGTGTAAGGATTACTTGGGAAGACAAAAGTCATAACTCCAAACATCCCCCCCTTTCTTTCTTCTCCCCCCAGCTTTATATACTGAGCATGGTGTCATATGGTATGGAATATCCCTTTGGTCAGCTGTCCTGTCTGCATCTTCTCCTAACTTCTTGTGCACTCCCAACTTGGTGGGGTGGTGTAAGGAGCAGAGAAGACCTTGACTGCTTAGCAACAACCAGAAACATCAGTGTTTTAATCCCAAATCCAAAACACAGCACTGTAGCAGCTGCCAGTAAAGAAGTCAACTCTATCCCAGCTGAAACTGTGACAAGATAGTAGTCTTAGATTTCAACAAGTGTATGCAGTTACTGGACACTCCTTTCATCCCGTTCAGGTGAACCTGCCTTACAATGTTACGCCCTAGACTCAAATTGCAATTTCCAGCTAGGATTTCAGGAGCAGCTGTCACAATAAACTGCTTTTTACTTCCAATGTAGCAATGGCATACGTTAACACTAAAGTCCCTTTGTAATAAGATCATTAACAAATCGACTTAAATAGTTTCAAGATATTCTTCTACCTCATTTTTAACCTGTTGAAAAACGTTCACCTATTCTGACTATTCTTTTTCTTTCGCTAGAGGGCACTATTAAACAGAAAATACTGTATTTTTGCTTGCAGATGAGAAAAAAGACATCCCCTGTTCTCAGTTGGAAGAAATCCTGAGAGAAATTCAGCTTTCAGCAACTGATTTTAACTTTTTAACTTTTTTTTTTTTTTTAACCTTTACTGTCACTTTACTACCCTTACTCTCCTCCAGTGGGAAAGCCCACTGGAACCATGTTAGCCAAATATGAAACCTATTTCACTGTTTTGTGCATTTAAACTATAGCACATCAGCCTGAAAAAATGACAGTGATGCCAAAAGGCATAGAGTATAATTCTGGGCAAAGGGAATTTCCTCCATGATTGTGGAGATGGCGCTCTCATTTTTTGTGAATGTTACTAATCTCTTGCTTCAGTCTCTGTTCTTGTCCTTCATTTCAAGATCCAGAGAAAATTAACAAGAGGCTTTCACAGTTTCATCTTGAAACTTATGCCTTTCCTGTGGAAAAACAACAACAACAACATTCATTCAACTTATGAAAAATACTAAACAGAAGAGATTGCTGTCTAAACAGTTGTGGAATGAGAGCTACTGAGTACAAGTATGAAGAAACCTAGAGCTTTGACATAGTTACAGCAGACTTCTTCATCCCAGTGGTATTACATTGTAATATGAAACACCTTTATTTTAGAAAACATTTTGTGGTCCAATATAATTGCTTGCTTATAGAACATGGGTAAAAATATATATGCTACACCCCTTAGACCTTTTTCTAAGAAATGTAATAATGTTTCCTGATACAGGGAAGAAGAGAGGTGATAACCTAAGGCATGTATAACTGCAAACAAGGATGTGGTTTTTCCAGCACTGTCCAGCTGGTGCCTTTTATAACATAGTGCTAATATAACTAAATGTGTAGAAGACCAGAAGCAAAAGCAACTGCTTCAGGGAATGCAATAATGAAACCATTTCATCAGTTTTTTTCTGAGCACAGTAGGATTATAATAGATGGCTGATAACCAACACTCGGTGGTGTCAAAGAAAGCAAATAGATGAGGAAAATACATAGATTGAAAACAATGTTTATGAATACTGATAATGAGTTCAACAGATTGAAATTGAAGAAAGCATGGGTCAAAGGACTAGGGAGACCTGCACACGTCTATGCTTTGAATATCATCTTACAAAACACTTTTAACTAAATGTATTTTTGAGTAGTCTGGCTTTGAGTAAAAAGATGAAAAAATTCACTTTGTTTGTATTTTGGTAGTTTAAAAATATATGCTATATATGCAACAAATTTTTGGAAGTGACTGTGCACAAGCCCTGATTTTCTTGGAAAGCAGTATGGGTTAATTATTCGCTGAGTGAGGGGGAGTGCCAAGATGAGGTTTGTGATTCTTACTTCAGGTTCTAGACTGGCTAGTTTCTATGCCTTTTGCCTTTACAGTTCCCTTGTCAGGCCCTATAGCAGTCCCCAACATCTGACTTGGGAAGGAAGTCTGAGCTTCAAAACTTGTGAAACAGTTCAAACCCACTGCAAATTGAAATACTAAAACTGAGGCTCAAAGGGAGCTGCCGGTGTAGAGGATGGTCTGTGCAAAGATGCTCAACTCTACTCAGTTCTGTGCTGCAAAGCATGCTGAGAGCCTGCCCAAAGGGCCCTGTTGGAGTATTATGTGGTGGAAACTTATGGGCAGAGAAAGGTGTTTTTTTTTTTCCTCTTGGCACAGTTATGTGCTGTTCTATAGAAGGACACTGAAAGCACCCAGCTAGAATTTGCAGGGCCATTTACTGAAAATGGCTACCCAGAACCTTTAGCTTCCCATCAGATCTCAACTGGCTGATTTGTTTCAACTTTTTCTTCTGTTTCTCTTAATGATGTCTATGACTCTAAGGGTCAGGGAAAGAAAATAAAAGATAACCGTTTGTGGGGAAAAAAATGAAAGTGAAAGATCAGACAGTTTCATAGGACCCTTTATAAGTGGGCCACCGGATTACAGAAGTATCATAACTGCATGGTATATTACATGGACTCTTTCTCACTTTATGTACAAGGTTATTTACATAATAAACTGCAGTGCTTGCTTCTCTCTGTATATCAACACCCAAAAGCTCTTGCCTGACCTGTGTTTTTTCTGCACTCCTTTTTGCTCAATTTAGTGGGTGATGTTTGGGCAGTGTCCCACTGAATAATACATGTGTCTTTTAATAGTATCCATGTGCTTTTTTGTGTAGGCACTGCCAGAAGTCAGCCAGAGTTGATTCTAGGCCTGCACATTTGTGACACTGAGTAGAGACAAGTATGTGGGACTTGATTGTATGTGGAGCTTTGTCAGACTGTTTCTTGTGTGGAGAGCAAATGACACAGCCTTTTAAGGACTCAGCAACTAGAGAATAACGCCCTTCTGTGCCTTCTTTTAGCTAAGCAGTTAATGTGTGTGTATATAAAAAGCTGCTGAAATAGTAACAAGAAGGCATTGGGAAAAACTGAGTGTAATGTGGGACCATCAGCCTGTTTGGTTTCTACCTATTTTGCAGGCACAGGAGTTCATTTTCATAGTTGGCACCAGTTAAATCTGTTTTCTCTCCAGATTCCTTACTTTGTATTGTTTTTTCTTTTTCTTTCTCTTGAGTCATAATTTATTTGTTTAAAAAAAAAGAGTATTTGGAGGTGTTTATTTATGTTTTCTTCTCTGAAATACCGCTGGCTTGTAATGACATCGGCTGCAGAGAGATGTTAACCTTTGGCTAACAGTCAAATATTTTCAAAAGGCATGCTCTCCTGCACTCACAGCAGCACCAGATCATTCAACTGCAGTAAACCGATCCCTCACTTTTGCCTTTATAATGAGATGAGAAAGAGAGGGATCATTGTCCATTATAAATCTATAGATGAGAATGAGGAGCAGAGAGGAGAAAAACTTAAAATGCCAGATATATATAATTGGATGCATGCCACTGCAGTCTCTGCAGTGCAGGCCACATGCCAGATCTCCTACCCTCGTAAGGCAATCGATGAAATCAAGTTAACCACTATATGATTCTAAACTTTTCTTCTTGTTGGCTGCCTTTTATATAATTTCCTTCCTTCCAGAAGATGCTGCTACAGCTACTCATAGCATTGCTGACAGTGAAAGTGACAGAAATAGTGCTTTTTTTCTTAGCTGGAGTGATATGACAGGAAAGAATATCTACCTGGGACATTTTGCTCTATAGAAATCCTGTACAGTTACTATATTAAGTTGTGTCCTTCCACTTGCATTTCCTGACTGGTGTTTAACCAGGCTTCGTCCTGATCTAAATGGCTTGGTAGAGCAGGTAATACACCCGTGTGGTTGTGCAGCACAATAGCCAGTGCTAGCACAGGAACTAAAATTCTCCTAGCCTTCTGGTAATACTGTATCTGGTGTATCTGGAGTTCACCAGAACTCTGAGGTGGATTTGATTAAAACTTTTCCTTACAGTGAACTCTTAAAGAAGACCACAAGATTTTAAATTGAAGGGGTGTCAGATTTTATGAAAATTTAAATTAGAATAGTTAGCATTTTTTTTCCTTAAATAATGAAAGCTGAAGGTGACTAGGGATGGAATAAATGCACTGTGTCATTGCAGTTAGATTCTTGTTTCCTTCTAGTTTCAGACGGCTCAGCTTCCTGGGTTGCAGCAAATTCTGCAAAGTGCTCTCTGATCCGTGGAAAGTTTCTTTTCTGTTACTTCATAGGCTGGAGCATCAGCTCCCTACTTCTCCCAGCCATTTGTTTGCTGGGCTGCAGGTACTCATTTCTTTGCTGTTCCCCTTCCCTTCTTGTAGCACCTTGTAGAATCTGGAACTTTCTCTCACTTGCATTTTGGCAACAAGGTAATAGCACAGACAAGGTAATAAGCGGAGAAACATTAAAACTGATGAATCCTGGGCCAACATGGTCTGAATTCTACAGGAACATGCAGTCTGAAATGAGATGAGGTCATCCTTGACTGGTGATAGCTCCTATGGGCTACATTAAGTCTTCTTTGTTCTGCATAGAAACTCAGCATTCTTCTAGGCCATGATCCCAAAATCTGTGGTAGATGGTTCCCCTAAACCTCATGGCAAGATTTTTTTTTTTAACCTTAAACTTTCTGAGTAGGACTATTTTAAGAGTAATTTTTATGATTCTTCTATTCCCATTTCCTCTCTGTTTGAAACTTCTGATGTTTTCCTTAAGCTAGAGGAAGTTGTCAATCATTTTTCCATTGTCCTTTGTGGTTATAGTTATTCCTGCTGTGTAGTTCAATGCTTGCTATCAAACATTAACTAACAGAATGACATTTTTAGTAGTTGCGTGTGGCCCACCTACTGCTGTTTTGAGTCCCTAAATCTGTTGCTGAGTGTGCAGAAAAGCCTTGTTATTGATTGCAACTGTACTGAGAAGGAACTGATTGCAATGGGGACATTTGCAATGGGACTTTTTTTAAATGGCTTTTTCCAGAGAAGAAAATGGTAAAAAAAATTCTTTACAGAAAGAGTATGCATTTCAAATATGTAATTGTAAATGCTATTAAATATAATTTATTCTTTAATCTTGATATTCTGAATGCAGCAATTTTCAAATGCATTTCTGGGGCGGTGTATTCAATCTTGTATCTTGTCCTTTGGAGGAAAAAATTGCCAAATACAGTTTCTGAATTCTCCCAAATTAAAATTTCTGCTCTAGAAAGGGAATATTGAGGTTGAATTTGAGCAACATAAAAGTAGAATGGAAATTTACCAGCTGATCAGTAATTGCCTGACCGGACTTGCAGGTGAATTCTTTATTTAGCACCTCAGCATTTTTGTGGCAGTATAGGCAAGATTGCTTCTCATTTGCCCATTCCGTATAGAGAAGAGATGGCTGACCTGACCTGACCTACAAGCCACCCTGGAATTGATATAAACTTGGGGATCTTGTTGGCTTTGTAAAGGGTGGTGGCCCACTCATGGAGTGAATCTTCATGTCAACTTGGAGATTTAAAGACAAGCTTTAATTGGAATAACGGTCCTTTTCAAAAAAATGACCAAATGAAAACTTACTATAAAAGCAGACCATGATATGGGCTTTTGTATTTAATTCAAAAAAACAAGTGTGACCCACATTTTCTTTCACATTTCTTAGGGGAACTTTCATTCTAAAAATAATCTCCAAATTGAATTTGCTTAAGGACAAATGTGATGATGAATATTTCAGCATTACCTGAATGTTGATCCTTAATGGAACAATAAAGAGAATAATGGTTTTGAAATTGTTTCAAATATAACAAAACATAATGTTTAGATAGCTGTATCCTCTCATTGCTGTATTTAAAATTAGCAATGACCCCTCTGAAATAAGTAAACTTTTTGCAGGAATTTATATTTTTTGTTTTGTTTACAGAGTACGTTTTCCAGCCTTCCTTTAGCTACATCTCTTGTGTTTTTTTTCAAAACAGTTTACAATATTAAATCAAAAAACAAACAGAATAGTTTTTATATGTAGCAAGGCTTTTTCATTTATTTTAAATTTTATTTGTCACTTGCCTGCATGTTGAAAATGCGGAAATGTTCAGTTTCACAAAATGATTCAAAGTTCAAGCCAAATACAAGAATCTCACACTAGGTTCCTAAATACAGATTCAGAAAAAAAGGTAGTCTGTCAAAGGAGATAAGTACCTGCTATCGCCACAGATCTTATCATCCATATGGTTTAAGAGCCATCAAGGAGTAGCTGCAATAGCAGGTATGGATTGGCCTTCCTGGGGAGCCCTGGGTCTGTGTCCTCACTGCTCAGGTAGAATCCATCAGACTTTCTCCAACTAAAACCCTTGGTTCCAGGGTTGTCAATCTCTCTCGTCAGTATGTAAGGCTCATAAGTGAAGCTTGGGTTTTGATGAACTTCTGAAACCTTTACATACAGAAGTGCTATTTGAGGATTTTTATCTACTGTTTCAGAGTTGTGGGCTTTGATCTTATCACTGTGCCATAACCCACTCAATTGCTGTTTTTAAGACAGACACTGCTGTCAGGAATCTTGCGACTCAAATTTAGAGTTTGATCTCACCTAGAGCTTATGTT
The DNA here is from genome assembly GCA_025769975.1 of Gallinago jamesoni. Lineage (NCBI taxonomy): Eukaryota > Metazoa > Chordata > Aves > Charadriiformes > Scolopacidae > Gallinago > Gallinago jamesoni. Next base: position 125,026,590 of record JAOQGH010000001.1, on the reverse strand, counting down.
TGGCTACTAAGTAATAGATTGAACCCATCTCTCATTTGAGATGGAGGTTTTGATTAGCTCCTTTCATTCTGTTGCTTTCTACATATACACACATATATACTTAAGCTAAACCTGGTAATTATCTCTCTTGGCTGATTATTTTGGGGGCGATGATGCAGGAGTCATAAGCATTCATTTCTGTAGTGTTATCCCACTCCACCTCCTCACCATGTGTTGAATTGCTATGGTATTTTTGTTCGTCTCTTGTCTAGTCCTCTCCAGCCTTCTCTTTTCTCACCATGGACTTACAAGCTTATAAGAACTGAATCTTTGTTATTTTCTCCTTTCTCTCTTTTTTTTTTTTTTTTAATTCTTTTCCTTTCTAACTGAATGTGTGTGAGTGAAATGAGGGAAGAAGAACATTGGGCTGCTTACTTTGCGTTGGTGTTTACTATGAGTCATATCAACAGCTTGGTGCTCTTGAAAACTTTTCTGGTGGGAGAATCAACAGCATGGATGCAGCAAAAGAGACAGCAGAATGTACTGTACTTGCAGTTCTCTGTCTCAAGGACAAAACTGTGGATGCTGGGAATGCATTTTGATAGAGGTTTGCACTTACTCATGCTGTGGATATATAAAATTTCTGCTAAGGAAGCAAACCTGGTTGCTCAAAGTTTGCCCTTGTTGCATTGAAAATGGACTTATTGGGAGGGATTTTGGTGGTAGCTGACTTTTCATAGAGCTGCCTAAAATAGGCTTGGTGTGAGAAGTAAGTCTAGAATGATTATTTTTACATTGGGAGTACATAGAAGCTTAACATGAGATGACGTATTCGTCATACTGCTCTCCAGTTATTCCCCTAAAATTACCCAGATTCAGACAGTTTAAGAACTATTTAATTCTAGTGCCTGGAACTGTCTTGTTCCCAAACTGCTCACAATTTCTTATGGTGATATCAGATACAAGGATTTGCCCTTCATTTGTACAGAACTGAGCATGTATTATTGTCTTAAATGACTGATCATATGCTACACGAAGACTATGCTGTCTTGATTTCTAGTTGAATGATCAACTGTAAGACACTCTACCCCCTATTAAGTGACTGAAACAAACAGTAAGAGACAGTACTTAGCCCTGCAGCTGAAAGTCTATCTGTCGTGGTAACAAACTAGACTCCAGATCGCTTTCTTGACACAAAGTGCTATTGGACATTAGTTTCCTGACTTGTCTGTGTTCAAAGAACTTAATGGTGTTACATGCAGCTTCCAGACTCGGTTCCAGTTCCAACACTCAGTGCAGAACACAGGGAGAACAACAAACAATAAGACGTGATGCTAGGGTATTAGGGTAAGGTAGGTAATACAGTTCATGTGAATTGAGACAGGTTGGACGCTTCAGGATAAAGTAGGAGGATACAGCTCAGTGGTTCCAATTGCACATCATAACCTGCAGTTTTCTATGTAAAATTAAAAAAATTGTTTGAACAAAAATTGCCTGCACATTGGGGGGAAAAATGCTCACTAAACAAACAGTTTCAGTGTTCAGCTCTGTTGGATGGTCAGTGTTTGCCAGTTCCACAAGCCATGTCATTTTACTAATGTTGATTGCTAGTCAATCTCAGCTGTCCTAATCCAGTGGTCAAATGGCTGGACAATAAAGCAAGGAGATTTGGGCTACACTTGTCATAATGAAGATTCTTTTAAATTGATGGCAGTGCAACCACTCTGCCTTCATATAGAAAATATTAACTAGGAATCCCGAGGAGCTGTTATGTTTATAGCATAATAATGGTTGTGGATTGTGGATCTGCAAAATTTCAGAATTTCCACAGACCACATGAAAAATGACTGCCTGGCATATCATGATACTCATGCTACTTATGGAGGCAGAAGGAAAATAATTCCACAAATTTCACTGCTGAAAAAATATATAAGGTAGCAAGCGTTTTGTATCAGTACCAGCAGAAATGTTATGGATACCTGGCATTGCTAATCATAAACAAGAAGCTGGCTGGAGTATTGCCCCAGAACATACTGCATTAGAATCTGTTTTCAGTAATAAGGCTAAAGAAATGTCATTGATTAAAACTCTATGGGCTGTTTATGTTCCACAGTTAGGTGTCACTTCAGAAAAAAGTAAAATAGACCAAGAGCTGAGATAAGTATAGTATCAAGTTCTGAGTCTGAAGGCAATTATACTAATGCCGGAGTCACACCTGAGTGTGACTGATCTGAACTGCTTATATCAGCCAGGCAAAATTAGGGTACATATGAGGTTAATGACTGTGCTGAACCTGCTCTCAATTGTTACAGTGTTGGCTAAATATTAAACAGAAGAAAACAAATGTGAAAACATGACCTAAGTCGAAACAGTTCAACTCCTGTGAAAAAAAAGACATTACCTAGCTTCTTGACTCAGAAGAAAGATTGGTGTGGGGATAAATTTTTGGACTCTGGTAAAATGCTTATTCTGCCACAGACCTCAAGTGTGATTATAGATTCACAGAATTTAAGGGCAGAAGGGATCATATACCTTGGCTTCCTCTATGATCTAGGATGCAAAGCTTCACTCAAAACCTGCATCAAACCTGTATTTTTTTTCATGACATATTTTATAGAAAAATATCTTGTCTTGATAGTAGCATGCATTTCTAGTAAGCTCTCCTCAGATGTCATATGCCACTACAGTTGCAATAGTATGCCTTGTTCCGAGTCCAGATTTCTCTCTGATATTCATTATACTGAGATTTTTAACAGAAGTGTCTTCTTGATGGTGGTCCTTCTCTACTCTGATTAGGGGGGCTAATGAAACATTGTCTTGGATAGATTAAGTCGCTTAGTCATAGTTGCATATTTTCTGAACTTGAGTCTTGCAGTTTTTCCTAAATCACTTCCTATTCTTCACTTGCAGTGTGCATGCCTACATTTGTCACAGCATTGCATTTGGAGCTTCAGTTCAGTCAGTTATCTACCATGATCCCAGCATCCTTGTAAATTTGAGATTAGAGTCCTCCATCTATTATGTGCTTTGTCATATGTTCTTTTTAAATATATTTGTACTTGGCGGCAGTAAAATTGATGTTCATTTAAATGAACTTATTTCATCAAAGTCATTCAGATCAATCTGATCTGTTGCCACAATTCATTTGCACTCTGTTGCCCTTTTGTCATCTAAAAATGTTGGACATTTCCTTCTGGGTTATTCATAAAGACATGAGTTTACATGAGGACTCATGGTCAGTCCTTTCCAGTCTTGGCAAAAAGGTTCTCACAGTGAAGTGGTCTGACATTTATAGTTATTATTGAGCTGTCAATCAACCAATCCTCACTCTGTTTATTACAGTTATGCGTTGTGCTTTTGTTCATTTATAATGTGGAAGGAATTATTCCCTTATCGTACCTTGGAAGGAATGGCATATGCCACATGGCAATAAAGGCTGGAGGATAACTGTATCATGGTCCAAGTAGTTAAAAAGTTGAAGTGTGCCCTTGCAGCAAAGGATAGCAATAGCATCCTGGGCTGTATTGGTACAGGGTTGTATTACTCCTGGGCCATATTAGCTTCCTAGTACAAGACAGGCATACACATATTAGAGTAGAAGGCCAAAAAGATGATTATGAAATTGGAGCATCTGTCATATGAGGAGAGGCTGAGAGAGCTGGGACTGTTCAACCTAGTGAAGGGCAAATGTAATCAGTGTGTCTAAATACCTGATATGAGGGAGTAAAGAAGGTGGAGACAGACTCTTTCCAGTAGCAGGATGAGAGCCAGTAGGCACAAATTGAAGTATATGGAATTGCATATAAACATAGGAAAAAATAGTTTTACTGTGATGATGGTCAAACGCTGGCACAGGTTGTTCAGAGAGGTTGTAGGGTCTCCATTCTTGAAGATACTCACAACCTGACTGGACATGGCCTTGAACAAGCTGCTGTAGCTGACCCTGCTCTGAGCAGGGTGTTGGACTGGATGATTTCCAGAAGTGCCCTCCAGCCTCAGCCAATCTGTGATTCGGTGAACTCTGGAATCCAAAGGCATGCTCTGTACTGGTTTCCTCTTAGTTTGTGGTTTGTTCTATTGGAGAATATTCTCTGAGACAGCACCACAGCCGTTTTTCCTCAAAATTTTTAACTGTCATATATTTAATCTCACAGACTTCAAAAATGTTACTTATTTTAGTTGCTCTTATCTTCAGTAGCTTTGGACATTCAGGAGATGCTTATATCAATGTAAAACCAGAAAACACCACCGTGCTTCTTCACAAGAAGAAAACTTCTTTTTTAATTAAATAAATGTGTTGGTTTTTTTTTTTTTTTTAATGAAGGCCAGTCAGCTAGAGACTTATGCACATAATCATCTAGTCTGTCCTTTCCCAAAACTACAGGTACAAACTGCTGTGCTATATTTCCTTATCTGCAAAACTTGTTGACATATGCCAAGTTTGCAAACCTGTGCAGTGTGAGAGTTCATGATGCTACGTTTGTGTTTGAAGATGGCTAGACACTAAGAAGACTGAGAATGTAAAGCAGAAAAAGGCAGGACAGAGCGATATTACCCTTCCAGGTGACTGTTTCCCTAATTGTGTGATTTTGAATGTTTGCTGTATTGGCTTGATCACATCCTGCCTCAGATCATCAGCTGTGTGGTTTGATAAGATTTCAAAATTTGGTGAGCTGGAATTGGTCTAATGGATTTATGTATTCATATGCAAAATAAAGTATAAAATAAACTCATCACTGAGGGTTGGAACAATTACTGTAGGCTGCTAACCATATGTGAGAGCAAAGTGCGTGACTTTCATATTATTAGAATGAATCAGAGGTAGCCCACTCTCCGTACTGCAGAGACACTCCTATTAAATGAATGCATAAAGCTGAGTGTTTGGAGTGTGTTAGATGGTATTAACCACAGATCTAGAATGAGGGTTGTTTCTGTTTACAGCACCTTGATTAATGTGTAGTGTGTGGTCTGTCCTTTCAGATACTTAGTGATTGCTGCATTTGAACAAGGCCATAAAGGGAAAAAAACCCACACAGATGCTTTTCAAATATATGGATTCAAATGGAGCTGAAGTTGCCGAATATGGCAAGTAGAGAAGGTATGTATCTTTGTTATAAAACAGCTGAAGATCCGTGTAGTGTCACCCTTATTTTAAGTTGGAGCAGCCCTAGAAGGCATGTTGCAGTGTACAGTCACTGTGGTGGAACACACCATTGGGATAACCTCTTTGTCCACCCTGTATTAAGAACATTAGTTACACAGACTATATTTCATATATTACTGCATTTAGATCCCTATTGGCTACATATGTTCTGTTCTTCATGTCATGACAAACAGAAATATAACTTCAGCAGGTGTTTGGTTCATCACAAAGAATCACAGAATTGTAGGGGTTGGAAGGGACCTTCAGAGATCATCTATTCCAACCCCCCTGCTCTAGGTTCACCTAGAACAGGCTGGACAAGGCATGTTTTGAATATCTCCAGAGAAGGAGATTCCACAACCTCTCTGAGCAGCCTGTTCCTGTGCTCTGTCACCCTCAAAATAAAGAAGTTTTTCCGCATGTTCAGATGGACTCCCTGTGTTCTAGCTTGTGTCCATTGCTCGTTGTCCCGTCACAAGGCACCACTGAGAAGAGCCTGACCCCATCCTCTTGATACCCACCCTTTAGATATTTATAGGCGTTGATGTCTTCTTTTCTTCAGGCTAAACAGACTCAGCCTTTCCTCATAAGAGAGGTGCTCCATTCCCTTCATCATCTTTGTTGCCTCATCAAGGCAGAGTAGAGGGCGAGGGTAACCTTACTTGACCACAGTCTTTTTAATGCACCCCAAACATATATTAATGTGTTCAGTTTGCAGTCTTATAAAGAAGTGCTTGGAAGTGCGTCCCTTAGATAATGAGAGATAGAGACAACGGGTGTACTGGGAAGAGAAGAAGACTATGGGGACTCAGGAGTGGGAAGATAAGAGAAGGGTTGGTCTCTTGAGTAACCTTTATATCAATTATACATACTTACAATCTGTGGTGGTAATTTTTTAGTTTTTCACAGGTAGCTTATGGGGTATGCATATAAAAATGTGTTTTAAAAAGAACCTCACACTGGAAGCACTCTAGAAAGCCTGGGGGATATAGATGGAGAATAAGAAGCATGAGAAGGCTATAATCTCCTGTTGGTATCTCCTGTTAGGTATCATCTAACAGGTTATAGCCAGAGCCAGCAATAGATCTTAAATATCCTGACTTTATCAGGTCACAAGATGCCATTTGTTTAGGTAACATTGACACATTTAATATGGATATGATTTATCATCATCTTCTGTGGTCCTTTAATGTCTGGCACATTTACTCATGTTTACTGTGAGTCTGAATTTTCCAGCTTCTGACAAAGTTGGATATTGCTGAAATATATACCTGAGAAAAGTTTCTCATAGATACCAAACTGGGAGGGGTGGCTGACACCCCAGAGGGCCGTGCTGCCATCCAGCGAGACCTGGACAGGCTGGAGAG
>JAOQGH010000001.1:124969100-125020001 GCA_025769975.1 Gallinago jamesoni | reverse complement strand
GGGGAGTTGGACTAGATGATCTCTATGGTCCCTTCCAACTCCAAAAAAAAATTCAGTGAAATTCAGTGAAATTCATGACATTGGGCAGCTCTAAGTTTTGTCAGGACATTTAACTTACTCTCTCCTAGGTTAAGAAATGTACTGTTTTTTGAAAGGTAACTTAGGTGTAATTTTCAAAGTTGATCCAACAGGAAATTGTTCTGAACACTGTTACCTGTGGCTGGCATCATATAGAGATGAGTTAAACATCTGCAAAATCCTGCTACATTCAACAGAAGGAGATAATATTAAGGTTCTACTATTATGCTGTGTCTCAGGTTGTTTCCCCATGGATAGTTTAAACTGAGAATGATTTGGATAAAATAATCAACCTTTTTTTTTAATGCAAATTATTATTTAGAAGTGTATCTACAGGAAGCAATTAGCAGAGATTGGATATACCATTCTTGCCAAGAGGAAATGAGAAACTGCATACATTGTTTGTGGAAGATACTCCTCTGGAAATCATAATTCAATACTGTTCCTGTTGAGCAGGAGGACTGCCTGTAATTTTGCTTGTAATGTGCTTGGAAATTTTATCCACTGACAGAAAAGGCATCCCAGCGTCAATGGCAAGAGAAAGCAGCTGGACAGTGAAAGAGCGGCTGCCAAGCACACAGTAGAAGGCACTTCAGACTGTGCCACGGGAAAGAATTAAAATAACAAAAAAATAAACCTAGTGTGGGAGGAAAATATTAAACTCACTAAGAAAGTGGTGGCTTAAGTCTCCATCCAAAGAAAACAGCCTTTTTTATCCTGTCAAGGTCTGCAGGGTTAATCTGTTTCTTTGCTTGTCAGTGTGTACTTCTTACGGTTTGCATTAATACTTAGACATGGATATTTTGAGAGTCCCTGTGTGCACGAGTGTTGGTTGCCTGGGGTAGGTATGGTGGAATTTTAAGGCAGAGAAGCTGTAAGGCTTGCTTATGTTTATACCCATTGGGCCTTGAGATAAACTTCAAAGATAACGCATAGAACATTGCTTTTTGAATTCAGTAGTTACAGATGTACTCCTAACGCCTGGGTTTAGTAGCAGCTTCCCAGGAGGGAATACTCTCTCTGATGCCTGGTTCACTTGGAGGCTTGAGGAAATAACTTTCTTGTTTTAAACTTCTCAGAAGCAGATGTGACTTAAGAAGGGCTTTTCTGACCCAAAGCACTCTCCATGCAGCCTATTTTCTGATGTATGTTAATCAAAGCAGCTGAGGGATCCCACTATTTAACAGTGATACGAAAAGAAAGAAATCAGTATTTGTAGAGAAATCTTTACACAGAAATCTCTATACAAGGATTTTATTTTTTTCAGTGTTAGGAAAAATAATCCAATCATACTGGTTTTCAACTGACTTATTTCCTACTCTGCAACTAGCAACAGTGTTTGCAAACTTCAGTTTTATCTCATAACATGAGAAATTATAATTGTTAGCAGTATAATCACAATATGGTCACAATATAGTTAATATCTGTTGAACTTCTGAGGAAAAAATCTTGCTTTATTTGCAGATCAATACATTTCAAGGCTAAGTATGTCTCTAAAGTGTAAGGCCAAATAAAGTATGTGTCAGCCCCTCTTGGAAATTATAGAGATAAATGTCTAGTATTTCAGGTAGTTACTGAGCTATATAGTGTACTCTGACTACAGCAATGTACTACAGTACTTAGAACTGATGATGATTTTTCTTGGAGTGTTTAATTTTAAATGCAAACCTTGATATTCCCCAAAACAAAGGAAAGAAGAAAAAGCTAAGAAAAGCAAAGAGCTAAGAAAAGAAGGAAATTTTACATCAGATAAAATATATTTTTCCAGTAGCTAAATAGTGCTGTATCTATGCTTTGTCTTTTCTATCTCAAAGGGAAAATAGCATGTAAAAAAGAAGTTTCACTTCAGTGGGAACTAATTGTTAAACTGATTAATACGACTAATTATTAGACTGAGAACACAACTTTCAGCATAAGCTGCAACGTGGATCTTTGGAGAGAGTAAAATAAGGAATGCCAGAGGGAAAAAAGAAAAGGTACATAATGCTGAAAAGATGTACTGCCTTCTTTTAAGCCAAATAAATCAAAGCAACTACAGTCACATTTATCTGGAAAAATTGCACTATCCTGTGGATCCTTTGTAGGTGCATTTTACTGTCAAATTTATCCATAGGCCAAAACATTCAATCTCTGTGGCTTACATTTCTGCCTAAAAATATGCATGTGAGATCCTAAATAGAAATAATCTGATTTTCAGAGTAATCTGAAATTGTAGTAAAGGGTACGTGGACTTGAAGAAGCTTCTTGCTTGTGAAATTCAAGATACTTGTTTAGGATACTAAATACAGGAATAGTAGCCTCTGCTTACATAATTTTATTTTTGTATATGTTTGTGCTAATGCTTAGCCATGTGAAGTCATAGCTAGTTTTTATGTAAATTAAAACAATTTCTGTGTTCCTGCATGGTTTTTTTCCATTAGATTCTCCCATTTGCCAGCATATACTTCAGTTGTAACCGCTGTAAAATTTGGGCTGTTTCACTGCAGGGAGAAAAGATCTTTGGTCTGTCACAGCAATGAACTATGGAGTTACTGATTTGCCACTAAATAGCAGTGGTAATATATTACATTTTCTTTTTCTGCTTACGATCTTCATACATTCCTCAGAAGCATTTTATTCATGGCAATAAATATCATGTGAGGTTGTTCAGTTTCCAGTTGATGGAGTGTTGGCCTGTGCCTCTCTACAAAGACATGGCGAAAAGAAGCATGGTAACATAGTAAAAGCAGCATGAGATTGTAGCAAGTTGGGGGTCTTTCTCTTCTCCCAAATAATAGGTGATAGGACAAGAGGAAAAGGCCTCAAGCTACTCCAGGGGAGGCTTAAATTGGATATTAGGAAAAACTTTTACATTGAAAGGGTTATCCAACATTGGAACAGGCTCTTCAAGGAAGTGGTCGAGTCACCCTCCCTGGAGGTATTTAAAAGGTGGGTAGATGTGGTGCTTGGGGACATGGTTTACAGGTGGACTTGGCAGTGCTAGGTTAACATTTGGACTTGACCTTAAAGGTCTCTTCCAACCAAAACAATTCTATGATTCTGTGAACATCCAGGCAAACTCTGCCTGGACAATGTTGTAAGCAGTCTCATTGGTGAAATATTTGGGAGATACAAAGGTTGTAGAACTGATGACTTTACAATCTGTGTAAAAGGAGAGACTTCTGACTGAACAAAACCCGAGACTAGCGAGAGTGGAGACATCCAAAATCAGACCAAGCACCCTGTGCTATGTCTGCTTCTTCTCTGTTATTCTACAGAGAATTTTTTGTCTTTTGATGCCTTTGCCTTGTCTAAGCTGGTGGAAAAGGAGAGAAAAACTGCCTGTTTTCAACTGAGGGGGTCTCCTGATGGGATGTGTACTCTTCAGAAATAGTGCTCAAAATTTTGTGGGCCGTGGGAAACACTAATGGTCCAGAAATTTAGCATGAATAGCATGATATTACTGATATGTTAGGAGAAATTGTGTAAGGAACATCTTCCATTCATCTGCATCCTGTTTGCTACACAGGTACATTTCTGGGAAGTTTCACTCTGGTGAAGGCACTTCCCAGATGATGATCACAAGTGTATTGTGTTTCTCAGGGAGGTTTCACTATGCTTCTTTCTCAGACCAGGTATGTGCATTTGCGTTTTTCTAAAGATCTAAAAAAAATTGGCTCTAGATTGAAAGTACTTGATTGTTCTTTGTACGTAGATAAGAGGGAGGAGAAATGTGGGGGTAGGAATAGATGCAAAGGAAATTGGGACTCATTCAGTGTCTTTGGCACTTTATGGCATGTACTCTTAGCTTTATGAATTTAAACTCATGTCATCTTAATATAGCCTGTAATTATTCCCCAGGGTGCTTCAATTATTGAATGCCTATTTAAAGTAACTAATAAGCTATCTTTGACAGTATTGTGATTCAAGTTCTATTGGCATTAATGTAAAGCTACCGATTTTTTTCCTCCCCAGTGAATATTTCCCAATAATTTGATGAAATTAATTTTTTTAACAATGAAGTTGATTTATTATTTGCATATTTGTGCTTGATTAGAAAAACATATTTATCTGCACAAACTTATATAAACTTGATACACATTAAATTACAAATTAGACGTGCTGCTTTCTTTTATTTGCCATTGTATTGATTCTTGCAGTAGGGGTAGGCACTGTTGTAATTTAAAATGATCACAAACTACAAATTATTGATTAGAAATGTTTCACTGCGTTGAAAGCTCATTTTCAAGATGGATACATTTAATAGCATGTCTGTATTATGGTGTAAGTAGTCCTTTGCTACGATCATGCAAACCAATAGTTGCTATGTTTCCTATAGCTGCAATTGGGAAAATTCCTTATGATGAAGCTAAAATCCCTGACAGGTGTGTTTGTCTGTTATACATCACAAGTTGCATGAGCTCTCCCTTCCTCCTCTTTCCCTAAAGTAGGTCATTCTCAGACCTTTCATCAGCCTAGGACAAAACTAGTGATGGTCTAAGTTGTGTGGGCTCAACTGATGGGCATTGGTAAGTATGGTAAGAACCATGTAGCTTCTGAGAGCTATAGGAGATCCAGGTACCTTGCCCCTTTTGGGTTAGTTTAGCACCTGTACTGGGGTGACCATCCTTGTGTAGGGGGACAGCTTGTTGGGACCAATCTGTGACATTCCTCTCACTTTTCTTCACTAGTCTAACTCATAAAAATGCCAACTCTGTAATACCTGTGGTTCATCAGAAAATGTTTTGAAAATAGTTTTTTTTTTCTTTTTTCTGGAAAGTGTGTAAGGTATTCTTCTTTGTTTTTACTTCTGGTTTCCCCTCCTTCCTTCCTTCCAGAAATGAAACAGAATAAAAAACTAGAGACCGTGACAGTATAAAACAGGTTTGATTTAAAAAATACCATGTAAGGCTATGCTGGTGTGACAGTAAGTGGCTGGCTGTGCTTTCCCTTTTTGTGCTGTCAGGAGGATATGAAACTGGTGGTGGCAACGTTTAAGCAGCATAGAAGTTGGAGCATCTGCAGGAAAAAGTTCTATGCCCTGGGATGAACTTGGTTGGCCAAGTTGATGAACAGGGTCTCAGTGGTTTTGAACTCCAGTGTCTAACTGTAGGAGGTGTTCCAAAGCAAGCACAGTCCTTGTAGAAATCTATAGGGATCAGCATTGTTCTTGTGAGATGAAATTAAAAGAGATGGTCTTTCAGACTAATGGTCATTGAGAAAGGCAGAAGAAAGAACTGGTGGGTAGCAGGTTTAAAAGGAAAAATGTAGATCAGAAATAAGGAGCCTATAAGAGAAAAACCTTTTGGAAGATTCCCTTATGAAGAAATTATATCTAGCACAGGAAAAGGAAGAAAAATACTGCAACTGAGTTTTAAAAATTCCATTATAGCTTTTAAAGGAGAGTGTTTAATTATCTCCAGCACAAAGCATCATTTCAGTCCTAATTATTTCCTAAGCAAGAAGCAAATGAAGTAGATAAGCATCACCTGTAATATTACTCCTGGTGGCAGAGTTGGAAACTTTCAGATGTTGCTCATTTTCTAGAGCTATAACAGGGCTAATCTGAGAATTGCAGAGAGAAAAAAAATTAGACATTTTTTTTTTTTCCCGAAGAATTGTGCCTGGCCAGAGAACAAATCTAAGCTGTAATCATCAACTGGGGTTCTTCTGTTTGTGAAAGGTGAACTGTCCATCCATTAAAGTTTTATTTTCCTTGTGTGGCAGATCAATAGCTGAATAATTGATTGGCTGACTAATTGAACAACTGAATTATTAAAGATTTTAAATGTGAATTTCATGATATGAGGTGGTTAGAGACTGGGGCAGGTGCCAGGGGAAGTTTTAAGTAAATGAATGGCGGTAGTCAGGTAGAGTTAGTCAAGATCCTTTACTGAAACTAAGATTATGCCTGTCAGCTCTTGTCCTGTGGATCCTCAACCTGTCCTTTCCATAAGTGATAAACCTTTTTTCCCTCAGGCACTGGGGTCCTAGCTTTCCCATTTCCCAGTAAGCCTTGTTGCCAGCACCTCTCAGCAAACACCAATTTTCACAATGTCATCATTCCATTCAAAATTGTAAAATATATTATGGCCTGATTTTGCAAAAGTTTTGCTCTTTTGTAACTTGAGAGATTCTTTCCTGAAATTAACAGGATTGGATTAGAAACATACTATTCTTGTGTTATTGGTTGGAGAAACCTTAAGTTTAATATTACCATACTTTTCTTAACCATTCCATTTGTAATATATGTTAAAATTAGTATCTTGGTGTTTGGCTATGTCTTCAAAATACAACCTGCTATTAGGAGTGGCCCAGGACTTGGGATGGATTTATGGGCTATTCTGTAACTGTCTTTTAAGCAATTTCAATGATTCTTAATTTTTATAACCCAGAATCTGACCAATATTCTCAGCTAGCACACATGGTTGTGTCTTCTAGCAGAGAGTGAAAGGAAGAGTCTATGGTTGAAAACATATGGACTTCTATTCTGGGAAACATTTATGCAAGATTTTCAGAACTCCCTCATGAGTGTGTGTTAATGCCTGTCTTGTACCCATATGAATTAGAGGGAAGTTTTATGGTCTTCCTTATATTTAGGTCAGCTCGTGCTTTCCACTATAAAGGCAATCTTTTATTTGAGAGGTCTCAAAGATGGCTGTTTATAGCTCATCTTTGATGATCAGCGAAGGGATTTTCTGTTTTAAAATGCAACGCTTCTCGCTTCTTTCAGAAAGGATTTGTCGCTAGAGAAAATAATTGAATATTGCAGCATGAATGGTATCTATCCTACAAACACCACAAAGATGATAAATCAACAGATACACACACACACACACACACACACAGCTAAAGGAATATCATGTTTGCAAACTCTAGCAGTAGACAGTTAGGAAATGCCATAGTTATGATGCATCAAACAGTGCACTGAGGAAGGGTAGACTCATGGGACAGCATTTATTATTCAATTGTATAAAATAACTTTTTTTTTCAGTTTAACTGAACTTTAAGCTTCCTGGAACATATGTATTTACAGTGCCTTGCAAAAAAAATTAATATGTTAAGTCTTGCATTCTATGTGCTGTGGTCATAAAGGGCAGACCTGAATTCTCAAATTAAAATACAGGAGATAATGATACGGTACAAAAGTAATATGAAGTGATGAACTTGCAAAGGAGTGCGGTTTTCTTGTTTTTAGTTAGTGATGCAGGCAATTCTGTGCTAATTAGTAACAGATTATTTGCTGGACTAACAAGTTTGTTAATTAAAGTATGTGAAAAATGAATAATTTTGTAAAATTCACTTACTCATTCTTCAGGTTTCCCTCTGGGAGCTTTCTAGTTAGGGGATTAGAGACTAAAGGAAGAGTAATTGAGAACTGAGTTGTGTTGGGAAGGGTGATAAATGTAATGGGGAGTCATTGTTTTGGGATGGTCTTAAATGGAAGTTTTGTTATATTAGATAAGGGATCACAAAATCCCCATTTAATATCATGTAAGGGAATCTAACATAGTATCAAATGCATAGTAGCTTTGACATAGAGAGGTTGCTGTGTTGACTGTATTATAGACACGAAGCTCACTCTTACTTGGCCTGAAGACACATAATTCTTTTTCCTCATCAGGGTCCAGAGTGCTGGCTTCCGGTGAGTGATGAAGGAAAGGGTAGAGGGTATTCAGCTGGGTGCTATGGTGCCTCCTGATTTTTGAGTACCATTGGATTGCTCTTGCCTGTAATCTTGTGAAACTGCAGCTTCATGTGAAGTATGCAGGGCATGCTGTAAGCGAGGAGTGTTCCACACTCCTATTCTGAAAACAGGAGAAAATGTCTCCTGGGAACTGACACTAAAAGAACATTTTAAATTTAGAATTGGGAGTTTTGTGGGTCTCTCTTTATTACCTTGTATAAATATGGTGCACAGCACAGCAAATGTCTTGCTCATAGGCACCGTTGCAGTAACGGTGATGCTGCTGATAATGACAGCAGAAGTCCAAGAGTGAAATTAAATTGGAATTTCTGCTCACTCATTCTGTCACAGTATGTTCTTGAACAGTCAGCTGAATTCCTAAAGGACTTTTGTATGAAGCATAATGGATACCAACATATCTTTTTTCTGGTTTTCTCCCTTATCAGCCCTCTAAAAGGCATTTCAAAATCTAAACAAACACTTAGCAAACATGATATTTTTACAGAAAATTCAAATCGCACAATGCTATGATTTCCTTTGCAGTTTTTGATTCTCAAAATTATTGGCTTGCCTTCATGGAACATAGGACATAGTAAAACAGGGGTGAAAAATAAGAAATCAGATTGTTTCTCTGTGCTAACTCAAGCTGGGGCTACCCTTACTGTATGCTAGGCATGATGTTGTGATAAACATCTTATCTAATTCAAATTGCATAATTTGCTATATCCCACTGAAAGGCATTTCAGTGCAGAAGAAGGGCATGCATTGTAGAAAGGAGCACAATAACAGCTAGTGTTGTTTAAGTTTTATATGTTTCAGCTAGAAATGTCCTCTGAGGGAAAACCCCTCTGTCTTGTAAGACTTGGGTGTATTTTATGTGTCTTTATGTATCCTGTATCTCACTATAAAACTCTGTATGCTCTTAATAAAGAGCATAGAAAATGAAACAGTTACAGTGTTTCGTTGTTGTAGGAAGATCTGCTAATAAGCTTTGTAGCCTTGGAAAAGTTTTTTCCATTCCAACACTGATTTGACAGTTCCTCAAGTAGATAGGTCATGTCAAATTAAACATGGAAACTATAAATTATTATATGAAGATTTAGATAACTTCATTCATAATGTTTGTGAAGACTGCACCATTAGGATGAAGGCCACAAATGGTAGGAAGTGTTTTCTTAGTAATAGTTTTCTCATTTTTTAAAATTCCATGGTAGAAAAAATTAGACACCACAGACATCCATAAGTTCCCATGCATTGTGGACCCCCAGTTACTCTCTTCTGTCTGTTACAGGTCTTAAGGGACCATGGAGTGTTAGGTTTTTCTTCACTGGCAGAAGTCATAAAACACACATTTAGGATTTCAGAGAACAGCATTCCTTCTACTGATCTTTCCATGGACACCTCTAAAAGCCTTTTTCTAGAATTCATGAAAACAGACCAAAAGTCATGCTTGTATGTGCTCAATCATGGGTAAAAATTCTGTCCTTTGTCATTGGCCTCATAGAAAAAAGCTGAACTTTGCCATGGAGCTGTCCAGAGAACAAGAATTCTTAGTGACTTTCAAGGTTTTGCCTTTTGTTTTCATTCCAATGCATATTTTTATTAGTGCATGACCAAAAACCTTCCAAGTGCTGTTTGGAAACAGAATTATGATTTTGCAGAATTATGATTCTACAGAATTGCAGAATTATGATTTTTTGGTTTGCAGCCAGGACCACTTAATGGAGGAAGGTTTCTTACATTCTACTAGTTGCTCTCTCTCGGTTAACCCTGGCTTCAAAACCCTTCCCTGATGATACTTCGATATGTTTATGAAACAATTCATTTTCAACAAGGCCACCAAATAGCTCTGCTCTTTACAGTGCAAACCTTTGGAAGAGGATGAATTGTTATGTTGAAGAAAAAAATTCATGGAGATGAGAATATTTTGGATTGTTTTGCTTAATTCTTAAGATGCAAAAGAAACTGCAGCAATCTCCATAAGGAAAAATATATGTAATTCTGAGAGGCTAAATACTTCCCATTAAGGTGAAACAAATGTGTCAAGAATAAAAAAGTCATGGGGTAAAAGTAAAAGCAGGGTAAGAGAAAGACGTGGATCAAAACTACTTTGTTACTGCTTGACAGAAGCGCTAATTAGTATCTAAATGCATGTCAAAGTACAGGTCTGATACTTGAAAAACATAATTATCTGTATTACCAGTATATCTAATTGGCAATTAATAATTTGTGATATGTATAGGTAGATCATTTAGTTAAAATATATTACCTGTCAGATTAGCAATGAAAATACTTTGAAGTTCTGCTATGCCGGTCCAGGGATGTATTACAGAATAATATATTTGGACTGCAACTACACTATTTTAGTAGTTTTAAAAAATCGTATGTTTCCATATTTCACAGAATACCCATGCAATGGTAATTCAGTGGTGGAAAAGAGTATCACAGAATTGTTTTCTGTTGAACCAGGCATAAAAATTGTTGGACCATAAAAAATGATGTCACATCATAATATGTACCTGAGAGCATCTCCCCAGTTGGTGCAAGATTATTAAGTACTATATATTCTTCATGGTGTTGCTCGGTGTTTAAATGTCATAGGATTCCCCCACTCTTTTGGTGTGACAAAGCTCTAATCCTACAGATGTACCGCCAGCAGAGCTGTGAGTGGAAATCTAGTATAAACACACTTGTGCTAGTTCTCAACACAATGGCTCATGGCTCAGGCACTGGTAGATGTCTAATTATAGCTTAGACCAGGATACATGCCAAATGGTAGCTTTTAGGTGAGCTGGGTTGTACCTTGTGTTGCCACAGCTGGAATGCTGCTGTAGAGCTGTTGTAGAGCTAAGTACAAGTGGTAGCTACCCAGGCCTGTCTACATTTCTTGTCTGTCACAGCAGGGACTACAGTCTATTCCTATGGTTTATGAACTGATGTTTTCGACTAAGCTTTGACTAAACTAGACTGAATCATTTAGGTTATCCTTCCTCCATATATTGTAGTCCTTTGAGTGCACCGGTGTTAGCCACACTGTGCCCAGGTCTTGGGAATTCAGAATATTTTCCAGGTACGTGAGAAACTGCGGGGAGGTTTTTTTGGCAATATTACTGTTTGTGAAGCAGTTGATCAAGCAGGACCTCTGAATCAGTCCTGAATATGGGTGCAGACATTTCTCTTCCACAGTCAGGGAAAGAGAAGGAGGAAATGAGTGCCATGAAGAAATGAGAAAGAAATGAAATGTGGTGGCTAAAACTCATTACCACTAACCAGAGCTATATATCTGTGCTCATTTTTATGTGCTTAATCCACAAAGTATGGAATACAGCAATTAAATTGTTGCTACCTATATTATTCCACAGTCATTGATAGAGGAGTTGCATTCCCTTTCTGTGCTGATCTTAACAGAAAGTCTTTATATTCTTAGTATTCAAGAAATCACAGAATCACAGAATTGTCAGAGTTGGAAGGGACCTCTAGAGATCATCTAGTCCAACTCCCCTGCTAAAGCAAGATTGCCTAGAGCACATCACTCAGGACTGCATCAAGGCAGGTCTTAAAAATCTCCGGAAAAGGGGACTACACGACCTCCCTGGGCAGCCTGTTCCAGTGCTCTGTCACCCTCACCCTAACGAAGTTTTTTTATCATATTTGAATGGAACTTTCTATGTTCCAGCTTGTGCCCGTTGCCCCTTGTCCTATCGCTGGAAACCACTGAAAAGAGTCTGGCTCCATCATCCTTCAATCCACCCTTTAGGTACTTGTAAACATAGGTGAGGTCTTCTAGTTAAGAAAGCTTTCTTCTAAATTCTGATAGCTATATTCAATTTTGTTCCTAAAGCCTCAAATTCCCCCAGGCTTTCCTTAGAGAGTCTTTTCTGTCTCTGGAGATACATCCCCTGTGCTTCAGCCTTTAGATAGAGATGGTATTGTTATGCTTGCTTAATATTTGACCTATTATCAAAGAGCATGATTGACTTTCTATAGCACATGCTGGGATGGAGTCACGGGATCATGTGAAGAGCAGAATAATACCTGCCAAGATAGTCTGGTGAGGTGGATGTACACATACATACATAGTCTAGGAGAGGAAACTATGAGAGGGGAATATTCAAGAACGGTTTACTTAAGAGAGAGCAGTTCATCTGGCCTCCATTGAACATAGGACTTTTTATGACTCCGACTTGCCTAAAGCTACTCCTGCAGCACTTTCCTTGAAAATGTGTAGCGAATTGATAGCGTCTGCCAGAATGAATCAGCAGGTATCAGTTAGCTGCCCCTGCAAGGCTCATGCATTAGAATTCATGCTAACGAGAGAGCTTGGCTGAAGATCCCTGGCTCCTGTTAGAGGTCTTTTCTCTGCTTTCCTCCCTACTGTGAAGAAAAAAAGAAACAGCATATTAGTATTGCTAAAGGTAAAGTTGAAATGGTAGCTGTATTTGCCAGAGCCATGTGTGTTACCCTTAATCCACACAGAAGTGTCTGTTGACATCACTGGCACTCACAGAGATCAAAGGTGGTACAGACTTTCACATCTTTACAATAGTTTGCAACTTTTCTGAGAAAAGGATCTTCTGGGTTACAGGTCCTCAGATTTAGCCTAAGATGTGAGTCAGAAAGTTCCATACAAAGCTTTTAAAAAATTTGTTGAATGTCGTATTTTCAAATATTGTTTGAACAGGTCTTCTCTACTGACATCAGCCTTGCATACAATTATGGTTGTATCATATTTCCACAGAAAGTGCCAGTGTGACCCGTGTGCACATTTTCTACTAAATTATGATTATTTAGCATGCTAAGTACTTCCATAAATGGAATGTAATCTGAGTTCATTAAGGTGGATAAAATTCTCTTGAGCCTGAGTTTTGTTGTTGAATTTCTTCTTTGACTTTGTATCTTTATAAATAAACAAAGACAAGTTCATGTTTCAGATCATCTTCCAGAAGTCACGTGGTGTAGGATTCATTTTACCTAACCTGAGACATCTATAACATCAAACTCTGCCCCAAGCTAGACCACTCTGAGCTGTCTTCATAGTTAGTGCAAATGAACAGGTAATTTGAGGGCAGGGTTCATGTTGATGTACATTAGATATCCATCTTGGGCTGAAGTGAATTGTGTTCCAGAAATCGCTCTCTCCGTAGGACCAAAGGAGATTAGGTTTCTCCCTCAGATACAGACATCTAAACCTGGTCACATCAGTCTAGTCTCTGTGGATCTACACCTTTCCTGTAAATGCCTACTAGTTTGCCAATAGTTGCTCTCTGATACTGGATTTATGCCCATGTTATGGTCTGAAGACATACATAAACAGTAGCATTGGCCCAGTTACACTGCATGAGATACCGGTCCACCTTACACAGTTGAATGGAAATCCACTTGACATTTTTCACATTTATTTAACTGATGATTATGTACCTTCAAAATGAGGAGACATTTCCATTTGTGCCTTAGAAGGGTGATGTATGAACACTGAACCTCACGCTGTACAACATACTTGCAGAACATAGCCAAACTATGTGACAACAGCTGTAAGCTTCATAGCTAAAATCTGATTAATTTCCCTAACACTGCTGTATTGTTCCTCCTCCATGTTACTTGATCGCTCTGTGTGGAATAGCAGTGTTGATTTTGTTAGCAAGCGTTGCCATGCTCCTTCCATCCAAGCAGTCAGATCTTGTAGTATGAACAGAGAGCTTTTATGCTAAAACTAGACCAGTTCTTTACTGTGTATCTTTATCATTAAATATCATTAAATAGTAGTCTTGATATCTCAAATATCTCAAAGATATCTCAATGATAGCAATTTAATGATCTCTTTTTTGAAAAAAAAAGTTAAAGTTTTAATTTCTAAAACAAATCTGTCAAGGAAGCACTGATCCTCATCAGCACAAAGTGCCACCTTTTGTGCAATAAAGGGTGAATAGTTTTCATTTGAAGATAGTAAGTATAATCTCTAAACTCAAACTCCATAAGGGGAAAATAAGGGGGAAGGATGACTAAGTAAAATTATTTTGGACAGCCAACCTATATTGTTACCTGGAGTCTAAGGTGAAATACTGTGCAATGTTAACACTCTTTTTATGTGTTAGCATTGTTGGTTTGGAAAACACAATGCTATTTAGTATTTTAAAATCTTGATAAAGATTCTAATCATATGTGCTTTAGATTACTTGTTCCTCAAGGTCTGTGATTTTCAGTCTCATTTTCACAGTCTCTATCCATCTTCCATTGGAAAAGGTGGTGCTATACAGAAGCATAATTTGATTAAAGAGGTTTTATTTTCTGTAAATTTGCTAGAATATTGGTGCAGCTGCTGTTTATGGATATAGACAATAGTAAATATTTTCATCTTTAATTGAAGTCTGAAGCACCTAAAATGACTCAGCTCATCTTCTAATTAGGTAACCCCCTTTTTATTTAGAAAGAATATAAAGCTGAATTTATTACTTGTCCTTAATTCATACCTCTTCCAAAACAAATATAAATGGCAATGCAATAAAGTTCTGGTTTTGACCATCTTATCTATCACTGTCTTCTCATTTTACTGGTCTTCTAATTGCACTTTGAAAGATGCATTTAGGTAAGCAGTTGCCCTGTTTCAGGAAGAAGCCATCCTGCAGTGCCCTCGGAAGTGAAGAGTACCATCTCTTTTTCTATGCTTGCCACACAAAAAGCTAGGTTATCCCACTTATGAAGCCAAAGTTATTTCTCTACACTGTGGAGAACTTCTCTTTATGTTCTTATTGTATGTATGATACAGTGAACTATGAAGGATGATTCAGGGAGGGGGCCTTGCCAGATCATCTGGTCCAGGCTGTCCTCTGTTAAGTCCAGTTTAAACAGCCACTATTTTCTTTAGGTTGTGGGCATAAGTAGGAACATCAAGATAGGTCTTGAACTAATTGGCATGTTTTGGGAATAATCCTAGGAAGACTTTCTAGATTACTATACTAAACTAGTATACTGTACTGCTAAACCACTACTGTACCTAACATGGATCACCTCCACTACCTTGCTTACCTGCATATGGAACTTTCATTGTTTTTGTAGTATCTCATTAGTAACAATTGGTAGGAAACAGGCAAATAAATAATCTTTTTGAATAAGCCAAGTTCCTGTCACTAGAGTGAAAGAAGAAAAGAAGAAAAGTTCTCACAAAACATATGAGAAAGTGTTGCACACTGCCTGATGCTGAAATCTCTATTAGAAGCTGAGCATTTTATGTAGAAGAAAATGAGACTTAAAAAGCATTTTCCTGGATTCTGTCTCCCACTTTTCCAGTCTCGCAACCTGGCCAAACACATTACCAGGAATGAACTTTCTATAGACCAACAAACACTAAATGGAACGTGGCTTTGTAAGAGTGACAAGCATATTTCTAGTGCAGTGAAGTTTCTGCTGTAAGGGCACTTGTACAAGTCTCATACAGGAGTGGTTTTTTTAGTGTATTTCACTCACCATATTCTTGGAAAGCGTGAGTGAAAATGGACAACTTCTCGGCAGCAGAATACATTCACATGGGCAATTGATAAAAACCTGAAATGAGTAGCTCTGAACATGAATATGTTTTCAATGAACAGCCTCTCCATCTCTGACTGATCTGTCCTAATCCTGGATAGACTTACAGAAAATAATCTTAAAAAATGGAGACCAAATTTGTAATATGGATTAATAAAATTAAAAGCTCAATTGACGTACTGTTTTCATGATAATATATAATTTTCCTCATATAGTGTCTTTGCTATACCTTCCCTCTTTTGTTGATGCAGCAGTTTTACCTATTCAATTTAGTCTCAGCCTGCACTTAGTTTGATGTTTGTTGTACTCTTATGATATCTAAAGAAAGGCTAATATGCCCCAAGAGATGTCCATCTTTTTGCAATTATATTATTTAGTCTAATAAAGAAATATAACCTCTCCCTGAAAATCTTCTATCAAAGGTGCGTGTTACCATCTAACAGCAACAACTTCATTTTCTTTCAGAAAAGCTTTCTTCTAGAGCTGTAACCTAAGTGTCATTTGATGTAATTTAAGCCTGTTAGTCCTCTCAGTGTGTTCAGTGGTTAGGATATGGGAAAACAGCTGTCATTTGTGTCTTCTAAGAAGACAGAGGAAAATAGTTTCAAGTTAAGGAAATTAAATTTATTTCACATTTTATGGTGCTTAGTGTAAAGGGTTGAAGGTTGCAAACTTGAAACTATCAATTTCACAAATGGTAAACATCTCAGCTTATTCTGACAGATAACCCAACTTTCAGAGTATCAAGTAAACCTTAAGCAACAGCCAATGCAATTTCTTTTGTGTATACCAACAAGGAAACCGCATCATTAACTGCGAAGTGTTGGATGAGAGAGAGACAGAGAAAGAGAAACATGGAAGGTTCTGCCAAGAAACTATAAAGTTGAAGATGGACAAAGTGCATTGGGTATTCTATAAACCAGACACAAATGCATAGGTTGTAAAGACATATATCTAGTGGGCTACACAAAGAATGCCATTAAGTGGGTAGAGTATTCAGCATTCTCGGGTAATTAGTAAAGTAGAAATTTATCTGATAAAGGAGAAAATTACATTCTAATCTACAAGTGCATTAGTCAATGTTCATGAACAAGAAGTATCTGCAGATTCTACTATAGTGAGATCTATAAAGCGCAATTTATTACTTTCCAAACCTAATTCCCTTTTACTTCAATGAATATTCTTGTTATTCAGCCACTGTTCTCTCCCTCCAAAAACCCTACTGTAAGCATACTGAAAATTGAAAGTTTGAATATGCAGATAGTTTGCCTGTAGGAATTCTTTCTTGATTGAAACTTGAACTATACAATCTTCGTATAATAAAACGCTACTTTGTCTTTTATTGTGTAACACCAATAGATAAATGAGGGGGGGGGGAAGAATGAAAAGAAAAATCATAAAAGAAAAGGACAGAAAATAATAAATCCAAATTATTTCTTGAAATTCTGACAGTGAGTTGTCCTACATACAGAATAGATTATTAATAGGTCTGATCAAAAGAAATCCATTATGAGAATCTAGTAATCTATAATGATTAGATGATATGTCGTAAAAAGACAGCAGCATATTCCACTGCACTGAACACAATGAGGAATATTACAAAATCTGATGACAAAGATTAATTCTAGTTGTTATCCTAAAGGACGTTTTTCAGCTGTTGCTATTTCAAAGAGAGAATGATTCATTTTCCTGTATGGGATTTAGAGTGGCTTTCTAATATGATAATGTCTGATTTTTTTTATCTTTTGATTTCTTAAAAAAGCTATGGCTCAGCTCTTCTGATAGTGGAAAGGTAAAATTAGTCTGCTTTTTTTTATTTTTGTGCAGTTAAAAAGAAATCTTAATCTAGTTATAGTAGAAGATTTTAAAAACAGAGTTATTAAATCTGCAATTATGCAGCAGCATGACTGAAGACAGTATTTGGAAGGCTGAGGTCTCTATCTCTTGTGGTAGTGTCATCAGAACTACTTAAGTGTCCATACCTTTTACGTGGCTACTTAGGGACTGAGGCGTTGTTTTCAGATCACATGTAGTGGAGATGTTGTTTGCAAATGTGGTGGTGGAATTCATTAGACATTCGACAAAACTGCAGTAATAATGTCATGGAAGATCATAGGCCAAAACTGCCCTCTGACTTTGGGTGTTTCTATTTCAAGATGTCCAGTTGAATGGGCATGCTACACATGACTTTTCAAGTTGTGAAGTGTTTGAGTGTATGAAGTACTCATTTCGGTTATTTTTCAGAAATACTGATCACCCATAATTTTCTGTGAAGGTTGCAGCTCCTCAGGTGGTGGGAGGGCAGCATATTCTCAGAAAGGAAACCCATTGCAGAAAGAAAACGAACTGTTCTCTCCCAGAAAATTGAACAGCATGTGGAAAGCTCATGCAAACAAGAATTAACTGCAAATCAGGGGACAGATGGGCTTGGCAGCCTGTCCTTAAAATGTCATCCAGAGGAAAAAAAAAATACCTCTTAACTTGGAGTGCATGTGAATGGGAGTGGGAGATTATTGGAAATTTCATGCCCAGTGTGTTTGTTTTTTGAAAAAGAAAAGCTTTATACTGCATTTCCTTTATTTTTTTGACAACTGGTTGCAATTTTCTTGAACGGCTGCAGGTAGAACTGAACACAAAGATTTCCCTTTTCTTCAATCTGCTTAACAATTGGATACACATATCATACCCATGGTGATCTGACCTGAAGAACAGAGTAACTAGTTGAGAAGTTCACCTTCAGAGCCATTGACTGTCTCCGGCTGCTGTCCCGTATATCTAGCATGCGGTTGTCTGTGCCAGGCATTTACCTGAAGAACCTAGGATGCAGGAACACTCTAGAAAATGGAATTTTTTATTCTTGTGGTTAATCTTATGTGGCAGGTTGATCTTGACTGGCTGCCAGGTACCCCACCAAGCCGCTCTATTACTCCCTCTCCTCAACAGGATGGAGGCAGAAAATACAACAAAAAACTTGTGTGTCAAGTAAGGAGAGAGAGATCACTCAGCAATTACCATCACAGGCAAAATAGACTTGACTTCAGGAAATTAATTTAATTTATTGTCAGTTAAGAGCAGAGTAGAATAATGAGAAATGAGAACAAATCCAAAACCATGTTCTCCCTACCCCTCCTTCTTTCTAGGCTCAACTTTACTCCTGACTTCTCTACCTCCTACCTCCTGAGCAGCTCAGGGGGCTGGGGAATGGGGTTTGTGGTCAGTTCATAATGCTTTGTCTCTGTCACTGTTTCTTCCTCATGCTCGATCCCAGCTTCCTTCAGGGCACATCCGCCTGCTGTAGTGTGGGGTCCTTGCTGCAGGGTAGATATCTGCTCTGCCATGGTCCTCCATGGTCTTGCAGGGGAATCTGCTCTGGCACCTGAAGCACCTCTTCCCCCTCCTTCACTGACCTTGGTGTCTGCAGGGCTGTTTCTCTCTCTTCTCTCTCAGCTGCTGTTGTACAGCTTTTTTTTCCTTTCTTAAATATGTTATCACTAATGTAACTGATGAGCTCAGCAGCTTTGTCCAGGAGCCTGTCTGTCTTGGGACTGAAATTGGCTCCAAGACATGGGGGCAGCTTCTGGTGTCTTCTCACAGAAGCCACCCCTTCAACCTCCCTGCTACCAAAACCTTGCCACATAAACCAAATATATCCTAGCTCTTATTCCACCCATATTGATACTGTCCAAATATCCAGTAAGAAAATACCAATAAGAATTGCAAGATATAACAACATACAAAGAAATATACTGTGACTGTTGTGTATGTGTAACATGCCATTATACAACTGCTGTGCTTAGTTTGTGTGCAAAAAGCAGTGTACTGCAAAAACAAATCCATTAGTGTTCATGCTGTAATGAAACCAATAACAGTTTTTAAATCAAGAATACAATAAAACCAGCCAAAAACAAGCAAACAAATAAAAAAAATAAAGTACCCACTGCCTAAAAACAACAGATAAGAGGAAGAGCAAAAGGAATTTTCTTTTGCATTTCCAGGAATCGGAGATGAATGCAAAGTGACTGCTGAGGTCAGTTCCTGCTGTATAGTCCACATCAGTTTTGGTAATAAATAATAGATGTCTCTGCTTGGTAAGAATTCATTAACAGCACCTTCATAGCCAGTCATCCTTGGTGATGATCAAAAGACAATTTTCTATATTGGGAAAAGATGCTGTTAAGATGGAGTAGCTGATAGCCTAGTAAGTCAAAGTATCTGGAGGGTGGGCAACAAAAAAGTAATTTCCTATGGATGATCAGAGCTAATTGTGTAATAACAGCACAAAAAAGGGTGAGGAGCTGCTTTCCATGGAAGGGATCAACAGGTAATGCTGGGAGTCATGTTCCTTCTTGACCCCTGGGGCATACAGACTCTGTTTTTTCTGTGGGCATAGGCAAGCAAAGCCATGGCCTATTCTCAGACTCCCATTGCCTTATTTTCTGCTGCTTAAAGGAGGGAAAGTTGCAGGATATACCATGAAGCCTCCAATGGTATACTGGCAATTCTGCTTCTCTTTCTTGAAACTAATACCATCTGAGAATGATGTTGGTGGAGGAGAATGAGTTGACTGGGAAAGGTATGAGCTGAAGTATTTGTTTTGGAGTTGCATGTCCTGAAAGCTTTGAGGGTTATCAAAGCGATTCAAGTCAGTGCTGACTTCTCCCAAATGCATCATGTATCAGGTTCTTTTCTCAGATTTGCAACAAGCTTTTTGCTCCTATTTGTGTATCTGCATTAAGATTGTGCACCATTTGGCTTTTAGTAAGGAATGAAACTTAAAATGAGACTTTGAATGGATAAGGAATTGTTTAAAGTCTGGCAGATTTGTAAGAAATTCCCACCAGAGAGCTTCAAAGTAGTAGCTATTGGTTGCGTAGTGGCTGTCAGTAATTCTTCACACAGGCTGCTTGTACCTTAAATTTTCTATTACCAAGAAAGACACTTTTACATAAAATCAGAGTTTTTCTGTGTGCTGTGACTAGAACAAAACCTACTGCATTAGTTAATCCTATCTGAATAGTAAGCTAAAGAAGTCAGTAGAAAAGGAATAGAAAGAAACATTTTCTGGCTTTCTCCTGTCTCCAAGTGGGAGGGAACCTATTGGGCTATTACATCATCTTGCTTATTCCTTAATAATGGGCAGCGTGCACCCAAGTAAATCCATACACCTTACTTCAGGCACATTTTTAATTAAATGTCGGACGGTCCATGTTTAAACATGACTATATGATATAAAGCTTTAAAACCTACAATAGCTCCTCAAGCCAAAAAATTTCTAGATAATAGATTTTTCTGTGATAAATATAAAGCAAGACTAGTCAGGCATATTATTTGCCATCCAGATTGTCAAATGATATGGAAAAGAGTTCATATTTGGTAAGAAAGTAATTAAAGAGGGCACATAATAAGAAATTACAGACGACAGCTAATGCAGTATACCAACTTCTTCTGGATATTGCTTTAGGCATAGCTCTGATCTACTCATCTTACAATAATCATTGCTACAGATTGGTGTATATTTATGAGCCTGATCAAATCCATTCATATTAATAAGAAAACATTCAATATGGTCCTTTAAATTAGTCTACTTCAAAGTTTTTGCCCTTTCTTTGACGATCAGTTGCACAGAATTTATAGAAATCTTAATTTATTGAAATTTGTATCTTGCAGAGGAATAGGGCTTTTTTTTAAATGAATCAACGATTTCTTATATTGTTCAGAGTATATTTTATTTTTATTTATTTAGTGGAAGACACTAACAGCTCATAGAAGGAAAAGTTTCAAAGCTTGGAAACAAAGTAATTAAAACTAATTTATGACTGGGCTCGGGAATGCTGAAACCCCAATTTAAAATGTTTTTTTATAGCTAATGATGAAATTTCAAGATGGAGCAGCAAGTACCATGACTCTGGTCTCAGAAACCTCAGTCTTGATGACTTTGCCTTATTCTCTGTTATCTACAGCAAATCCAATCACTTTCCAAAGTTGCTCAAGTTTCCCGATGGTTTGGATTCACTGATACACTGATGATTGTATCAGTTTTGTTCCATTAATTTATATAATAGACTCTGGCAAGTATGTTGAAGTTCCATAGAAAAGTATAATTTCTAAGTGACCAGTTTGATTTTAGTCTTAACAACTGAGTTGTATGCAACATGGAATTTTCTAGGTGTCAGGCTGGAGAAGGAATAGTGTTACCTCTTTGGTGAAAACCCAAAAGGCTAAATTCTTCTTGCAAATAGATGTCTTTGAATTTTGATAGATTTACTTCTGTTTAAAGACCTTTTCCAGCATCTCAGAATTTCAAAAACAAACTATTTACACTAGACACTATTTACACTATACAACACTACTAGACTTCCAATAGTCTATAGCCTTTTAAATGAAGTTTCAAAAGTGAAGCTGAAATTCTTTTCCTTTTCTGAACTGAGAAATCCAGGAGGTGGTGTGTTAGATGGAATGATGGCCGGACTTCTAGTGGGATAGATGAAGTGTGGAGACTAATGGCAAGAGTTAATAATGTTCCAGCTTTTTGTATTTATTAGTGCTGGATCAGTTGTCTTCTCCACTGAAACTAAGATCAAGCTTATTAATTTGATGTTCCTTTTAAAACATATTTCAATTGCAATATAAATTTTTAGACTGATTCTTGTAAAAAAAAAATACATAAGTAATGTAACTATGTATTTTCAGATTAAAATGCTAGGAATCTATGATAAGTAATTTTTACCATTGTTTTACATTTACATTTTATGAATTTCAAAGAATATTTCAGCTTCAAAGTCCATCTTTGAAAAGCAAATGTTTTCTTCAATCAGTTTTTGGTATCAGAGTTTAAATGTCATGATTTAGAGAAGCACAGTTTTATTTTTAATATAAGTGGAGATATATTTAAATAAAAATGGTCTGACTTTTATAGAAGCACTTTGACATAGTCAGTTTCACCTTCTTATGACATCTTCAGTGATTTAGTCAAATGCATATTTCATTTTAACAATACTGGATAGGGAAGTGAGTGAGGTTCTTTGTGTTGCAAAAATGAGAGGACTGTCTTTCAAATATCTTACAGTTTTATAAAGAAGACTTCTTATCTGATCAGGTCATAGCCTTTTTTCAGAAGACCTGAATTAACCTTATGTACTTCCAAATTTTGAAGTAAAAAGGAGAATTATGGGTCCTTTATGCTCCACTCTGACATTATTGAAAACAATGTGCTTTATTCTATTTTTAAATGTTTATTTTGTCTATGATGAAGTCATTTGTGTTAAAAAGAAATATTGTTTCCTAATGGACATTGGCCACCACAATCCACTTGCAAAATAGCTGGTCTTGTCTAGGAATTGCAAGCATGCCTTTTATAGACAGCCACAAGAATTTATTTTGTAAGCTGTGTGTTTCAGGAGCCTCCTACTATGTCTTAGAAAGCAATCCCATTCCTCTCTAAAAGAACAACATGTCTTCAAATGCCTTAATTTTTTTTTTTCATCAACAGATTGATCTCCTGGGAAAGCTACTCACAGACGGTGAACTGCATTGATTCAATTAAATTGTTAATGGGACTGTGGTTGTCTAGCTGGAGATGGGAAAAATTGCAGGGGAAGAAGGAAGACTGTTGTACTTTCTCTCCAGGTTTAAGTCTCTACCTCTGATAACTGCCACAGCAAACACCTGTTCAATAATTTTTCTTCTAAGATGCCTTCTTTGAGAAGCAGGGCTGATGAAAATAGTCCCTTGCCTTGGAGCTCTGCTACTAAATTTGGGTAGGACCTAATGTCCAGGGTAGTGCAGAACAAGGAGAATGAGCTAGATTCCTTCTAATATGGCACTAAAAAAGAGGGAAAAACCCCAACAGGAAACCCGACATTTTGGAACATTGTCTCCCAAACCAGCCCTACATCTTTTTTGTCTGTTTCCTTCACAATCCAGGTACCATCTCCCAAAGTAATGCAGCAGGTGTCTTATTCCAGTATAGTTGGACTATACAGCTGTACACATGAATCCTTCTGGGCTTTGAAAGGTCCTTTGAAAAAGCAGAGAACAGATGCCAATAATACTTAGGGTAGCAGTGACTTATCCTTTCTTAAGATGGAACCTGATGAATTTACAACTGAGATTATACAGCACAGTTGTTTGTGGCAGCCAGCTAGACAGGAGATAAGAATTTCACACTAGTAATCTGTGACCTTTGAGAAATCTATTTGAAGTTCATTTCAGAGAGTGGAGATTATTAGCAGAGATTGCTATGTTGCTGCCTAGTACCACCCATAGAAGGAAATATACAGTGAAGGTGGTGTTAGCTAAGCCAAAGCAAAATGTTTTTATTTATAAAATAACTGTAGTTTTTAGCCAAACTCCTTCAAAACATACTTTGAACCACGCAAGCAGAGTTTAGATGGCAATGATTAGAGTACTGTCATTGTGATTTTTCACCCAAAAGAACACCCCGAAAAACATGAAGAGAATTATTGACTTAATTCAAAGCATCAGCATTCATCAATGATGTGAGAAGACAGGCAAATTATGTTTGTCATTTTTTCCCACTTTTACTTGAATTATGACATTCACATTTCATTGTAGTTATGTGGTACTGCTTTTAGGTCAGAATGATGATTAACATTGTCAGTCTCTGGAGATTACATTCCAATGATTTCACAGTTAACACAGTGATTAGGAGGAATACTGAGAAACTTATAAATATCCTCTTCTAGAAGTTTCAAGTTCCTTCAGCCACAGGTGATAGTTCACCTCCAGAGAGTTGCACTTTAGATAAGTCACCTGGCTTTTGTCACCTCATGTGTAGCTCGTAACTATTCATTTGATAAGAAAAGCAGAAGAATCATAGCTAACTTCAGCATCTTAAAAATAAAAGAGTGATGCCGACTGAAGAAATGTTGTTTCCTTCCTTAACCTCCTACTAAAACAAAGCAAAATATGCGAGGGTAGGTAGTAACTGTGTAAAGTAAATAATACATGGCCTTTAAATGTCTCAAGAAATTCTCTTATACAGGGGACTTAGCACATACAGCTGATGACAGTTTATAATAAAGAAAACAGGTGATGCCCTTTCTCTAACTAATTTTATTTATCAAAACTTTCCTGTCATGCTGTTGTGTGTTGGCATATCTGGAATTTATAAGGATTATACACAGAGAAAATGCTAGGCAACCAGCTGTAATTTCAGCGTGACCTTAAACTTGACTTATGCTAGTGAAATGGTAGTAAATATGATTGAAAGGAAGAGAAAGAAGGAGGACTATGGAAATTATGTCCAAATATGATATACTGCTACATACACTGTAAACATCTTCAGACTCCATGCTTTCACTTACCTATAATTTGAGGTGTATTCTTCAATTCCAGGAAGTGTAGCCACTCCAAAGAAATCATAGAGCAAGATGGAGGGCAATGAGAATCTAGTAGATATCGTGCCTGAGCTGTACACTAGCTTTCCCACAGATTTGTGTTGTTTTGGACAATTTTACTTATGCCAGTTTTTTTTTCTGAAGTCATGAGCTTTTAATGGGCTATTCCAGGTTTCAAGGGGATGATGCTTACCACTCTATCAAAACTGGAATGTTTTTGGATCTCTCAAATGGATAAACAAAAAACTCAAGGGATTCAAAATGATAATCAGCTTAAGAAAAGAGAGACCTTGCCTTGTTGGCTTGAGGTTGCCTGTGTGTGTGCACAAGGGTTGCTCGTTCTTCCTGTTTTCCCAGAGTCACTGTCATGATCACTACACTGGAGATTGTGAGGGATCTACACTGGGGATATGATGAGAATGTGGCCTGTTAGGTCGACTAGTATACCTGAAATTAATGTTCTGAGCTTTGTGATGCTCTTTACCAGTGTCCTACCCTCTAATTCTCTGGGAATGATTGGAAGAAGTTTGCTGGTTTTGTGAGAAACCTTCCTTTTGCAAAAGAAGAAAATATTATTATTATTGTTTTGCAGTGCAACGTTTCCCAATGCACAGTAGTCACCAAATTGCACAATCTGTGCGTAGATAATCTTTGGGCATGCACTGCACTGCAGAGTTTTTGTAGACAGGGAATTCAAAAACTCTACCTTTTGCCATCACTACCCTGTTCACTCAGTAATGGAGCACAAATAGCGTTTCCTGGAATCTCATTTTCCCCTCTGAATTGTGGCTGGTATTTCAGTCTGAATTCAATTTTGGTGTCCTTTCTCCCCTGAGAGACTGGCACCCATCAAGGAATCGGAACCTGAGACCCAGAGAAACAGTTACACTGCTCTCTGATAATATAACCAGCAAGTTTGCAGATGAAAAAGCCAGCCATTTTCTTGTCCTTTCACATGCTGAGACAGTAGCAGCTGCTGATTGGAACCAGAAACTACTGTCACGATATGCTCATATATATAAAAATAGATGGCTGTGCTTGAAAAGTTTATATTGCCTGTTTTCAGTATGGGGAGTATTTTACAAACTGTAGTGCGTTTTAGAAAGAAAAAAAACCTTCCTAATACAAATCTCTGTAAAAAATAGTACTTCCTGTAGCTGTAAACTGACATGTTGAATTTGTTATTCTAAGCAAATTAATGCCAACTGAAATAAAATAATCCAGCCATACAGTATCTTTGCCATAACTAAACTCATTTACTTGAGGAGTTTTATATCACTGTAATTTAGGGATGGTAACCTGAAAGCAGTTTTCTAGATTTTATACTGATTTGACCCTATGAATACTTTCTGTCTTTGATTGTAGCATCATGGGATTTGAGCTGATCAGATTTACGTTACAGCCCTTAATTTTGTAGACTCTGACTACTCTGAGCTTTTGCAATATGGACATATTGAACTTTTGAAATATCACACACCTGGGCATTAAAAATCTCAGACCTAAATTGAATTTTCAGGTGATCACTTTTCCTGAACAGGGACTATAAATTATTTTAAAAATACGTTCTACAGAGTTTTTATGTATCTTTATGGAATTTTATTAGAAGATTGATAATTTTGTTGGAAAGCCTAAACTGATTAGTTTCAACAGGATAATTAGAATAATAAGTAGGGTAAAAAAATATCTGATGCTTATGGTAAACTAGATTTTATTTTTCTTAGTTCCCATTAGGCAATAAGAAAATCAAGATAAGTTGTCTTACAGGAGAGCACATGAAAGCAGTTGATGTGCTGTGCTTGACTGCAGGTTGTGGTTCACACTACACTCTTCTTTAAATTATTACACAAGTGGTTCATCTTTTTCAATATTCTCTTTTTAATTTACCTGGCTATATATAGCAATTTTCTCCACGCAGATATCTCCAATGCTTCAGCATACCCAGAGGAGAGGGGTAATATTTAGGAGGTCTTTCCCATAACTATTTCAGGCAGCCAGCCCATTTACTGGGGCTTTGGGGAGTTTAGAATTGCTGAAGCTGTTGTAACCTAAGTGGAAACCTAGCTATCACAAAGTCTAATTAAATTAAAACTAACACACGCAAAAAAAAAAAAAAAGGGGAGAAAAAAGGAGAGAGAATATGTTGCTGTGTCATCTTGCTCCTCATTTGCAATGGCTTCAGCTCACACAAAGTTCATAATATCCATTACAAACTACAAAACGTGCCCAAAGCACACTAGCAAAAATGCACAAATGTTCTGCACTCACTTTTGCACAACTGTAAACCACTGTGCATGAGGGGTGATGCAGTGAAGATTCAGGCTGTGCCCTGCTGTGTCACAGTGGAACTGAACTTTAAACCTATGTGGGCTTTAGGCTATAAAAAGAACTTTGATTTTCCTTTTTAGATGGGCCTAATGAAGGAATTAATGTGATTTTTTTCAACAGCGTTACATTGGAAAGTGATGTCCCCTTCATGTTCTTCCCAGTGACATCTAACCAGGATTTTACAAAGCAGAATCTTGCCTAACTGCTTCATGATACAAGACCTCAGGTAAACGTGGTAACCGTGAGTAGATTAGTAGGTTCATCCCGAGCAATGTGGCAGTCAGAGTTGAGAAGGTGTAAAACCTACTGACAGGGTGCTGGAAGACATTGTGGAGCTAGTGGAAATGCTAAACCCTGTATGGTGACCAAATATCAATAATTATTTACCACCTACTTTAATTCCTCTTGTAGTTGTTGTTCACTCTCTGTCCTAACCTGTTGTGTACTGTTGCTAGGTACTTTTAAGTGCTTGTTCCCCAAGTGGGGAATTGTAGAAGTGATAACTGCAGAACAGCAACAGTGGCTAATAAAACTGTAATTCTAAAATGAGCCATGCTTTCGCTGGTTTATTACTTTCTCAGAAATTCTTCCTTTGGGATAAAAAATTGTTGAGTCAGAAAGGGATAGGGACAAATGATGCAGGTTTATATATTAAATGACTATGTTCAAGGGATACCACCTACCAAAGAAGTCATTCTGTCCCTAATTCATGGCTTACTGGGATATCCTGCATGTCTTTTTTCTTTAACTGAAATGAGATCCTTCTCCTTAACTGCAGAGAAGGAGAGTTAGGATCTAATATGGACAGATACCCCTGACAATAGTAATGTGAAAGAATGAAAATAATACCTGCTAAAAGGGTCATTTCTTTTTTTTTTTTAATTATTGCAGATTTTTCAGAAATTCTCTGTCACAAAGATAGGTAACATTAAGCACTGAGAAAATCATAAATACAAATTGAAATGCTTCAAATGTGTGTCTACAACTTCTGTATACAAATCACTATCTGGATGCTGTTTATTAACCATACCAAAAATGCTGTAATTTGCATCTTGCATTTACTGTTATAAAGAATCATGACCAAGATAATATGAATAAGAAGCAGCCAGCTAGCTATGAGGAAAACCCCAGATGTTAGAAATAGAAGCTGTTCCTCTCATTGTAGATAAGAGGAAGCCAGGCTGCAGCTGAAAAGAGAAAGCACTCAAAAGGAGAAAATCAATCAGAAAGATAACTTATATAACAGTAACAAGAAACAAAAGCAA
Organism: Gallinago jamesoni; assembly: GCA_025769975.1. Taxonomy (NCBI): domain Eukaryota; kingdom Metazoa; phylum Chordata; class Aves; order Charadriiformes; family Scolopacidae; genus Gallinago; species Gallinago jamesoni. The sequence goes on along the minus strand of JAOQGH010000001.1, from coordinate 124,991,787 downwards.
AAGATGTGTATATATTAAAAAAATTAAGCAAAACCACATGCCAAATAAACTGCTACTGTCATTTGGAAAGTCAGTGGATATTTTGTAAGAGCTGAAAAGGAAGGACTGCTCACCTTGGGAGAGTTTTCCACTTTGATTTTTCTGTCTTTGGTGTTAAGAACTCAAGAAACTAGAGGCAGCAGCCCACTCAACAATATTCCTGGTAACCAGCTAAAACATGCTTACAAATATCTGTTTGTGGAGCACCCGCTACTACAGACTGGTTTGAATGGGGTTCCACAGGTGACAAGTTGTGTGTATCTTGTTGTTTTGCTGTATTAAAACTTCTGTGCCAGCAGCTATCCTTGTGTAAAACTGGAGGAAGGCAAAGCTGTATTCATTCATAAACATGGATGAAACTCCCTGGTATTTCTTTATAATAAAGTATAGACAGGTTGCTTTTTAATTGCAAAAGACTCAAAGAATTTGGAGACAGATCAAACAGTGAGCTGGGAACACGTTGCACAGTGTTTGAATGCAATCCGAAGGGGATACTGAAGGTCCTAGATGGATAGTCACAAGACAGACACAAGTCAGTGGGAAAGACTGACCTGAGAAGACTGATAGCAGGTGCTACATATGGATGCATGCTAGTGTAGGAAACTATTTTAATAATTAGTGATGGCCATAAAGCACAATGTGGCCCTATTACAGCATAGAAAAAAAGTAATTATGTAGGCTGTGCTGCAGAATATTGATTGACTGACTTTATATATAGTTTGGGGTTTATCCTTTGAGAAGTGTTTTATGTGGCTGTATTTAAAAACAAAGAGTTATGTTTATGCTTTTGGCCACCATGGAATTTGTAACTTATACAGCTTTCCAAACCCATTAAAAAAACAGTGTTGCAAGAGAACAAGGATTTAAAACTAAGATGAAGGATAAAAAGGTGCAAAGACCCCAAAAACCTGATGTTTGCTGAAAATGCCAGACTGCGTGTAGGGTCATTGCTTAACTCTGCCCCTGATTGTAACTGCATGGTCCATATACCCTTTGTTTCTTCCCCTGGGCCAGTCCTGTTAACTGAGAAACATTTTTGAATTTTGGATAAAAGATTTCTGCCACGTGAGTTTTTCCCTTCTTTGTATTATTTGCAAACATGCTTCTCAATAGCTGCGAGTATACATTATTTTTGCCTTATGGGAACAGTCTAGAAATTAGCTTTGGAGCCCATGGAATAGTGTATGCAGATCATTATCTATATAAGTCCCATTTAGTTTAATTGAGCTACATTTAAACTTAAGTATGTTGTCTTGAAAATTGTTTTCCAGAACTGTCCTTAGAGTATCTTGGAAAGAATTCCATGCTTGAAAAAAAACAGTTCAGTGTTCCTAAAGCTCTACCTATGGGAAGTTACCATGATCTTTAACCATTTTCTAGGGCATTTCCCCCCTACTTTTTATACACTTTTAAGGAGCTCCTTTTGTTAAGAGTATCTCAGTGTTCATAATGAGTAACACTCCGGTTTGTTTGCTTCAAACTGGAGCCGAGTTTAAGTGCAGTCTTCTTCAAGGAACTAGGTGGTTTTGCTTCCTCTTTGAATAGAGAGCGAGAATAAAGGTTGCTCTGCTTAGGGATTGTGTCCACTCTAGTCTTCACTGTGTACACAGTTTGTAAAGCCATACCTGAGCTAACATTAACCTAAGCAGCCTCAATGCTGCCAGCAAACCACCGAGTGTTGGCTGCAAATTCCCAAGGGGGGGAAGCTGTGAGGTGATATTGTGCTGATCTCTGTGTTACAGTGACCAGACCTCAGTGAGCTCTGTGAGGTAGAACTCATATTGTCCCCAGGAGACGCTGTTGTGGCTGTGGCTGCATGAGATGCCATTCATGCTTTGTGTTGAGGGTTTACATGAAGCTTCAGGATGTAGGTCCAAAGCTGTCTTCCACCCTTGCTGAAACCTGCAGTGCTTGTAGTGTCAAGCAGGTGATTACAACCAGTCCAATCTCTCTTTTCCAGTACAGGAGCTAACTGTTTGTTACAGGAATTTTTCATGCCACAACACAAAGAAAATGAAAAGAAAGAAAGGAGATGGGTGAAAGCGAGTCTGTTGTGTGGATGGCACCAGAGGCTTTTCTTTTAATGGGGCAAGTGTTCCCCAAGGATCGTGCTGGGGACCTCTTGGAATGTAAGGTGGTGCCTCACTCTTTCCCACTTTTTTCTTAGGCTTCCTTTGACTGGAAAATAAATTATGAGATGAATAGAATAGAATTGGGCTAATGTGTGGTCAACCCTAGTCCCACCATGAGATAACCAAGTCATATGAGTGATCCCTGAAAACTGGGAACAGATTTTTGTCTAGTAATATAGACAAAGTTAGTGATACAGAACATAGCTATAGACTTCTTTGGTTTCCATTGTAATTAATGTTGAGAAATAGGCAGCTTTGATGAGCGCATCTGAACTACTCTTTTGGAAGTGCCTGTCTCTCTCACTGAATCTAAAAGGAGTTTGGGCAACTGAACTCTCATCATAGATACCAAATTTAGGTAGGATGATCTGCAGCCAGAGAGTCCTTCCATAGGGTCTGAACAAGTGCTCTGCCCTTGGACAATTTCAGTCTCATCACTGAAATTGATGCAGAAAGCCTAGATCCCAGGAAAGATCCCATCATACGTGAGAATTAGGAAGAATGGTTCACTCATTAGTTTTTGAACAGAAGGTAAAAAGGGGAGCATATACAGTCCTCACTGAAATTGTATTTTCCAGAGACTAAATAAATAAATTGATGATCAGAGGGCTGGAGCACCTCTCCTATGATGACAGGCTGAGAGAGCTGGGGTTGTTAATCCTGGAGAAGAGAAGGCTCCAGGGACACCTTACAGTAGCCTTTCAGTACTTAAAGAAGGCCTTCAGGAGAGTTGGGGAGGGACTCTTTATGAGGGAGTGTAGCAATAGGATGAGGGGTAATGAAAGAGGATAGATTTAGATTAGGTATTAGGAAGAAATTCTTTCCTGTGAGGGCAGCGAGGCACTGGAACAAGCTGCCCAGAGAAGCTGTGGATGCTCCTTCTGGAACTGCAAGTGTTCAAGGCCAGGCTGGATGGGGCTTTGAATAAACTGGTTCAGTGGGAGATGTCCCTGCCCATGGCAAAGGGGTTGGAACTCGATGATCTTTAAGGTCCCTTCCAACCCAAGCTTTTCTATGATTCTATGAAATACTATTCTCACTTGTTGGTGGTGTGCTGCTATGCAATCTTTTGTGATATAAAGCTTTAGCCAGGGGGGACAGGAAATTAATCAATTCCAGCATGTGAATGTCAGTAATTGTTTTTGCTAATATGAATTTGAAACAAAATGTCCTGAAAAGAATGTTTCATTTCTGGGAAAGATGAATCCACTCTTGAGGCCTCCATCCGTGTTAATAAGTTGCTTCCTTGCAAATAACATCTCACTGATCCTTAAAAAATCCAGAGGCTTGTATTTTAAAAACATTGATTCTGCTGCAGGCAAAGTGATTGCAACCATTAGTTCTTCATTATGTCAGAGGAGGATCTGGCATCAAAAACCCAGAGAATTCTTAAACTTAAATTTAAGGCCAATGCCTTAAAACCAGAAAGTCCTTATTTGCATTCACAAGAGGAAAATCACTAAAGTGGGAAACTTCCCCTTCATTAATCTGTCTGATGAACTGGAAAATCAAAGCAATTGTAAATGAGAAATATTGCTTAGTTTTCTTATTTTTTTTTAAATGCTTTACAACCTACATGCTAGGTTCACGTTTAATGCAGTCTTCCTGGTAGCCATGAAGAATGAGCTGGGAGACTGCTAAACTGTGATCATGTAACTTTATGGTTTCTTTCTTAGTCATCTGATGTTTTATGCGATATCAAAGATGTTTATAAAATGCACATCTAGTCTTTCTGAAGCAGAGCCAGCCTTTTCAAATCGAACAGATGTGCTGTTAGTACTAACCATAATTATTAAATAGCAATTGCATTGCCTTAAGCTTTAATCATGTTTAAAATACAAATTGTCAGGAAAACTACCAACAACAAAGAATTCTTCTCATATAGTGAAATGGTCTTTGATGCTGAAGTTACAAAATGGAAACATATCTCTAGCTGATCCACACTAAGGGAAATAACAAATCCACAGCTGATTTTCTGCTAATTTGCCCTCGTTTATTTGAGGTGACACAATGCAAAAGGTCACTCAGGTGACTTCAGAACCTGTCACCTGTGTTAACAGTTTTAAAGCAATTCTTGAGAGAAAGCTTCATCAGGGATGTGGAAGAAAATAGAAATGAACATGAGCTGCAACATGCATTTCTCAGAGAGAGACTGTTTCTCACAGCTCTTGCTGTTTGTCTGAGAACAGACAGTACCATGTAGGCAAATTACTAAAGATGGAAAAGTTGGGTCAAGAATACAAATTCTTCCTTTGGAAAGAAGAATGTGTTTCATTCAGAGCAACTCCAGTTCAATAACATTTTGCTGAATTTAGAGGGAAATACTGGGCAGTTGTGCTGAGGTTTTTGGTGGATCTGCCTGGATTTGGAAGAACTGAAAGAACTGGGGTCTCCCAGCCCTGTGGCTCTAGGAGCAGTTCATGTGGCAGGAGAATGCAGGGTCTGAAGATCCCATACATGTGTTGGAATGGCTCATTTAGTCTGTTTCTTATCAGATTCTTTGCTTTTGCAGGTGGTGGTGAAATTGACTTCCAAAATGTTATGTTTGCTGTTTCGCATTGCTAGCTTTAACAAAGTTTAAGTGTTTGCCTCTAGAACTGCAGTGAGAGATGTAGGTGCTCAAGATATACCCTCATCACCAGTTCTATTTTGTCCCATTCTTATCCCCTGCCTCTCTACAGCCTGTATTACTTGCTGAAGGAATTGGTTTTTTTTCCTGCACTTCACCTTCTCTTCCAACTGCTTAGAGTCATGACCTCCCTTTCCCCTTTGTCAGAGGCTCCTCTCCCTACTGGATGTTGGTGATAGAGGTTATAAGTGGCTAGAGAAAGCTGGAAGAGCCATGGAGTGGGAAGGGGACAGATGGCTGTGGTAGTGAAGGCAGTAGTAGGTGCTTTGCAGTGACTCTCCCCTGTGGTGGAGAACACCCCCTCCTGTGGTAGAGGAACCTTTTGCCCTGGCTGAAGCTGCATCTTTTGGTCAAAAAATAAATGCAGGCTACAAGACCTCTCTCTCACTCACAGCTTTACTGCCCAGCCTGTCATAGTGTGCCACCTTGCAGAAGGGAGTTTTACAGATGAATTCAGAGCAACTGGGAGTAGGCTTCATCCTGACCCCTCTTCATCACAGAAACATATCTCCATGGGCAGATGAGAACAAGCTTAAGCATTTTCTTACTGCTGTAGTCCAGGAGCTAGTTTTATGAACATATGCTGTGAGCAAGCAAATGTTTACTGGTCTGTTGACAGCATGGTCTACAGACAGAGTGAATTTGGGTTTGTCTGCCATCTTTCTTTGTAGAATGCTCAACTATAGTCAGATTCATTTTTGGCGTGAACACCAGTGCAGCAGAAGCAAGAGATTAAGCCTAAATGTTTGAGAAGACATGTACAGGGTTAGAGAGACTTATAATGTGTTGCATTGAGAGGAGATAAAAAATACTCTATTCCACACAACAATTTTGCCTGGTGCATGAAAGTGTTCTGTTCCAACATGGGGGAAGCAGATGATCTCTGCACAAAATGAACTGCCTGGAAAGCAGGTGTTCACATAAACAGAGCTCTGTGTGTGTTTACAGTTGATACCAGTGTATCAAGAACGATGTTAGCAAGGCAAACTACAACTTGGTTTCACATGTGCAATGTCTTAAAGTGTTGTCAGACTTATTTCTAGCTTGGAAGAATAGATGTGATTTAGTATCTTCCATAGGCATGAGTGTAATGGATGCCTTGAGATTACTGCTTCTATCTGTAATGTGTGGTATGATAGCCCCAGTATTGATTGTTTTAGGCAGAGCTTTCTGAGCAAACAAAAATGCAGAAGATGTTACATTAAAAGTATATCTAAAATTCAATGCCATTTAACAACTGTTGTCACTACTGCAAGTCTTTGGTTGCTATTTCTGTCTGTCTTGCTAGTGTCTTAGACTTTCTTCCTTTGATTAATGAGGATTTGTCAGAATGTTAAAGGTGAAATTGCCTACTGTTTGTACTCCTTGAAACCCTACTGGATTATCTTGTCAAATGCATCTTTTTCCTCATCCTCCTCAACAGCCTGCGACAGTTCACCAGGTTTGGAGTGAGGCTACTTACAAAATATGTTTCTCATGTTGATACTACCCTGAGAGCAGGACCACGGAAACATGAGTATGTGTGGTTATTGGTAGCAATTAATTAGTAATCTGTACCAAATTTGAAGCTCAGTTTAAAGAATGCAATATTGCTTTCCTCACAGTGTTAACTAAACTTCTTCAAAGAAAACCCATGAGTAGGTAAGTTTCAGTAGAATATATTTGGGACACAGCTGGGCCTGACCTCCAGGCTTGAAGTTGAACAGGCTTTCTGCTTAGAGTAAATGATGTGTGCTTTGTGCTTCCTCAAAGACCAAACTCATTCTCTTTTACTGAAACTTTCCCACCTAAACATTCATTGAATGGGGAATGGTCTCCGCTGTCCTTCTTTTTGTAATGAGTGCCTGAAAAACCAGACTGAGGAATCTAGCTTGCTGTCTTGAGACCAATTTTTAGGGTAAATGAAACAGTGTTGATAGAAGAGACTGACAAATCTCACTAACAAAGACCCTGTAGCCAGGAGCAAGGACATTTAACTCACGTAGGGGATATCAGACTGGTAGTCCTTCCCCCATTACAGTTTAATTATTAATTTAAAAAGGACTGATTGCCCTCTAAGTCACTTTGTCAGCAGAGAGATTCCTACATTTTTATAAAAGGGAGTGATCCCAGTTGCTTTGTTGAATAATCTAGTTTTCTAATTTCTTCTCAAGTTTAAACAATTATCTTACACAAAATGTACAATATGTCCTGGTCTTGAAGATATTCTCTCTAATTTTTCTGTCTCAGTACTTACTGGCAGGTAAGTGAACTGATGTGTGTTCTAGAAAGTGGTTCAAGTGGCAGCCTAAAGATGACTTGCTGTAAAGTTTCATGGTGTCATGCAGTACAATATTGAGATCCTAAATCTAATTCTAGATTAAGTAATTCAGATGTAGATTTTGTGTAGCTGTAGTACCTAAAGATTCTAGGAACTTTACATAGTTCTCAAATACATACAGATTTTAAAACTCAGATTAGTGCACATGTAGTTAGTGAAGATTTTTTTTTTAACTAAAAAGCTATCTGGAGAAGGAATCAGCATTTCTTTCTAGTATTGCCTTGAGAGAAGCTATCAAATTTTTTCTAGTTTAAACCAAGCCTGACCAAGTTCTGCTCAGACTTCCAGCCCAGTAATTTTTCTACAGTGTTCTACCATTATACCTAAAAATATTAACTAATCTCTGATATCTTTCCTAGAAGATTCCTCAGGGGAAAGATGCTTTGTGTCTCTATGAGAAATAAAAATATGAATTAACCAACTTCCCTCCATCTGGAAATGATCCAAAGTTCCTAAGGATTAGGAACTTCGCATTAGCATTGCAGGGCAAACTTTAGCAAAGGTTGCTGTATCCTTACTTACAATGGGCTTTCATTCCTCATCTTGATTTTATGCAGGAACAAGTAAAGACGATGCCAAATATATTTAGTCTTCAAATAAACTGACGGAACAGAGCTGTGTTTAGGACTTGGTTAAAGAGGTATTTCATCTGAAATGAGCATGTGCGTTAGCAGAGATGACAAACTGTTACTTATGACTTCAGTCAGAGTTACTGAAGCCAGGCTGAGCAAGTGTATAGATGAGGAAAGCTGCCTCTCAATAAATATGTAAATCACAGAATCATCATGGTTGGAAGGGACCTCTGAGATCATCAAGTCTAACCACAAAAAAAAACCAACCCTAAAAGAAGAAAAAAAACCAACTAACCACCACCTCACCACATCACACTCACCCATAAACCAATAATTTTTAGCATGCCCTGAAGTGCCATGTCTACACGTTTCTTAAATACCTCCAGGGATGGTGACTCCACCGCCTCCCTGGGCAGGCTGTTCCAGTGCCTGACCACTCTCTCAGTGGAGTAATTCTTCCTAATATCCAATCTAAACCTAAATGTGTGTGTGTGTAGTTGAAGAAGATGAGCAAAGATAGTCTCTAAGCTAATAGATGGTTGTTTTTTACGGGTAGCAGTTCCAACTCAAGCATAACATATTCCTATGGGCTAGCATGCTATAGGGTTTGTGTGCTCTGACCTTTACCTGATCTGACTTTAAGGCCATGCGTGTCCCACTGGTGTTAGTGGGAAGAGGCACTGCTAATGGTCTCTGTCAGTGTGTTTGCACTGGAGAGAGAGCCAAGCTAGCTGTAATTAAGATAGAGTAGCAGAAGCTACTAGCTGTGGTCATAAAGAAATTCTCTGCTTTTGTGGGAATAGTGCTTGCATCAGGCTGTCCTGCTGGTTTAGAAATAGCTTTTATGCTTTGCTCTACCAGTGCTTCCCACCTGGTGATTCAAAGATGCTCCTTGAGACATAGACTGTGGTCTGTGAAATGGCTGGAATTGCTTTTTTTTTTTCATAATATAAGTATGCATTTCTCTACAAAGCAGTGAGATAAAATCAAAAGAATGAATGAACACTCATAGTTTGCTCTAATTTGCTTTGTTGTAAAGGAGCAATTGCAACAATACAGGGAGTCGCTGTGGCACAAGATGGGCAGTGATTTCTCAGGTTAAAGGAGGTTGAGAAACACTGTGCCGCTCTATGCTGTTGCAAATAGTTTGTATCATATATCCTCCCTGAAGGAAAAAATATTTTTAAGCCTGGCTGTGAGAGAGGAGGAGTGACTGGATAGTGGAAAAGGTCTCTTTGTACAGTTATAACAAGGAAGAACACTCCTTGGAATACTTTTCAGAGATTTTATTTTTGTGTTAAGGACCATACTAATCTAAATACAGAGTGGCAGATTGGAGTGGGAACAGTGACACTTTGTGAGCCATTTCTGGCTGTCCTTAGTCCTCTTATCATTCTCCACTGAGCTGTCATCTTCTGCGGCATTGAACTATGATTTCCAGGCCCTCTGATTTGGTGGAAAGGTAGCCATTCCTTTGGAGGAGAGTAGGACTTATGCCAGTAGTTCAGAAAGGACCACAGAAAATTGCTGCCTACCTCAATCTAATTTGCTGCCAGGAAATTTTTTCCCTAGCTATTTTTAATGGGGTGTGTGATTAGTGGGCAAACAAAGATGACTTACATTTACAGCTTGCATCATCTCTGCCGAATACCAGGAATCCCCAAGGCTCTTGCGCTGCTCTCAGTGAAACAGCAGGCTTTTCTGAATGGCTTGCATTTCTCTTACCATTAATTCTCCTTTAGCTTTTTCTGCTTATCTGTTTTCCTTTGCTCATCTAGTAACCTAAACTAACATTATTTACCTCCCCTGGGTCTTTTTGATTTTAGACTTTTCCCTGTGATTAGTCATCTGTGTCAAGAGAAAACTCAAGCAGGTTTACAGCATTGCTAGTGCAAAGGTTGCTCATGTGAAAAAGAAAAATCTAACTTTCCAATTCGTTGACAGCATTATAGAAATTTGCCATTGAGGAGATTACTTGGAAGGCTTTTTGTTGCATTTCTCTTTGCACCATCTCTTAGTTTTAACTTGAATATATCTTCTCGTGTTGTATCATGTGGGTTAGTGCAACCCATTGCAGAATATGATGTACATTAAATCCAGAACACGGTGGCATTTAGGCGCACTTGTATGCAGATCCTGCAAAAAGATAAGAGGTCTAAGCAGCTCAGTGTTTTTAATTTTGAGCCAGTAAATGGCATTTCTGTTTTGTTTTTTATCTGCTGTGAAATTTTAAAAGCAGAGAGCTTTTCCTCTAAATGTGAACCTGAAGTAATGAACTCTGGGACACTGAAACAGATGTTCCATGCTGGATCAGACTGTTTTGGCATTGTCTGTCATATCATAACACTGTCAATGACTAGCAGCAGAAAGGTAAAGTTGAAAAAGAGGGGACATGGCTTATTTTATAGTAATTTTTAAAAGTAACTTCATGGTGACCTGCACAAAGCAATCTTGGCTCATGTCTGAAGCTTCCAAATATTATAATAATAACAACAGGTTTTAAAGGTAATACGATTTTTCTTTTAATGTAGTAAAATTCAGATGCGTTAAACTTTTCCCTTTATCCACATCTGTGCCATTAATCTTGCTCTCATCTGGATTTACTGGTGTTATTGTCTACGTGTTTAGGTAAAGGTTATGCGAAAGTGAAAGCACAGAAATGGTGCTAGGGTTGATGAGTCCTACATTAAGCACACAACTAAGCCACTCACAATATACATACCACAGCAGACAGGAAAACTTAGTCCAAATCAGGGTATTTCAGATTGTGCATGGTACCTGATAATCAGCATGTATCCTTTACGATGTTAAAATGGGTTGAACACAGGTCATGTTTTATAGTTCTACAGAATGATCTCTGCCCTTGTTTTGTTCAGGCTCTCGGTCTTCTCCCTGGTGTAGCAGCAGGAGGAAGAAGCCATCTGAGAAGTCCTGCACAGCTTTATTGTGGTAAGTTTGGTCCAGATGCCATTGAACCATGTAAACCCATGGTTACAGGGTTTTTCCTGTTTTCTTTTGTGTCCTTTTTTTTGCATATTCCTCAACAAGAGGTACAGTGGATTTCCTCCATCTAATCTTGTTTGCTTTAAAAGTCCAGTGTGGGAGGCCTTGAGAAAGCCTTTGTTCAAGATCCTGGCAATGGCAAAGTCATGAATGGCCAGCAGTACTGTGTTCATGGTCTGAGCTGGAGGGCTACACATGACTGTGGATGAAAGATGAGAAGGATGAATGAGGAAGAGCTTCTGCAGGGCACAGGACCTCTGTAGAGCAGCTACCTCTTTGTATAAGCTTCACTTTTCATCTTTTAAGCTCTTTGTTGCTATTATGTGCTTAGAGACAGCTGCCCCATCCCCATGAACTCCCTAGTGGGCTCCAGCCCTACGAGAGTACTGTGTTGTTATTGCATAATAGATACAATTTATTACTATTTGCATCACTTTTTAGTTTGTATGTAAAATTTTTAGTGTACTGTGCAAAACTGTCCAATTATTTCTTAATCAATTGGCATTGCCAGCTTTACTGCCTTAAAACTGAGGAGCCTATGCAATATAATTTCAGCCTAATGAATCCCATAATATTCTGTGCCTTGACCTAAAGGTTCCTCTTACCCTTCTTTGCCCCGAATTCCTATGTCCTCTGATGTCCAGGACAGAATGTCTGTTTGGAAAAAAGAGATAGCACAAAATATATGGAAAATGGAGGAGGTGATGGATCCAAGGGTGGGACAGCCTTCTATTTCTGTACTTACTGAAAAAGAAAGTAAGCAACCCAACCAAAAGTATTCAGTGTTTGAAAGGAGAACACCAAAGATTGCACAGCACGTAGGAGTGGTATTGCCGTCTAGTGATGCTCAGGGCAGACAGCATTGAATGTTGTAGGAAATAGTCCACAGAAGATGCTGGAGTTGTATCAAGCTCTACTGCTTTCTTGCTGAGATGGGTGTGTTAGAGGATGGCAACTGAAATTTCTTACAAGATGATTCTACTTATGGCTGCAGCTGACAATATCATAACGCCAAAGATATTAAAAGATTTAATCTAGAGGATGGTTTGGCACACTAAAAAATGGCTGCAAAAATGTCAAAATGGAAAAAGGTTCTAACTGTTAGTGGTGTCAGGTTCTGGAGCAACTCTCAAGGTGAGGCATTGAGGGCAGGGGAAGGGGATGTCAGTGTTTCTGAGTTGCCATTCGATGGATACTGTATGTTATTAACAGCAAGGTTAAGTAAGAGAACAAGATTCTGAGGCAGGAGATACATTCCTAACCCCTCTTCTGTGTTCTGGTCTGGTTTTCTGGTTCTGATCATTTCCCAGTCAGGATGACAATAATGATCAACCTTTTCTAATTTTTAACAGGGCAAGATGCTGGGATTGTGAACTAGCCTCTATGTCTTTGTTTTAGGCATTGAATGCTGTAACAATATAATGCCAAGACACCTTAATAAGCCCCTGTTTCCTGTCTGACTCTGAATCATGATGGTCAATTCTGTTGTTTAATAAATGTTGGAGCAAGACCATTTCTTTTCTGTTTGCTTACCCGGTTTTCCTGACAGGCAGGAAGAACAGGTCTAACTGGCCAAAAACGTGGCTTGTTTCTGACATTTATTGTGATAAAATGTGACATTCTGAAATTTGCCATTCAGATCTTGTAGAGATGCAAAATGATCTGGGTCTGGCCACCATGGAGACTCAAAGTACATGTAAATATATCCATACTTGGATGAGTTGTTAACAGCTCAGTAAAAATTCAGGTGGAAAAACACTTCAGTTTTTACCATGAATTTATATTTCCAAAATGCTTATTTTTCAGTTGTAAGGAAAAAAGACGTCTGTATCCTTAGTTTCTTCTCAGAGATGTCTCACCCATTTTAAGTCAATTTTGCTTAAACCAGGGAGACTCAGTGGCCTCAAGTATGGCATTCAAATGCTGCACTTTCAGATAAAGAGCAAGACTTCTATTAACTCAGTAAAAGTCAACTTTCAACAATAGCTCTTTTTTGGAACCACGATGTAATATGCCCATTGTGTCTAAAAAACAGGTTATTTTAGCTCCAAATTGCCACTTGCCTCCTACTCAGTATTCTGACACTTGGGATTATTTCTGCTTCATCCTTGCAAGCTTTCCCAGTAGATATTAAGCAAGCTGAAACTCATAACCAAAGTCCTGTCCTTGCATGACTTTCTTCTGTCATTTAAAAAAAGCCAAACAAAATACCACCAATGAATTCATTCCTCTTTCCTGACCAAGGTCTATGTAGCTAGCACCTTGATGAGTCATCAGACTTTTCAACTGTTAGTTTACCAATCAGATTTGTCTCTCCCCACCTTTTTTTACACATGAAGTGTAAGTGATCTATGCTGAAAGGCTAAACCTTTTCTTTTGAATTTATGCCACTCCACAGTAGGTCATCTTAGTACCAATTACTTTATAAAATCCAACTGCTTTACAGCATGTACTTCTGGCAGTGTACTGGTAAATATGTTTGTCATTCAGGCAGTGCACGATATAATATCTTTTTTTTTTTTTTTTTTTAAGATGTCTAGATCTGTGCCTGTAGTCATAGCTTTGTTTTCTCATCCAGTTTAAAACTTGGTTTTGCCGTTATCCCTTTGTGACTTTCTGGGGAGACTTTCCAGAGCTGTAGTCATGTCAGTTCTTTAGGTGTGGTGCCTCAAGCCAAGAAGCCAAGACAATCTTAATGCTTCCCATATAAGAACAGAGATGGGAGAGTTTTACACAGCCAAGCAAAATCCCATTTTATTTGTTGTCTAACATGTCCATTCATTTGCAAAGGTCCTTTTAGCTGACTACTTTTAAACCTAAAAGGGTTGTGGCTCTGAATTTGGAGAAGCTTAGACATACTTGAATAATGAAGTGTCATATGAAGACACTTAAAAACTTTGGTTTTTGAAAGAGCTGTTTAGTTTTCTCTAAGATAGTGCTGCTGGTCTACAGGAGAACATAGAGGAAGGCTGTCTCAATCTGTAAAATAGATAAAGATCTTCCTGAACATTAAAAATTTTCAAAATATTCAAAACATTTCAACATCAGGAATTGTTTAAAAATAGCCGTACAGCTATTTTTCATGCTGCCCTCTCAAATTTGAGTGAAACAGTCACATAGACATTAATATGCTAACTTTCAGAGTGGGACAGCTGGGGAGAGATGAAGAGGAGAGGAGTCCTATTCTTGCCCTTACAGAATTTAAAGACAGACAAAAATAGAAACCATTAGGTAGTGTTTGGGAGTTTTTTTTTTTAGACTGGACTTGCAGTAGAGTGTAAGAGAGTTAGGGAGCCACATCTCACTGAAATTCAGTGTGAACTGACAACACCATTTTTAAGCCTCTTCTGAAAACTCCAGCTTTAAGTCTTCTTCTTTTTTTTTTTTTCCTCCTTTCTTTTCTCTTCGTTGCTGGATTCAGAAAGTCCAAATAATTATTGTCTTCCTCCTACTACAGCCTCCTAATTTTTTGAAGAGACTGTGATTTCTACTGTCATGGATCTGCTACATTTTTTTGAGTTATGTTTTCTCTCTCTGCATGTGTGGAAAGGAAGGAAGATCATACAGTTGCTGCATTTCCCTTTCTTAAAACTGTTTGCTTGGGCTCTCTTTCTTACTGTGTGTTTATAATTCAAAGTAAATTTCATACCAATCATTTTTTGTCTAAAGTAAAGGTTCTGAAGAAACGTGTAGAAGTTTAACATAATTTCTATTCTCTTGCATCTTAGATAACACACCTGAGGAAACCAACCCTGGAAGCCTCTGTATTTAATTGAGAAGCTGCGTTTTTTTTCTGTTCCCTGGCTTTCATTTCAGACAATAAAAGTCTCCCCACATGCAGATTACAAGAGCCAAAATCCCCTGTAGCAGAGACAGACAACTTCATACCTTTAGATAATGTAGGTTGCTTTGCTGACTGTCCTCTGGTCAAAATAAAGAATGATAAGATTTTCAAGATTAAATCCTGCCTACATTTGAAGGGGAATGTAAAGGTCCCATTGCCTTTAGCTGGGCTAATATATCTCTCTAAGTTTTTTTGATCATTCTCTTTCAAGCAGGTTTCAAGCAGGAGAACATCACAGTCAGTAACAACATTCCACAAGACTAGGAAGTGGTCTGGGAGCAATTTGATCATGGAAAAACAAGTGTTAATGTTCCAGACCTATTACAGACAGACTCCGAGAGGGCTTCTTAACCCACATTTATACACATTTATACTCTTAAAAAATCTTAGTTCTGTTGAAATAGTGATATGACTTCTAATGACATGCTCAGAGATGTATGTACTATACTGCACATCTCTCCCTTATATATACTCTGCCATACTCCCCTACTCTTCCCACTAGTCATTTATAGCTGCTTTCCTCTGTCACAGGATGATGACATTAGGTCCAGTCACATGATATGACTCAAGATTTGGAATAGTGGTCTTTTGTAAAAGGGCTACTGACTTGTCATTCTTTGCAGATCCTTTTGCTATAGAGCAGTGTGGACTTGAAGAGAAGATCTGAATAGTAGTCACAGTAGTCCCAAGGTGATGTCTTGATCTTGCAGCAAAGATTCTTAGCATGTAGATAGCTGCAGTGGGTGACAGATCCTTGAGATCATGCTCTGAGAAAAAAGAAGTAATTGACAGAAATTATCTTTAAAATAGGGATTTTGCTGTTCTCTAGCTTACTGTGAATCCTGTTGTAGCTTAAAAAATTCAGTTATTGCCGGTAGCTGTTATTTCCCAGTGGTCTCAGCAATTCTAGCCCTCTGTGAGCAGGATTCAAATTAAAAATAATAAACACAGGTTGTGAAAAAAATCTAGCGTGGGTAGAAACTATTGTTGTTTACCTTTTGGAGTCATATTGACATTTTTCCTTATTTAAAAAAAGATTAATATGAGAAGTTTGTTGGTTTGAGGGACTAACTAATGGAGATATTTTCTGCAAGAATAAAAGATGCTTTCTACTTTAACCAATTGAAGCCTTGGTGCAGAGATAACAGGCTTGTTAAGGAGAACTGGAATCACAGAGCATGCATGTTGCCATGCTCATGGTTGTGACCTGAACTCAAACCAGACAAAAGAGGCTGATTCTATTAATATGGGTTTTCTTCTTATGAAATGTTATTGGACTGAAAGTCTGCGTATGCTTCACATGCTGTCTTCATGGCCAGAAGGGGGGTAATGGATAGAGGTCAGGCAGTTCAGTCAGTAATTCCTTTGGGATAGTGCAGCTGATTAAGCTTAAAAAGAATAGGGGAGTTCCAGGCATGACAGTTTCTGACAGTCCCACTTGTGTTTGTCACCTCAAGAGTACTGGATGTATTTGCAGTTGAACTTTCAGTAGTAGCTAATTCAGTGCTGAGTCAATCACGTAATCTTCCAGACCAGTTGGGCCTTTGGAAAGGAGGAAACCGAGGAGGGAAGCACCCTGAAAAATAAAATAAAGGAGGAGGCAATTCTCAGTGGCTAGTCCGTGGCAGAATTAAGATTTCACTCTGTGTGTGTCAGTTTGAAATGGACTAAACCATCTCCTTTTCTTGAAAACTCCTTACATGAATCCCAACCATGTGCTTACTGTTCTCACTGCAAATGAAGCGTCAGGGAAGGTCAAAGAATCTGCTCGCACAGAAGTGTTCTAATTAGTCACTTTCTGCATCCCCACGGCACTATTGCAGTGACATTGAGGCAGGAGTCAGGTCTGTCCAGCAGCGTCTTGAACCATCTGCTTTTGTAGGGCTGGTTCTGCTTCATTTATTTTGACTCCTCTGCATTCCATCTGACTTCCAAATTTGTCTTTGGCTCTGGCTATCCAAGCGCATGTCTAGACATGTGAATGTTCTCTGGTAATGACGCATACCTTTCCTTGGTGGTGATGTAATTTTCCCCATCAATCCTAGGTTTGGTGTAGAATTTAGTACTACCAATCATTCAGATGAAGCATCGATAACATCTGCTCATCCTCTTTTATCCTAGTCTTTTCTCTCTTTCCAAAGACCATCTGTTTCAGAATACTTGCATGCTTCTGAAATGGCCCTTTCCCTTTTAATTTTTGTTTCAGAGTTTTCTTCCTGTCAAGCTCTGTAAAGCTATATGTTATTCTGGTTCTGATGACTGTCTACCATATTTGGATCTTTCCAAAATGTCACATTCTTGTGATTCTGTTGTGCCTTAGTTCTCTTTCAGTGCCTTGCCTCTACTTAGCCTTTCTTACTATCTCTGGTCCCAGAAACTCTATTCAACACTGTTCTTGAGACAACCGATTATAACGTTTGGATCTAAAAGCAGCAATTGCTAAGTCCATGTACTGACAGATATCACCAGGGTAAAGTGTAAACTATATATGCAGTTATATTCAGTGAACTACAGTGTTTTGTTTCTTTTTTTACAGCTCTTCTGTCTTAAACTAAATACATCTTTGTCTAGTCACTGCTAAAAGAGAAGATGCAGAGGCTTTTTGAAAAAAAAAAATAAATAAAAAACCCTAATCTGTTCTTTAGGAATATTTTCAGAACTGGCTGACTATTGAAATTTGCTAGACATGTTCTGATATAACCTTGATTAAGCCAATATATGATGCTTAAAAATCTTATATTTACCAGGAAGGTTTTTTTTTTTTTTGCCTGCTAAAAACTGTGTGGTAAAGGCTCTTAATTTACCCATGAATCTTTTGATAGAGAGAAAAGCATATGTTATCTGCTTCACATTTCATGTTTGTTTTACTCATCAGAGAGAAAACAGGCTTCATACCCAAACAGCATGTTTGGAATTCAAGGAGAATCTGGGTTCATTCTCGGTATAACCTGAAATGTGCTTTGTGACCTTTGGCTTGCCATGCACTAGGTCAACTATAATACTATCTTCAACCCTCAAATGTTCAAAAGGTTTTTTCCTAACCACTTGACAATTCTGCAGTGGAATGTCCTGCATGAAGCTCATGCTTAATGATAGCCAGCATAAAGAAAAGATACTGTAATTCTACGTCACAGTTTTTCAGCTGTCCATGCAGGTAGTATCTTGCACTTGCATCCCAGTGCAAAATCTTGTCTCGTGTTCATTTCAATTGGAATAAATGCCATAAGTTTAGTCACAGAAAGGAAGTACTCGGAGTGTTCCCCTTCAGACAACTCATTCAGATGATTAAGTTAGGCGACTGGTCTCCTTAAACTCCCTCTATAATCAATCAGTGGAGTGGGAAGCTCCTCCAGATGACAACTGATAGCAGGAACTTAACTAATGTGTCTGTAGCTATAACTGTACTGATAAAAATGGGGAGGGAGAATAGATTGCATCCACATTGCTTGTGGCAGATTTTTTCTAGGACCCTTCTGATAGCATTGACCATGGCTGGATCATTTTCTGGCCAGCATACAAGGGCTAGATCATCTTAAGACATAAGAACATGTTCCTCCAGTTCAAACTGTCTCCCACTGGGTGTGACTGACTCCCATACTGGTGCTTTCATGGGCATGTATTGTTTGATGAGTGGTACAAAGTGGTGCATACAATGGTACAAAATATTGTGCATACTGTCCAGACAGATTGGCCCCTAGCTAGAATGAACCAACAATGGACTGCAACTTAGAGGGGTCTAGTAAGCTCACTCCAGGACAAACCTGAGAGCAAGCCGAAATACATGAAATTAGAAAGAACAGAACACTAGGGAGCAGAGGTAAACACCTGAAGTGGATTTTCTGTGGGTTTTTGGCCTTTTTTCAGGGAAGTAACAAATGAATTAATCTGTGGTCTTTCTATTGACTCTAAGCCATGGCCAAGTCATCCACCCCAGTGGCTCTTTTCATTCGCTTCTGCATTGGAGCACTAAGCACAGGACTTCAGCTCTGAGGTACAGTGTTTCCCTGTTCTGGGTGGAATGATTAATGTGGAAAAATTACAAAATAGTGAGGAAGACAGATGGAAACATTACAAGATGCTTTTTATGTAGTTAAACCAAGGTTTTGTTTCCTGGCTGCCAGCTCCCCTCTGTCTGGACTCTTGGCTCTGTCTCACCTCTCCTCCCATCTGGCCATGTCCTGTTTTCCCTCTGGAGCTGCCAAGTTTCAGCCTAAGACTGGGCTGAGACTTGAAGCTCTTTAAAATTTCCAGACTACCATGTGCAGTTGTACTGGTGGGAGTAGGCTTTCTGTGAGTTAGCATCTACCTGATGGGAAGTTAACCGCCTCTTTACCCCTTTATCTTCCTCGTATGTCTTTCTCATATGTCTTTCTCACTGCTGTGCAGTGCCAGGGCTTGCGTGACACTCCAGAAGGCTTTATACCAAGCAGCATGGAGGAATTAGCATCTACGAACACATAATGACATTTCTGACCATGGATGTGATTATAATGACCAATCCTAAATACCCATTTGCTATTCACATATACTGTAGCTCTTGACTATTACAATGACCATGGAGAGCACTCCATTGTGTTAGGCAGTGAATGGAGATGCTTTCTGCCATGGAGAATTTGCAATCAAAGTATGAGACAGGGCAGTGGAAGCATGAAGCAGTCCCAGCTTAGGGTCATTACAGTGTTCCTGAGTTTCTTTAGGTAGCTGTGTTATTTGTATTCTTAAAAAAGCTGGTTTGAACAGTACTATAGCAGGAACTTTGTTGTCCTTCATGATGTAACTTTGGAGTTGGTAACAGAAGGGGAAAAATGGGTATGGAAAAGCCAATAAGGTCTAAGCACTTTTGGAAACCCAGACAGGTTTTTTAATGGTGATTTACTAGCTTCTTGACTCTTCAGTGTTCCAAGCTTCAGTTGCAGTATCATAACAGCAAATACAGATTGCATTGAATACTTTGTTTTACTCTGTGTCCTCTCCTCCTCCAGAATTCAACTACTCATCCACCCCTCCTATGCTGCTTCTTTTCTTTCCATTTTCCCCTTTTCTTCCCTTTCCTGCTTCTTAGACATAGTTTTAAAGTGCTTCCTCTAGTCAAAATTGGCGTGGAAAGCAGAGTGCTTCTCCTCTCCATAATCATAATATAATGTATATTGATATGGATCCCCTCACTCCTTAGATTTTTCTTCATTGTTTTTTATGTGAAATATGTGAGTAAACATTCAGTGAGTCAGAGAGAGGGTCTATCACTACCTTGCTCTGTGAAAGTCACGTTGTACCTATTTGGCCAAGGATATGTTAACAGGAAGAAATTATATCTCCCTTTAAGCAGCAAAACAATAAACTGTTTCCAAAGATCATCCTGTGATAAATGATGTTCATTTATTTAAAATACACCTTGCCTTTCTGGGTAGCTTAGATGTGAACACTACCATGTTATAGACCAGATGAAGTGCTCAGGTGAATAAAATTATGTATGTATTACTTTGAAAGGAGAGGAAATATGTTATCAACTACTCATAGAGATAGGAAGTGGGAACATAGAGACTATATTCTTTGCCTAAATCCACATTACAAAGTTTGCATCAGAGCCAGGAAGTTTCAATGTTTTTCCCTCCTATTCTTGTACTTTAGCCACAGAGTCATCCTCTTTCCCTTGTTGGTATTAGGCCCTGATATGTAGCTATGTAGATATGAATCTAATATGAGACAGGCTCTAATTCTGGATCCTCCTGAGTCTTCCTTTATGCCCTAGACTAAGTCACAAGTTTGAGTCAAGCTCTCACAGGTTAAAGACCTTAGCCAGCTGAATCAATGATGCAAATAAATTTTATCTGTCTGTGTGGCTTAATTGTTGTGGAATGGGTTTCTTTCTCTTCCTGCTGCATTCCTTGTATATTTACAATTTATTTTCTGTCTCATGTAGTGTAATAATTTGTGCTTTACACAATGCCAGAGCAGGAAAATTTATAATTTTTTTTTTTTGTGGAAAATTAACATTGACCTCATTTTAGTGCTTTTTAGTACTTTTTTTTAGTGCTTTTGCACACTTTTCAGTCCCATAGATGTTAATGTTACATAAGTTTGTCTTCAAGAGTAGAGGAGAAAGTGGCTGCATTCAGTGGGCTGACCTGAGCTGCTGCATGAAGGCCTGTGATGCCACCATGTTGAGTTTCCCATTCTTGTGGTGGAGAGTCTTTGGAGGAGGAAAAGAGATTGGCGGTTTATAGAAGACTTCCCTCCACAATTTGCTTTTAAAATTTTGCCTGATGGACAGGTCATGCACACCACTGACACAGTGCAAGTCCTAGAGTTCTTTGTTTGGAAGGCTTTTTTTGCTCCAGTAACTGTGTCTAGATGTCTTTTTCACTGTAAATTGTCTCTGTTTCTCTAAAGAATGTTTCAGAGAGAGAGTGAATCCATGGCACACAAGGAAATCTGCTGTCCTCTCTGTGTGACATTGCCTTGGGAATGTCAGGTATTTTTATTTATGATACCTAGCTCACTAGAAAAGAAAGAGGACAAATTTACCACCTGTGCCAAAGTGGAAAGGGAATCTCATGACCTGTAAAGATATGTAAGCTGGATAATTCCCACCTTGAAGAGGAGCTGGCCCGTGTTGAGTTAAACAAGACACAGCTTTTCCTATCATTTTCTCCTATAACAAATTAAAGAAATAGAAAGATTCGGTGAAGTAGAAATTATGTTTTTCAAAAGGCTTAAACAAATTAAGGTTTAAAATAAGATAATAAGATTTATATGAGATGTTTTGATATGTTTTATAATGCAATTGATACCTGCCTCCAGCAGATAAGCACATTCATCTTTTTGCTTGGAGGCTTCAGTCCATGCACAGTGTGCATTAATAGCTTATAAAGCATATACTTTCATATTCTTATTAATATTACTTAAGTGGGCATTTTTCAAGGAGTTTTGCCAATATTTTAATGAGATAGCACTGATTCAATAAGGTTTACTCCTCTGGCATACAGTTGAAGAAAATTGTCAAAAAAAGCAGCGTGGGCAAAGGGTGGCATAAGCAGGAATAATTTTAAGGGTAAAAAGGGATCTACTTTTATGATGACAATAGATAAACTAATGGATGAAAGTATAATGCTGGTTTAGTCAGGTTCTTCTGAGTATGAGGGAGGAGTGAAGACTCAATCTGTTGTAAGTTAGATCCAGCTGCCCATTGCCCAGGGGCCTCTTTTAGCACTTGAGAGTTACTGGGACACAGGAGTGCTTCAGGAGAAGCTTCCCAGCTGCCTGACATTGCTATTTTGGTTTCTTAGTACCATTTGCTGAACAACTGCATATGCTACAATTCCCGTCATCCTGTGCATACAGTTTTACCAGGGCTGTTAAGAGCTCCCTTGGCCAGGCACACTTCTTCATCTCCACTCAGGTTTGTGGCTTTGCCAGGCTGTTTCCTGCTTGGTCTCCGGCAGCCAACTCACTCCTTTGTGATTTCTAGCCCTCCTGAAACGAGTCCTTTGTAGATCTGCTGTATTGTGAGCTCTCTGGGATGAGGGAAGGGGAAATAGTGTTGTTTCATGTTTGTATGTCACCAGTTACACTCTTGGATCTTCCTTAAGATCTGTGAACTTTTAGTAAACAAAACAAAGGAAAGAAGCATTAGGGAGAAAGGAAGATGGTGAAAGGAAAATAAGAAAAGAAAGGAGAGGATTCTTGTGCCAGCAGAGCTGGTTTGACCCTCTGTCACTCTCCATATAAGGAAATAGTGGGTTGGGGAAAGAGAAGGTAAGGTGGTCTTACACTGTGCTAGCTGTGGGTAAAAATGTTTGTAGTAGGGAGTTGTTAATATATGTATTAAAATAAACACTGTTGCAATAATTCCAAGTTCACCAATAGCTCTGGAGCAAACATCAGGGCATCCTCTTATAGCAGTGGACTGGAGCATTATTTTATCTGAATGTAGCTATAAGAATAGTTTTTTACAGATTAAGTATATTTCCCCATCCGCAAAGACATCTGTATTTTACATGAATTCTGTAAAAACATAGTACTTGTTTTCATAATCTACTAAAAAATGTTTTTGTAAAAAATCTACTGCATTTTACCCAACAAATTACTTTTATGGCATTTAGAATTGAACCTCCTTAGTGTGACCTATTCTTGTCTGCCTCACTGCGG
>JAOQGH010000001.1:124955085-124969000 GCA_025769975.1 Gallinago jamesoni | reverse complement strand
CCGCCCCCCCCCCGCCCCCCCCCTCTGCCCTCTTCTTTCAGGTTTTACACTCTGTAGCACTCCAGTTTCTGTGAGAATTAACTGGGCTCTTTTTTTTGCTTCTTCCATTGTCAGCAGAATGGCAATGAAATACATCTTATAGAACCTTCCTTTTTATTAAATGTTAGGAATACCTTACTTCAGATAGCAGGTTGAATAATCAAGACATCAAACACAAAAATTAGGAAGTGTTCCTTCCTGTACAATTTCATTAAAGTTCTTGCATGACTGAACTTAATAATGAAGCTCCTAATGACCAGTGGGGAGAGGTTCATACCTGGTCTGGAATGTATTGGAAAAATAAGCCCAGAGACTGTGGCTGGACTCCTTAACCAAAGTACCAGTAATCTGGTACAGGCTGCAAAGGAGGTAAAGGCCTGAGCTGGTCCAGGAACTTCTCTAGTTCCAATCTATTATCTGAAAACTGACAAAAGAACAGAGTGATACAGTGAGCATTGATGCATATGAGCTTGGAACACCGATCATGTGGTTTACACATGAATAGCAGGTGGTTTGTCCAAAACTCATATATCAAGGAACAAAGAAAGTTGTGGTTACAAGGAATCTCATGCATACCTTTCCCATCGCATGTAATTTGATGATGAGCCAAACACTTTGTTCCATCAACAGCCCAAGTGGGCCTTCTTTGAGCTCTCCCTGCTAAGGGCTGAGCATGGCTCAAAATCCTGATCTTGAGCTGAGACACCCTCTCAAGGTTGCTCCTTGAGGCAGAGATACCTCTTACCAACTGCAGATCTTTACTAAGTGACTGATAACCGTGCATAACGTTGTATTACAGTGCAGTAAGATTTTGTCTTGGTAACTTTGATTCTTGGTATAGGGAGTTTTAAATTATTGTTATATCCTATGTGCAGTAAAATAGTAGGGTGAACCTTGCCATCGAATGTTGTTAAGTCACACTTTTTATAACATCACACTTCAATAAACCCACTTTTGCCTCTACTTTTGGCAGTGGTTCTTTAAGCAGTTTAAATTGCCCATTTGCAGCAAATTGGTGTAGTAAGCAGGATCCTAAGTCAGGATTTGCAACGGAAACCCACAAAGGTGTTCTTAGAATCTGTTCTTCAGAAATACCAAATTTTAGCTTCACTGTAGTCCTGTGTATTTATCTTGTTTTCTGTTGCTCAAAAGATTTGTAAGCAATGAACATTTGCTAGTTACGCAGAGTAAAAGTCATCAGATTGTTGGGTTCACTTTGAGAACTCTTTACAGAATCAGTTTTTTGGGAATATATATAAGCATATGTACAATAAATTATATAATACTATACAATCAATATTATGAAATATTGCCTGAACTAAAATGAAACTTTCTAAAACTAGTAATCACTCTAGAGACGACACGTCTTATGAGTCTCCAATTTCAATTCAATTGGAGATGTCTCAGTGACCTTGCTGCTAGGGTAGTGTTTGATTGGAGATTGGAGGGGTTTGTATCTAAGTTGACATTACACTTTTTAGTTTTTCTTGCACTAATTTCTGATTAGAAAAAAAATGTTAATGGTTTTGCAAAATGTTGAAGAACTTTTTATTTTGTGCTTTATGCCCTCCTGATGACAGTGTTTTCATATGGACAAGAAGGGCAATTATAGAAGTGTTCTGTATGTTTTGTGATTTTCTTTTGAAAGTCACTTGAGATGAGCACTTTGTTGATCAGAAGAGGCTGCAGGTTTGTGCATGATACCTGCACAGCAGACCACAGCCAATATTTTCCCTGTGTTTCAGCCCAGAAGATGTTGTTCAACATCACACTACTTTGTCTTTGAATAAGGCCTTAACCTGAGAAGAATGTCACAACTAACCTTTATTCATTCTTTCTATTTTCATTCACAGATCCCTCTTCTTGCATTTGCTCTTCATCTTCCATGCCCATTAGATCTCTGAAACTAAGGTGAAAGATGCTGCTTACAGCTGAGCAGCACATCATCTCAGCCTTGTCTATACCTATGACCTCATTTCAAAATTGTTTTTTTCTGCGTTGAAAATTTTTGAACCATTGTCTTTCTGACAGTTTCAAGCTCTAACCTGAAGTATGCTGGGGCAGGCCTTGAATTATGATTCCTTTTTGCATTACAAATTTATTGCTTGTGGATGCTTGTCATGTAATGCATCTCCACACGGATGATAGGATTCAACTTTTGCCTGTTTTCATTGGCTTTCAGTGGCGGACTGAACAGGGTTTGTTTTTTTTTGTTTTCATGAAGGGCATGTGAAATGTGCTGAGCAGAAACAAAACACATTACATTGTAATTCACTGGAGTATTTTGTGCCCTTCATGCAAGTGGCGTGACAGCCACTGCCTTTTCTCTACTGAGACACTCTTTGAATCTGTGCCTCCCCTCCATTCCCCTGGGCATTTCTTATTTTTGCTCATGGAATGCCAAATTTATTTGTAACTGCAAAACATTGTGCATTCTTGCTAACTGGGACATTCATTTTTCTTCGTTCCTTCCTCCCCAACCCAGTCAGGACACAAGTTTGTCTACAATATGCTCTCTCTGGTGATATGTCTCATCCAATTTTAAATGTCTTATATAAAGGAGCTCTTATTCAGAGACTACTCAATACTATTTAACGAACAGATTGTGACTTGGATTTTGCATACCTATACATCACACAAGCTACCTGAATCTTGGTTTCAGGTGTACAGAATTTCAGCCATTGTATTCAAAGAGCAGGTAAAAAAAGAAGTGTCAGGAATCTGTGAAATTTTCGTCTTACTGTTTTAACTTATATGCCAGAACACTGGTGCAAGTGCAAGGTAGTTGGTGCAGAATAGGTCAACAGCAAATATGAAAAAGGTATGCTGACAAAGAGATGAGCAGGACTTCTTTTACCCCCTTGTGGATTCTGAGGCTCTTGGTCATTTTTCATGTTCAGTCTGTGTCAAAACTGACAGCTGTGGTGATAAGTAGATGATGTCCCTACCTATTTATCCTCTAAATATCATCCTCTGAATCCTGCAGAAGTTTCCTCTAGTTATATGTTTTCATCTTAGCTTTGGCATTTGCTGAACAAACAAAGGCCTTGATTGCCTGTCGTGTGTTAAGTTGGGAATGAGACTCAGACAATGTTTTAAGCAGTCATGTTACAAGATTCAGATGGACTTTCTATAACCATGAAGTGGAAACTAGTGCCAATTAATTTTTTCTTTTCCTTTAAAAATTTCCCAGCAGCTGTCAATAGGTTATAGGCTAGGCTGTATCATAATGGCTCCTAGAATGATACTGGATTTTGTTATACATAAGGCTAAGACTGATCAATTCTGTCAGTATGTGGTCATCCTCGCTTTGTCTCCAGGGGCTGAGTGATGTGTTGCCTTATGGAATGCAGTATTTGAAACTGGACTGCAGGATCTCAACTAAACTTTATTTGTGATAGGTTTTAAAGCCCAGTGGCCGAAGTTGTTAGTTTATGGATTGTGACAAGGAAGACTAAAATAAAACATGGTATAAATTTACTTACTAACTACTGGGCTGAAGGGGGCGATAGTGTGTTCACGGAGTCTCATCTGACCATTCTTTCACCACCTTCAAATTCCAGTGTACAGGAAGAAAATAGGACTCACAATTCATATTCTACTTGGGGCTACCCTTTTCTGATTTACCTCATCATAAAACTTACCTGTCTTGTTCTTATAGTGGTTTGCTTAGGTGAAAAAAATATTAGATTTTATTTTT
This sequence comes from Gallinago jamesoni, assembly GCA_025769975.1. NCBI lineage: Eukaryota > Metazoa > Chordata > Aves > Charadriiformes > Scolopacidae > Gallinago > Gallinago jamesoni. Next base: position 124,965,261 of record JAOQGH010000001.1, on the reverse strand, counting down.
CTTTAGCAATGAAACAAGTCTATATGCATTAACAGTTTCATTTGCTCTATGAAGTGTCAGCTTTCTTTCTTGTTAGATATTCAGCAAGATCATAGAAAGTCAAATGTCTCAGTAAAATCTATTTTTATCATTATGAATGCTTCACACTGGTGAGATTTCAAAGAAGCCCATAGGTAAACTGAATTTCTTAATACGGTCCATTACCTTTTTCTTTTGCTACAGGAGGCTCTTGTGTACTTAAGGTCTCTTAAAGACTGCTTTGTCGCTGGTGTTTCTTTTTTCCCAGTAGTAACTCCACAGAGCAGCAGATAAATTAATTCTTTCCAGGTGGAATGTGAAGTCAGAGTGCTGATTATTGCCGTTCTGGATGTGAATGTAATGAGGTGTTAAGGAAAAATTAGGTTTGTGGTGTTTCTTCTCAAGTTAGATGTATTCGATTCAAGCATAGCTTCTTCCGTAACAAAACAAAACTGATGCTGAGGCTTTCATAAACAGTTAAAAACTGACTCACCTACTAGTTTCTATGTAGAAGGTCAACAAGCTTCCATACACAAAGAAACTCTGTTGGGAACCCATTTGTAAGAAAGAAATAGTGTAGTTGTTGTGTTTTCATTGCTATGTTCCTTCATCCCATTTGAGCGCATCTGTTTTAGGATGTGAAGACTTTTCTTCTGTCTTTAAATGTAGTTAGTGGATGCTTGATTATCACCATCCCAAATTACTGCCAAGAACTTTCCTGAGAACTAAAAGCTTTATTTTAACAGACGTTGAAAAATTATCTGACTGTCTATGAGAATTAGAAATGAAAGGTTTGATGACATTCAATTGCTGTTCCCGAGCCCATTTGACTCACGTGAGTCCATTTGACTAAGGAGCACAAGCATTCAACAGAGGATTTGTTCTTTGTAATGAAATTATAAGATGCTTTTTATCATAGCTCTTTTCCATCTGGCGTCCTATGATTAGACAAAGCATGATGTCTAATTCTTTTTTGCTTTTTTCTCAGGGTTTTGCTAAGTTCTAAAAAACTAATTGTTGATAATAACAGAGTCAACTAGCCATGGTAGCTAACTCTAAAGACATAATGGCATATCAATAATCATATCATCTTGCATTTCCTTACACTTTCTGGTCCACAAACTCCTTTCTTCTTTAAATACCTTTCTTCTTTTCTAACAAGTGATAAGACCACAAAAAGGTCATACTGGTCTGTTTCTTCTTTATTCTGCACTTGCTTCTTCTCAAGATGATAGTAAAACTGCTATTGAGTTAAAAGGAACAGTTTCAGGGTCTGTACAAAAGGTGAACAAACCACCTGTGTATAATCAAGTTTTGTTGATTTTTTATGTTAATATCAAAACCCAGAAGTGCTGTGTCTGCTCCTCTAGTTTGATTGATTGGGGAAACACATTTTGGCCATGTGAAACTGCTGCAATGAAGGCCCTGGCAGCACCTAGAGGAATGTGAACAATATGGATGCAACATCACAACCTTTTGGTATCTGGTGAGATTAATCAGCTCCCAGATGTATTAGGGTACAAGGCAGACACACAGCGGCTGCATGCTCTGTTGCATAGCCCAGGGTAATTCTGCCCTTGCAGATGTTTATCAGTAAAGAAGACATTCTATGAGCTGTTACTGTAATGTTTTGATCTACCGCCATAAGCTGTTCTTTATATTTTAAGACCTCCCTTAATAAAAATATGAAATTTGAAATTTTAATTTCCTGGGATTCCTGCAATCAGTTTTATTGGCTATGCCAAATGTTTTGTGCTAGCATGCCCCAACTTTGGCAAAGCTGCAATATATTCTATCTGCCACGCAGCTTAGCATATCTGTTTCTCTTTCATTCTCTCTCTTTTTTTCCTGTGTAAAATATTAGAAATTAATTCTGTATTTGCTTGATCAGTGATAAGCTGCTTTTATCAAATGAACTTTGAGTCTGTTGTGTTTAAATCCCTACAAAATTTAAACTTCAATCAGTACAGTAATTTGCTTATATGATGACCCCCAGAACCGAGGGCAGAGTAAAATTTTCAGTTGCATTTAAAGGCAACCCTTTCTAGGTCCATGAAAAATGAATACATTTGCAACAATAAAAGACAATTAAAATGACGAACAAAGGCACTTGATTACTAGAAGAAGGCTCTCTCTGATAAGATTCATGATAGGTAAAGGTTTAAGTTCAAAGCTAGTATAACTTGGACTGTGGCATGTGATGTGGTCCCTCCTATTACTGACATGGTAAGGTAAATAAGTCTTCTTGAATTCAGCTTCAAATTTGGGAAGAAAGCTTTAAGGTCCCTTTCAACCCAAATGATTCTATGATTCTGTGATTCTATGAAGGAGAATCAGGATTTGTGGAAGACTTCAAACGGCAGCCAATTTTTGGAACTTATTCAGAATAAGAAATATGTCTGTGCTAATTCCACCAGATCCAATAAAACCATCAGTGGAATAAGGTAGGTTTCAATGTATGTAAAGGTGGCTGTTGAAATTCAACATCAAAACTTGATACAAACTTTACTGAAATCAGTGAGAAGACTACATTCTCTATTTTGATTCTTTCTCTCTTTTGACATACAGTTATTCTTACAAATATTCTCCATTTTTCTTAAAACATGCAAGTGTACACTTATTAAAATGCACTGGTCTTTTATAATTATTTTCAAGCTACTCTATTCATGTGGCCTTGAGCATGCCTGGATCTTGGCAGTCTTGAGATCTGGATCTGAGTCTTCCTGCCTAGGGTACCTTTAATATGTTCTGGGAAAGAATGAGAAGAGGGAAAAAATCAATGACCAATGAGGGATTTGTATGTCATATGAATGATGTTAGCAATTGTCTCATCTCACTACAGGACACTTCTACAGGACAAACTCAATCTAATGACTTCTTCTTGTGAGTGTCTTGCCATTGTGTGCCAAATGCCTGGTAGAAAAAGACCTAAGGAGACTTGGTGACATCTCTTGTTGCATATGATCATACCCTCGCATCCTCTGTGTCCATACAGCAAACTTGTTATTCTTTTAGGATCAGCATTTAAAACCCTCCCTGTGTCTACAAATTATGCAGACTTCTCACAGCAGTCTGGGAGATATGGACACCAACCAAAACTGAGTGTCATATCTATTTTAAGGTGCATGAATACAGTCAGTAATAGAACAGCAGCAGATCTTGGCTATTTAGAAGCATTTTTTTTCCCAGATGCCATCAAACTTTTTTTTTTTTTTCTTTAAGCTTGGATAAAGATATCAACTGACTACTGATCCTTGAATATAATGAGTATTCTACATATGCGTTTCCTTGATTCTAATGGGAAAGAACAATGTAGGATAGTGTGAGAAAACACATTTATTTAGTACTGGTAAGTAAATATGAGTTTCCTGCAAATAAGTGTATTTTCCTCACATGAGATTCCTCCCCTTAAGGTCAGGATTCAAGAACTTCTCCTTTAATAAAAACAGAATTAATACTGCAATGTGAAGTCATGGATTAGTGGGAATACATGGACAAATGCTTTTGTATCTGCATTATTATTCCCAGGCCAATGAGCACTTGCATAGATGATGGCAAGAATATGTTCTTCAGTTAAAATGTCAGCTCAGAAAAATACTGCTGATTGGAAATGGTTACATGCTACTGCAGTGTATAAAGAAAACTGCAGTGACTCAGTGAACTTGAGGATATATTCCCAAGGAAAAGTTTTCTTGCCTGATATGACCTGTTGATAAAACATTAAAACCTCATAAAATGTAAAGATCCATTGCCAAGGTTGACTTTTGAAAGAAATAACAAAAAGATGATACCTTTAGAAGAGTTATGAAAAAGTTCTGTTTCTTCTAAATTTGGAAAGGAGATTTTGTTTCTCTTTGGGTATTACTGTGGAACTGTATTATGATGTGGTAGTGGATTAAGTCTATGCAAAGAATGACAACTGGGGCTAAGCTTCCTGGTTTATGCATATGGCTTGATTTCTTCAAGGTTGGCTTGAGTCAGAAAAAGTGTAACAGAATAGCTCCAATCTTCACAATAACTGGCCAGTTATCACATAACCTACATTGTCAGTTGTGTCCCAGCTGACTGAGACCTCACTCTAGAAGTGTCATCTTTTGTTTGTACTGTGGCAAACCCTAAAAGGGTTCAGCCCTTGGTTGTGTTAGGGCTGTGCATAAGTGGGGGGTAAAAAAAAAAAAAAGTTTATAGCCTGAAGAATATGTAGTTAATTCCTCCTAAACCATGAAACTTGACTGAGGTACTTTCATTCAGAGCTGACATGCCTCAGACTCCCTCTGTGAGTACTGTGGGAAGAGAGAGGGGCAGCCCCATGGTAAGAATCAGGTCTCAGATGTGTATGTAGAAGTGGGATGGCAGGCATCTCTCCATAACCCAAACAAGTGAAGGAGCACAAATGAGAGATCAAAAGGGTCTGCAGCACTGATGTAATTTAATATGGTGATATCATCAGGGTTTTTTGTTTGTCTGTTTGTTTGAAAGGCCTTTAGTATTTTTTTCAGTATATTTCCCCACAACCTTGTGTTTTTGGCTAGCAGAAGAGCTTCCCCCTTGCTTGCCCTTTGGTCTGCCATTAGTGATAGTGGGTAAGGAGTATTTGAATCAGTGGAAGATGTGTTGTGTGGGATTCCAGTAGGGAATGTTGTCTGGTGAAGAGCTTCCTCAGTGAGCCTATTTTGTGGGGTAGCTATTTTCTCTGTACCTGATATATTCATCCTGCATCAGGAGAGTAAGGGAGTGGGTAGGTGAGATTTCATGCATTTAATTGGTCACCATGACAAAATCACTATTGCACGATACAGAAGGTCCAAATACAGGACAGCAGGACAAAATCACCATTTCTTTAAAGGAGAATGGGATTTTGCCTACAAGGTCTTGCAATTATATGATGTCCCATGCTGTGCTGCTTCTGCTGTCTTCAATTTCATCTCCTCATTTTTGTTGCCTGTGACCTGGAGACTGTTTCTTAAATATTAATGCTGAGGCTCTGTTCACAGTACTATATTCTCTGTTCCCCCTTTGTTGCTCTCCAAATAATACAACTCATTTTCCCATCTTGCTTTGTTGCACTCTCTTATCTTTTATTGCTGGCATTTGAACTTAACTAGACAGCTTCCCAGATCTGACCATCACGTGTTTTCATATAGCATCCCTATTAGCTTGTAGATTGACTTTATCACCTCTCTGAGAGAAAGGATTGTTAATATGCTAGTGTACGTGTTCCACATTTCTAGGCAGACTAATTGCCACTTAGGAGAACATAAATAACACCATAATATACTGCTCAAGATTTCAGCAGCGCAAGCTATCATGGACAAACAAGGTCATGCCACTGCTCTGTGTTACATTCTGTTATTTCTATTAAACCAGTCAGTACATTAGCAATCCATAACAAAATTAGATCAATAGCAAACCTTTTCTCACTAGTACAGAAACAACTTAGGGATATTTTACAACTGCAGTGCTTGGTGCTTTCTCCTCACAGTCAGACAGAAATGTTAAAAACAATGAGGTGGCTGTTGATCAGTAAACTTCAGGGGCTTTTATTATTTTTATTCTACTGTTTGAAACAGCAGTTGGATCTGAAGTGTGGAGAGGGCACTTTGAGGAAAGTTTGTTTCTATAACAACATGGTGGACAAATGGAGTTCCCTTTCTTGACTCCTTTCTTGAAGTGGAAAACTACTGGAGTCTATTTCAGATGCAAGGTCCTGGATAGCACTAGCAGTGTGTGAGGCAGTAAGTAGACACAGCAAGAGTTTAAAGCAATGCTTGTGTGTGGGGAATGTTGCTCTGGCGAGATAAAGCTGGTATAAAGCTGGTGCTGACCTGAAGCCCTGTTGCTGGCTTTGCTTTCTAACCCCTCTTTCTGTTAGTATTTTAGGAAGGATTCATGTTAGAGTATTTTACATCAGTAAAGTCACTGCCACCTTAACATTGAACATCACTGGAAACACATGTCCTAAAAGTGAATGGGGCCACCTGTCTTCCCAGTATGAAAGGCCAGAAGAAAGGAAACAGGATGATTTGGGGCTGCCGGGGTGAATATCTCTAAGTCAGCTGAATTTATCACCCACCACAGTGCCCCTCACAGGTGAACAACTCTCACCTTCACATTTACATTCGCCTCTGCATGCCTGGTACTATTTCTTCATGCAGTCACCTACAGGACCCCAAGGACTATTCAGCCAGAGGCTGGATTAGTCCTATTCCACTGTGACAGTAAGGTTTAAGAAGGTTCACACTGTTGCTGATTTGATGTTACCTTTAATGCTGTCATCTCCACTTGCACATACACTGGCACGTGGGTGTCTTCTAACTTTCATTGAAATGTACACAAAATACCAATTTCGAGAAGCCTTTTCCTGGCTGTTGAAAAGCTGTGGTTTGGTGACTAAGTTAGGCTTTGTTTTTCAGCTGTTTTTGCATGGTTACTCAAATTCATGAGAGATATTTTCAGTGATGTACTCAAAGATTGCATTTCCTAACCAGAGACTCTGATATATTAATTTCCTGTCATTGCTCTCCTTACATTTTAAGTAGTTTCTTCTGATTTCAGCATGGAACTGCCAAATTTATTTAAACTGTCAAAAATGCAAAATTAGAATATCCTAACTGTGATTGCTACCTATGGATTTCTCTGTTCTCTTTCAGGTCTCCTCCAGTACCTCTTTTTAGGTTATAATTCTTGTGCCTTTACCCGTTGTGCATAAGACTCTGTGCATTTTCACTTCTTGAAACCTAGTTCCTGTGAGTCCAATCAGCTGCACTGACTGGTTTGCAGCTTATCCCATAAGGATTCACTGGTCAGTGTAGACCAGATAATCTGGTATGACCAGATAAACTCAGGGGTCAGTACACAGGTTGCTCAGTACACAAAGATATTTAACATCTTTGTGGAGACATGGACAGTGGGATAGAGCAAGTTTGCCAACAACACCAAGCCTGGTAGCATGGTCGACATGCTGGAGGGAAAGGATGCCATCCAGAGGGACCTGAACAGGCTTGAGAGGTGGGCTCATGCAAATTGCATGAAGTTCAACCAAGCCAAATGCAGGGTCCTGCACCTGGAACATGGCAATCCCAGGCACAAATACAGGTTGGGCAGAGAATGGCTGGAAAGCAGCCCTGAGGAGAAGGACTTGGGAGTGCGCATGGATGAGAGCCAGCAGTGTGCGCTGGCAGCCCAGAAAGCCAACCACATCCTGGGCTGTGTCAAAAGAAGTGTGGCCAGCAGGTTGCAGGAGGAGATCGCACCTGGAGTACTGTGTCCAGCATTGGAGTCCTCAACACAGGAAGGACGTGGACCTGTTGGAATTGGTCCAGCGGAGGGCCACGAAGATGATCAGAGGGATGGAGCACCTCTCCAATGAAGACAGACTGAAGGAGCTGCGGTTGCCTCCAGACCTTATCTGAAGGGCGCCTAGAGGAGAGCTGTCGAGGGACTCTTTGTCAGGAAGTGTAGTGACAGGACAAGGGGTAATGGTTTTAAATTAGAAGAGGGGAGATTTAGATTAGATACTAGAAAGAAATTCTTTTCTGTGAAGGTGGTGAGGCACTGGAACAGGTTGCCCGGGAAAGTTGTGAATGCCCCATGCCTGGAAGTGTTCAAGACCAGGCTGGATGGGCCTTTGACCAACCTGGTCTAGTGGGAGGTGTCCCTGCACATGGCAGAGGGGTTGGAACTTGATCTTTAAGGTCCCTTCCAACTCTATCCATTCTATGATTCTATGATCTTAAAATTGAATTGCATTGAAGAGGAAAAGGGGAGTGTACCACAGCACAGAGGACCACAGCCAGCAGTAGTGGGTCAGTGGGGGTCTGTGCTAGTGTGAGGTGTACAGCGTTGGGGCTTCTGCTGTCCAGATCATCAGCCTGACTGGGTGAGCTGGTCCTTGTTTCTCCTTGGCATGGAAACCTGGCAGGAGGGTTGCGTGGAGGAGGCAGTCAGAGAAGGAGAAGCTGATGTTCTTGGGGGTTTTGCCCCAAGATGCAACGTGGCTGTGGCCAGGAAACATCTCCAAGCCTTGTGAGATGGAAGGACTCTGGCTGGACAAACAGCCAGAACAATCTCCAGGGAGGAGCAGGTGCCTGTTTGGTCTTTTAATTGTCTCTCTAATTCTTTGTGGTAATCGGTGTGCGTTTTATCTAAGTGGTGAGGGAAAAAAGTCTGCAAGAGGTGGGAGCTCTGATCTTTGGTGTTGGTAGACTGAACTCCATTCTCCTACCTGAAAAACCACTGAAATTATCTGCTCCATCAGAAAAGGCTATATTTATTTTCTATAGAAGGAGATCTCAAACTTTGCTTCATTTACTTGGGCATCATCTCCAGAGAGACAGAAGCTTATACTGGATCACAGATGGAGCTCCTTGTGGGCAGGAGTAAGAGTGCATGCCCTCAGGAAGAAATGGTCTTCAACCCCCTCTGTCTTCTTGTGAGGAAATACAGACAGCAGTACCTCTGCTGAGCTGCATGAAGAGCTGAGTACAAAAAGGAGTCTTTTCTGTTCCACCATGGGGAAAAGAACAAAGGCCACATATCTGCAAAGTCTGTTTTGGTGGGGTTTTTTTTTGTTTGTTTTTTTTGTTTGTTTTTTTTTGTTTTTTTTGCCACAGATGGGATGTACATTCCCCTCTTTGGAATCCTAATTCTAGCTCAATGGAATGCATGCAGTTGGAACAGTACAAGCTTGCACACTGGTAGATCTGGCTTGTTCTTTTCAGATTGCTAAAGCTTGTTTTCAAAGGTCTCATTATTGGAGAACTTCCATTGTGTATTTTAAGCCTCTGATATCTTGCTGTCAATTAAATGAAAACAAACTGCTGTTTCTTTGTAATTTAAGGGAGACCTCTCAATAAAAATGTGTTTACCAACAGTTACACATACGGAAGTGTTTTAAAAATATTTTAAGTAACTGCAATTAACTAAAGGTGTGAAATGAAGTTGCCCGTATTCACGGCTTCACAAGCAAGGCCTTACGTTCAATGACTATCAAGTTTGCTGGGCTACTTTTCCATATATATGGCCAATAGAATTAGAAGCCTTATTTCTAGGCAAAAAATTAGAAGCCTTATTTCTAGGCAAAAGACGTTTATATTTTCTGTGGTTTAGGTAATTCTTTCAGCTGTGAACAATGTAGTGTGAGTAGCTTAAGCAAATACCTCTTTATAGTTGCAGTGAAACACTGATGCATTGTTCTATGCTTTTTAGCAATTACCTTATAAAATATACCAGTGTACAATGCAGGAAACTTTGAAAAATGACTGTGGATTTCTGAGAAGTGCCCTTACTTTTAGCTCAGGAAAATGTTATTGTGGTTTATGTGCTCAAATTATGAAGAAATAGGTCTGGTTTTGGTGGAAAATGCATTCACATTAGGACATGTGAGCCTATAATTATAAAAATAAGCCTCCCGTGGCTCATGAAGCTAAAATACTCGTGGGTGATAGTTTTGTGCAGAAATAGAAGTGCTGAAGCACATGTACATTTCTGCATGTGGATCTTGGGTTCACATCAGAAAAGCTGGTTAACTTTTTTTGTAACACGTGTCTGTGTTGTGGTATTGTTACTCCTCTTTTGATACTTCACAACACTTGGAGATGGCTGAGGTGATTCACTGGCAGAAAAAACTCACATGGGACTTTGAGCATTTCTAATAATGGAAATAGTGACAAGAGAAAGTGATTATTTCCAAATCTGTTTCATTACATAGCTCCTAAAGTGTTTGTTTTTTTTTTTTTTTTTTTAACATGCTGGAGCAAGGTAACTGCAATAGTGGGCTCATTTCAGGTATGTGACATCTAGTACATAAATTAGTTAAGTCTCTCAAAAGACAATTCAAGTCATATAAAGGAGCATATTATTGGTGGTGTTATAGTTGTGGGCTTCTTTATCTAAGAAGACTGAACAGATTCTGATGCATTTGTACAATCATTTTAATACAATTTGGAAGGAAACAAGTTTGCATTCATGATATTTCAGGTCTGCTTGGAGCTCAAAGTGAGGCTGCCAGAGACTTTGTTCCATAAACAGGATGTGATGGTTTCAGCCAAAATCAGCAAACTGGACCGACCCTGGAGAAGTAATGGAACACCTCATCCTGAGTGTCATCTCAGAGCATATGGAGGAAAAGAAAGCTATCAGGAGTAGTCAACATGGATT
>JAOQGH010000001.1:124831550-124954985 GCA_025769975.1 Gallinago jamesoni | reverse complement strand
CTGTGAGAGTGGTAGAGCACTGGAACAGGCTGCCCAGAGAGGTGGTGGAGTTTCCTTCTCTGGAGACATTCAAAACCCGCCTGGACAAGTTCCTGTGCAATGTGCTCTAGGTAGACCCGCTCCGGCAGGGTGAGTGGACTAGATGATCTCCAGAGGTCCCTTCCAACCCCATATGATTCTATGATTCTATGATAGATGGCCCTTCCCCTCCCCCCCAAAAAGAGGAGAGGAAGAGATAAGGAGATTTAGAAGTTTAGAATGAAGTAAATTACTTTAATGAAAAATTAATATTAAAATAAAAAAGAAGAAAATAATGAAATAGATACAATATATACAAAACTGTATCAAGCTGCCAGGATGACAGTCACGTCACCAGCAGGCACTGGGGAAGTCCCTGACTGGACTCAGCACTGGGTGGGAACTGGATTCCAGCTCTGGAGTCAGGAACACACAGATCAGGATCAGAGGCAAATGAACAGAGTCCTCTTCAGACATTGGCCAACTTCTAACTAGGGCCCCACTAACATCTGTCAATGGCTCTGCTCCAGCTTGTATTGACATTAGCAGGTGACTTTGGCAAGTCGAGTGAAATATTATCCATCTCTCAGTGTTGCTTTTCAGGTATCCCTACTTGTGTCCTCAGCATAAGTGGAGCAGTCGTCTGGAGGGACCTGATTCTTTCATGCAAATTCAGAACTTGTTCTTTTCTTTTTCAGTGAACTCATTGAAGATGCAGTCAGAAATTTTGTGGTACCTCTGGCAGAGACATGTGCTTAGAAAATACTGCTTGGAGTTGAGATAAAGACACTCTGACATTTTTCTAAGTCTGTTTCTATTGTATTTCTAGTGGGAAATTATAATAAGATATCCAAGGATTTAGGGGAAGTTCACTCTGCTGCTCTTCCCCCATCTCCAAGGTCTCTTTTGTTATTTATGTTGCCAAACTGTGTCTATAGACTCCAGCTGCGATCAAGTTCTCATTGTGTGAGGCACCATAGAAATGGATTGTGTGGCTCAGTCCTTGCCTCAATGACAGCACAGTTCAGTATGGGAAGACAAAAAGGGGCAGCTGAGCTAACAAAGACATACTGTGACTAGGACCATAGTCTCCAAGTCCCAGTTCCCCTGCAAAACTACCAACAGATATTTCTTTTTAAAGGAGGACTCTCATTAAAAAAATAAATGTGATTTTTGGAAATTTTCTTCTAAAGGGCCTTAAAAATGCCAGGTAGAAAAGGATCTGAAAAATCCTAGGTGAATCATTTGAAGAATTAGGTATACATCTCCTTGAAACTGATTGGAAATAGGACTTGGACCACATTTAGTGACTCTCTCCCATTTATCTGAAGATTCAGTGGAAGCTTCCCATTCTTTCCCTATATTTAACTAACTTACAAGCACCTGGCTCTACCCTGATAAGGTATAAAAAATAAGGGATATTTACCTTAAATAAGGTATAGAAATTTTTTTCACTCACAATTACTTATTTTTAATAAAATTATATCAGTAGTTTTATTAGTGTTTTTGGTTGGTCTGGGAAATGTATTCATTTATGTCAAAAAGAATTTGACCCCATATATTAAATTTTGGTCTGGTTAATGTTTTCCTTATGAAAACGAGATTTTATTAGCAAATTGGTAAAACAAAAGGAGAATGAAGCACAAGAAGCAGTCTTGGAAAACTCTTTTAGGCAGACAGAGGGACATGAACAGCGAAATGGTGAACAATTTTCCTCATGGTGACAGTAAAGTCCTCCATACCATGCAGTGTGGTGGCTTCTCTGTGAGGCTTCATGTGTGCTGGAATGGATTTCACAGGAAGAGAGTCATGAGACTATCAGTCTCATCCCCATCACAGCTCTGCTCAGGACAAGACCTGGCCTAGAGTATGCATGTAGTTATATACCTGTATTTACAATTTACACAATGTGTTTTCATTTTGGGTTCTGGGTCAGATCTTCCCTTTTCCTCCTTTCACTTTGGTAGTTTTGCCACTGAAGAGGAAGGGCATGCTTGTTTCAGGATTCGAACTTTCTATATTTTCTCTTTTTCTGGGGAACTTCTCTTTTGAACATATTCTATGATTGTGGTCATTTGTTTGATTGCAAACATAAAAAAAATAATGGAGAGAGAGTGACATCACCGCAATATGTGAAACCGTTTAAATCCTGTGTATGGTGCTGTGCATGGAGACAAGGAGTGCAAGGAGCCCAAGGCTTCTAATTAGTGTGTAGAACAGGTTTTTCTTTAGAAAGCAGTGATAACACCTACTGTAGATGTCTGCTTTCCTTTACTGTCTTCTCCCCAGAGGTCCCTGGTGAGGTGATTACTTACTGAATTGCTGCTATTGAGACCCAGAGGTAAAAGGCACCATTTTGGTGCTCTGTAGTATACTAGCCTGGCATTCAATAATGGCATTACAGACAGCTTACGAGCTTCAAGTTCTTCATGCTTTTGTAACAGAACTGATAGCCTGGCAGGTATCTGTTAGCAGTGGACCCAAGGAAACTTGGAGCCCAGAGCAAGCCAGGAGCTGGGATACACGCTCAGGAAGGGTTCATAACTGCACTGCACTCTCTGCTACTGCCAACATGCTGCTGAAAGTGCCTGGGCTTCCAAGTTTGGCTCCTGTGAGCAGCAACGTAACCAGCATCTAGTGTGCAGAAGAGCTGTTTCACAAGGCCAGGCTTTCCAAGGTGAAAAGAAATTAATACTTCCATCTAAAAGGGCTTGCCCTGATGACGACCCTAACTTGTAGAAAGTATAGATGGTTAGTTCTTATAGCCTACAAATGCTTTGGGAAGGAGCGAGCCATCTCAGATACAAGTAGCAAATGAGAGAATGTGTACTTCATGCAGGCTTTCTGACATACCATGGAACACATTGTTGTGTTTTCCTAGCACATAAAGGGAAATTCAGCTTCACACTGAGTTCCTGAAGCTTCTACAGATCCTGAAATAAAGATCAGCTTCATATTGCACACAATGCTGACATGTTTGTGTAATGAGTACTTACTGCAGCAGAGAGCTATGTACAGCTAAACTACGTATAAGCCTCTTAAGCCGATGAAGGGTACTCAAAGCTGTCTGACAGTAGGCCTGTCATCCATGATATTGCTTCAGGAGGAATCCCTATGGAGAACCAAAAGGAGATGGAGGTTGCGTGTTCTAAGATGTGCATACAAAATATTCCCTGTGATATAGAGCTTAGCAGAATATTGTGGCAGTGTGAACTGTGCAAAGGCCATTTATAGTGCATTTATAGAGCACAAGAGCTGAAAGTCAGGGAAATCCCCCCCAGCAAGGCCCCTGCTTGCCATTCTGTGAGCCAAAGAGGCAAGAAAGGGCCTCCCAAACCAAACAGAGAAAGGGAAAATAAAGGCTCTGTGTATTCCCAAATGCAAGACTCTTGGGAGACAAAGAAGCCAGATCCCTTGTGTTGAGAAGGTATATCTGCAAAACAGCTCATAGTCATGCACAGTTCCAGTGATTGTCTCATGCAAACAGAGAACTGACAGCCCAAGATTTATTTATACTTAGAAAAGATGGAGTGTAAGTCCATGGTAAAAAGTAAGATTTCTTCTGGGAAATGATTTATGAAAATAGTGTTAACTTACTGCTTACATGCCATATTGTAAACAGCAAATGTAGATTTTACCTAGAAAATGTGGGTGATATATGTATTATTTTTAAATGTGTAAATGTAAACAAGGACATAAGAATGTCTGTTCTAAATATAAGCAAACTTTGTGATATTCAAATAGAATTTTTTCTAAAGGAAGGAGAAAGGACAGGCTTTATATTCAGGTAGAGTAGATGCTTCCTCTCCATGAAGAGGCTTGAGGTGTCAAGAAAGCAAAGGCTGAGGTTCCGTAGTAATCCTTTCCTAAGTTAGACTTGTCTCAGCAGGTGTACAAGTAGTATTCTCCTGGATCTAGCAGTAGAGATGGATCCAGGAAAACAAGTCATGTTGTGGTTTTGAACATACTAAGCTTCCCTGCTGTGCTGAACTGGAGTTTGAGTTGAACAGTATTTCCACAGAGCATTAAGTCATGTAAAACTTATCCTTAAACAGAAGGTCCCTAGAAGGCTCATCACAGAAGAGAGATCATTGAATTGCTGGTTGTTTCATTTAACAAGGATAAACTATTAGGGAAACTATATTTTAACTTGAGATAGAATTCAGTTTTATGTTCAATCTCTAATTCTGTCTCATTTTTTTGCATAATAAGGATATGGGGATTAATGATAAAAAATGGTCAAATGAAAAGGCAATATGTTCTCTTTGTTCAAAATTGAACATGATCAGAAATACTACTAATCTGACTGGACAGTAACAGTACAAAAATACAGTACAAAAAAACACTGATTCCCTCAGAAATGTAATTTTGCATTCAGATTGTGATCTGACTAGTTTTGATATAGTTGAACTATCCAAGCTTGGGTCTGAAGTTGTCTGCATCATAATTCAGCTATCTGATTGCCCTCCATGTGTGTGGTTAAGCTACTGGATCTTCTTGTGCTGTTCTTTCTTTTTCTACTCTTAATTAGAATAGCTTCCATCCTACAATTCATTCTCTCGTTCCTGTTTATGATTTCCAGTTTAGTAGTGTAATAATAAACAATTTCTTCCATTGTTTAGCATTCTGTGACTAAAAGTAATTCTTAATTTTCAAATGAAATTGATCAAAGCCACTGTTCTACCTCCTCACTAACAGGAGAACTAAATTGGGTGTGAACCTTGTGTTAAAAACTCTGCCAGGATGTAGTTGTTATGCTTGAGTTCTGGTTCATGCTTCTCAGACTTTGGTTTAATTTATTTTAGCAAGTGGGCTTTTTTTAAATGTTCCCATTTGCAAAGTGAATTTTGTTTTGGTGAAATGTGGGATTTTATTGCTGTGTCCGTGGCCTGACTTCACATGATGCTGTTTCAGTGACATGCGTTAATCGGCCCAGTTCTGCTGCAGGTAGCCCTTTTGCTCAAAGCATCCGCTGATGTTAGCAGTCGATCAAACAGCTGGTGTTGCTAGAAGATCATTTGAGTTCCCCCTCTAGGATGACAAGAACTTTTGCCTGCAATGCATAGACACAAGGATTTGCTGTTAGTGCATTCTAGATCCCAGAGTTTTTTAGCTTTCAATTTTTTAATCCAGTAGAATTTTTTATCAGAACTGGCTAGCTGTGAGTGTGCGTTAGCAAAACTGTATCATCTAACACGTAGATGATTTTTTAGACTCCCAATGTATTTTATTAATGCTTTAAGAAAAAATGAATTCTATGTGCAAATAGTCTGAGTCATTTTGCAAGGAACAAGCTGTTATTTATGTATTAACATTTCCTGAAGATACAGTTTCTATAGAATATCAGGAAGCATCCATAAAAGTGAATATAGGAAAAAAACTGGGACAGAAAGATGTAGATGCATTTTGCAATTGGCTCTGCAGAAACATTCCATAGCAAAAGGTAGGATCACATGCAGTACAAATCGCTTGCTTTTGTGAGTTGGCAGAAAATACAATTAAAATAAAGAAGTGACATCTTATGTGACAGAACCTGAGTAGGCAGCACAGCATTTATCACCTCCTGTTCACTAGCTTTTCTTTTTTAAAATTAGTGAGATTTATCTTATATGACGCCTACTCATGGTCTTGTTGGCATGAACGAAAACAAAAAAAGGAATGTAGCAATGTAAAATAACACCATGAGTTACTGCAGCCAACAAAAAGGGACAAATTCATCCCTGATGGTATGAAAAAGAACTGCACAAGGGTGGATGCAAGCCCCAAAGTGTATTACTTCCTGGGGTTATTTTTGCTTGTCTTTTGGCTTTGTGCTCATAAATCCTTTTTCCTTCTATCCAGGGAAAGATATATATTAAGCTATTTTCTACAAAATAAGGATTGGAGTGTGATCTTGATTTCAGCTGTGTAAATTTGAAGTTATTCTGCCAGAGTCAATCAAGTGATTCTGGGTTTATACTTATAAGCCTTTAATCAGAATATGTCAGTGAGCAGGAAGATATGACACATGAAAATCAATGGTTGATGCTGCTGTTTTTCTTTTAGGATGAGCATTTTGACATCTTGCTGGCTTGGTTTTCTGTGCTATGCACTAAGACTGATAATCTCTATTAGGAGACATAGAATCTGGGAGGTTTCTGAAAACAAAACCAAACAAAATCAAACCAAACAAAATCTAACTTAACACATTTTAATTTTAGAAGACTCAACAATCAAATATTTGGAATTCTGAATGACATGACTTCAACAGAGAAATGAAGGAGTGCCATCCAGAAATCTGCATGTAAGAGGAGGAGCAGAGCAGAACAGATGAATTGTTTTATGAATATATTTATTAAACCAGAGCTTGCAAAAGAGCTCAAGTAAAACTTGAGTGGGTGGAAGGAGTGGGTACAACCCGTAGGGTAACTATATACATGATTTTAAAATCCTACTTTTAGGGAGCAGGTGAGATGACAGAAAAGGGTGACCAATATTTATATTTAAATTTTTAATGTTGTTTCAGATGCGTCACTTTCCAATATTCGGGCTTGAAGAATGTCTCTAATGTACCCCAGGATGCATGGAAGCACACACTTAATTGCAACTTGGTGTTGATGCAACAGTGCCCTCCCTTTTGCCTCCCAGTGCCAATATCCCTTTCCTTCCCACTGGCCTTAATTTGCCAGTTACCCCCAAAAGTAGAGGCAACCATTATCTGCAGTCCAGAGAGAGCAAGAACAGCTGTCTCCCTTTCTCCTCTCCTGCCTGGTACACCCACAGCATCTGACCCACAGTCATTTGGAAACAAACACACCAAATCTGTCCTTCTGTGAGCTTTGGAGGGCCCTTACATGGAAAGCAATGGCTTGGGTGGTATGTGGGTTGTTCTTTTTCAAGCTCTTTTTATTCCAGCAACAAAAATCTATGGTGTGAGTGTACCCAGTTTGTCTGAATACAGTATCGTGTACTGCACATTGTGTTCTTTGGTATTTCAGTAAAGATTTAGCATTGCACAGGCCTAAAAGAAAGGAAGCTACAAGAATACAGCAATGTATCTTGTACAACACCTCAGTGCACATTTCACTGGGAAAAAGGAAAGCTGATCAGGTGACAAGCTCAGTGTTGAGGAGTTCACTGTGTGATTTCACTCTGCACTGAGCGCAATGAGAGTTTTGGATGACTGATGACTATTCTGCTGTACAGTTCCATTACCTTTTGCTCATTATCTTGCCTGTCTTTTCTACTTGTTAAGTAAGTCATGCTCTGATCATCTGTGATTTTGTAGTAGCACCTTGCAGCCTTGAAAGCAAAACTTATAAAAACATAGTTAAAGACCTGAGGTTGTTTGTTAGCTATCATCATATTTAAAACATTAAACACCAACTCTGGTGGATGCTGCAAAGTCATGAAATGTGTAGGACACTTATCACAAAGTTTAAGGTGGCTGGATGTCTGGTAAGATCAGTTCTATAGCGGTGCAGTGTTTTAATGGGTATCCATCCCTAACAGTGATCTGACTGCTTTACATAGAGCGCCATGACCCACAGCACTGCTGCATTCCTGCAAGTTACCAGTCTTATAGTCATCCGCATTTCATTCATGTTTTCATGATCAGGATATTGGCAACAACAATCAATTTGCCAAAAGAAAAAAAAAAAAGGAAGAAAAGAAAAGCATTTGCAACTGCAAGTTATTAACTGACAGTTCTCATTTAAGCAGTGTCACTTACAACCAAATATTTAGACTCCAAATCAGGATAATGAAAAAACATTTTCAGAAGTGTGATGGAGCTGCTGTCTAATTGACACTTGTACTTCCCTGCAGCTGAGGAGGATAAAGTTTCACAAAAGTATGAGCAAATTAACAGCCCAAGTTCCTGCTGCCTTGACATGCTTTCTGTGGACAGTATTTAAATCAGAAATGTCCTTTAATCCAATTTCTTGCTAAATTCTCTGCTTTTGCTAATAAGGAGATAGGTAAATACATAATTTGTCACCTAGCAACCTCAGATGAGTGCTGTGAACTGTTTTTGAATGAATAGACACTGACGGGTTCTTGAAAATAGCTAATTTTTTCTTTGTTTTGTTTGTGCCAGTGGAAGGTGTGGTCCCCCATATGTGCTTGTGTGAAACGATATGCAGGCAACTGAAGGGAGAGCAACACAGAAGAGGAAATAAAAATGGAATCATACAGTGTAATTGGCATGCATATATATAGAAATTCTGTTTCTATTCTTTTAAGTCAACTCTGCATAAATTTGCATGACATACCTCAAGTTCCCTGTCTGTTCCATGGCATGCTAGTTAAATTCTTTCCTACAGAAGAAATGGGAACATAGATCCTTTAGTATGTTAAACAACACCCTCCCCTCATCCCTGTAGGAAGGAAAATTAGTGCAGGGACTTGTTATTTGCTTATGGTAGGTTGTAAGATTGTTAATTCTTGCCTGCATTGGACTTCACTCTTGAATCTTAGACTTAAATAGCAACTGGTAGCAATAACTGAAATTGCTTTAATGACAGCAGGGTGGATGGGACAAGGGTGGATGTGGCCAGCTACAATTGGGATGAATGGGGGCAGCTGTGGGCAACGACAGCTCCTGTATCATGTTCTCTAGACAGTGCTCAGAGGGAGGGGACAAGATCCCCTTCAGCTCATCTAGTAAAATTGTACCTGGACAGGGCAAAGTCACTGTTAGCCCAGAGAAGGTTGACATCCTGCAGCAATTTAAAACCCTGTTTGCCTTTAGTGACTGGGTTTCCTCAACTCTCTCTCTACAATGGCCAACCAATGATGCAAAGCGCCTACATGACAGCTTCAGCTGAGCACCATCAAGTCTCTCTCCAAAGAGTAGTCTCTTGGTGACAAAACTAATCAAAGCAGTTTTATATGGCCCTGCTGTCACGAGATGTTCCTATGAGGAAAGGAGCATGATCATACCATAACCAACTTCTGTTTGTACCCAGCTACTTGAATGGTTTGTTTGGGACAGTGTACTTCACCTCAATGGCTTGACAGACTGCATTAATAAATTAGAGTGAGGTCTTATTTTAAGTCTGCCCCATGCTGAGGGCAGAATTTCAGATGATTATGCCCAGCAATGAAGAGAAAGGTTGATTTCTTTGGAAACCAAATGTATCTGATTCCCTCAAACTTAAAAGCGAAAAGTAGTGCAACGGCTATTTATTTTTGTAAGTGGAGGCACTTCTTTCATTCATGTGATAATTTAAAGCACATTATTTTTGTTCAGTGTAGGCACTTGAAGAATATAGGCAGCACTATTGGATGCTTTTGAGTTCTTCAAAAGATTTATTGGCTTTGTCTTTCAGCTTCCAATGTTTTGTTTAAGAAATAAGAAACACATTATTGCGATGAGGCCTAAACTGGAGGACAAAGGAAATTTTTACAGAAAGTGTGAGAGAGGTCAGATGGGTTGGTTAACAATAAGCTGTCATTAATGTTTTTTTAGCTCACTGTCTTTGGGATTATCTTTATCACAATGTAGGGCTTGCTTTTATTCAGTTAATTTAATCGTTGAATGAACCGGTTGCCAATAAGCTTCAGCTTATGCCCTGATCTGAAAAGGCCACTCTGCATGCTTTCCACATATTTATTGCAAGCTGTATGTTGTGTCTTACTGTTGGCTCTTACAAAGGTGATGCTGTCTGCGTGTGTGGGGGGAGATGTTGTGGCTGTGCACCCACATGCCTGCTGAGGTCTCTGAGCATGGAGGCTGGAGCACCCATCTGCTGCAGAAGTGAACTCAGGCATGGTTCTTTCTGAGGCGCAGACAGGGTCTCCCCAGGGCTCACACCAGGCTTTGAGGCTGCTGGGACACTGTACACGGTGTGGTGGCAGCCTAAGAATGTCTGAGGTTTGGGACAAAGCCAATGACGGAGATGAAACCCAATGACCCCTTACAGCATGCTTGCTGCCATCAGGAGCTTGCATGAGAAATGGGAATGTGGCCCTCTCCAAACTCATTTTCATCAGAAGGAAAAAAAGTTTGGCTACTTTGTGGCAACTAATGGGAAGTAAAATCTCAGCAAGGTTTAGACAGTTTGCAGAAGGCTTTTAGCAAAATTTTCAAAATAAAAATAAACTTCCTGTAGAGGCAGAAAACACTTACGTCAAAGTGTATTTCTGAAGTTGCTAACTGGGTCCTTTCATATGCTGGAGACTGGTACTTTCTTCTGAAAATTATGCTGGACCTTTCTAATGTACATTTTAAGACCTAATCAATTACTGTCATATAGCACAGTGTGTCCCTGGCAGTACTGAGATGTTGCATTTCATCTAAGAAGCAAGTAACAGGCCACCTGTAACTGATTTCTATGAAGAGTGAAAAATGTTAATGGCAAGCAAGTTATCATGGTCATTTAAACCATGACTTTAGGCTGAAATATATTTGTATTTCCGTGCAAATGTGAAAAGAAGCAAAAATGTAACAGTGACAAGCTAAACATTTCAAGGTGTTTGGTGTAATAATTTTGTGCTGTCTTTTGGGTCAGGAAAGAAAGATAGATCATCTTCATTCTTCTTTTCTTTTGTGTATTTCTAAGGCCCGCTTTGCCTTGCAGTTTTAATTCCCCCCCCCCATATTTGTGTTGTTATTATTAATTCTTCCTTCATAAGTGCTAGATTTCAGTTTTCCTCTAATTCTGCCCTCGTATTTCAGATTCTTCTACTTATTTTATATTTTTCTCTTAATTTTCCTCCTCCTCTAATACTTTCAGAAGAGAACTAGATTTCCTTAAGCTAACAGATCTTGATGCAGGGTCAGGAGTTTTTTCTACATGGTTTTCCTCCTTGTTTATCTGTGCAGGCTTTATGTTATGTTACCAGTATGTTATCAGAGACATTGTATTGATAGTACATCGTACTCATCTGTGTATGGATGTGGGTATACAATACTATACTCAAGGCAGGTACTTCAGTCCTCCAGGTTGACAGGCCCATCAGTAGCAGCCAGTGGAAGCACTGCCAAGTGTCTTATGTGGTATGACATTTTATGTCATTTTCCTGTGTGAAATGCATATGGAACATCACATTTTTTCACCCAAGCTCAACTTTGGATACTGGGCTGCTCCAGCTGCCCGGATGTTGGAAAAACACAGATTACATATCCTAAATTATCATGCTTGTGGAGTTGGTTTGCTGTTGTGCAGCGTTTTTCCATGACTTCGCCATGTATCTGAAGCCTCTTTCTGGGGGCAGTTTCTTGCTGCGTGGCTGGGGGCTGCCCCTACATGGAAGGGTGCTTATGGCTTCCAAAATCTTTACCACGGCTGTGGTAATGGTGAAGTATTTCTGACTCTTCTCTAGTGTCCTTTATCCTAGCTATGGTCGATGCTTATAATCTTCTCTCTTTCCTGCTTACCAATTAATTCATCTCTGAAATCTGTCTCCTCAACATGTGAAAATTCTTCAGTTGCCCATCCACCAAAGAAAATAGGTGTATTTTTAGAAATCCTAGGATGTCCCTGGTTCCTCCAGTGGATTTAAATTTTTCAATTTGGCTGATGTCTATATTGAATTGTGCAACTATGCCTTTCACTTCATAAAACACAATACTGAATATTCATTTTTTGTCAATATAATGTGGAAATAGCTCAAATCCAATATTTTGACAGTTACACAATGATAAAACTTGTAGAAAACAAGAGCTGAGTATTCAAGTCTGAACAACAGGCAGGAAGGTAAGCATTTAGTTCTTTGAAGCATGAAGTGCACGAAGTCATTTGAGTGCAAAATTTGCCTTACTGATTCAGAGCAGACGTCCACCTAGCCAAATACTCTGTCTTTAACAGTGACCAATAGAAAATAGAAAAAGAGCAGAAGACAAGCATATTCCCCTGGGTATCCTGCTGAACTTCCAGATATCCATGGCTAAGGCATTTTTTGAGCTAGAGTATCTTCTCATGCCTACTAACACTTTGTGGATTTTTTTTCCATCAAAAAATGTGTCTAAAAAAATTCTTGAATTCATGTAAACTGTCCCGAACACGATAACCAGACAAAATGAGTTCTGAAGTTGATCTATATATCACTCAAAAAACTACCTCCTTTTTCTTGGATCTGCCCTCTGGAAATCTTATTTGATGTTCCTACTTCTTAAATTATGATTTTGTGGACCTCTATCATATCCTCCCTTGATTTTGTTCTTCCAGGCTGAAGACTTCTGGTGTATAAACTGTTTTCTTGTCCAGATGCTGTTTCTACCATGAGTGGTGTTGCTTTTTTCTGCATCCTTCTCCGTACCTGGTTCTACTATATCGTCCTGGAAACAGCACATAGTTGTGAAGAGTGATTGCTGCTTGAACAGGATTTTTCATTCATAAATGAAGTGATTCCTCTTCCTTCCAATGAATACTTTTCTCTCTCTCTTTGTGGCTGTCATGCATTTTGCATTAAAAAGTTTGAATCTTAAACTTTCCTACCATTTATAACCGTATTTATTTTCTATTTGGTTTATTTGTACCTATAAATAGTTCTTGGCAGATTACCATGGCATTTTTGAGAAAGGGAATCTTCTCCCTTTCCCGTGTCTCTTTTCCAAGCTGTTTATGTGTCTGAATCCACCAATGCTGAGCCACAGTGTATTACTTTCAGTGTGTGTGAGCCATAATCAACAATTTTGAGCTGCAATTAAAAATGGTCCATTGAGTCCATTAAAAAGAAACAAATACGAAATGGGAGATAGAAATACTATAGAATTGCATTGCTTCACTGAGTGGGCAAGGAAGCTTATGGCTGAAAAAAAGCTAATGGATGTACATTAGCAAACAGGGAAGTGCCTAGGAAATAATGAATAAAGAATTTCAGACTTCTCTTGGCAGTGCAGATTTTCTTTGTAATGAATGGTAGTGTTCACTTCTTAGTATGGAGAAGGAATTAGCAGCAATATTTAACTTCATTTCTGTTTTGTGGATTGCAATGGTTGTAACAGAATAATCATAATTCAGACTGGATCAAAGATAAGTTTAATAAACCAGGGAATTCATTAACATTTCACATTCCATATCTCACCACTGGATTAAAAGGACTTTCATGTGCTTTAAGAATAAAATGTGTCAGCCCTCCATAGGACAACTTCAGAATCCCAGTTGGGCTTGGTACCATAGTGCCACGATTATACAAAGCAACAACAGTCTTTATCCCTTCCACTTTGCCTGCATCTCCACTTCAAAAAAGTTTAATGATTCACTTATTCGTGCCTAGCTGTGCAAACTGATTTATGTTTTTACCCTTTTTTTTCCCCTGGACTCTGTAACTGCTGGGTGTGAATGTGCTTAGAATTTTCTTTTACACTCTTGCAATAATAATATTAAACCATTACAGGTATGTGTGTACGTATATGGTTTTTATTTTTACTTGAGGGCTTAAATAGTAAAAAACATTTTGTACTACTTCTGTTAGGAAACAGCTATTGTTTCAGCTTTGCAGTCCAGCCTAATTTACACTGGTGTACAATGGGGACTCCAGTGAATGGGAGAGTGCCAGGAGGGTCCTGGGAAACTAGGCTCATTTTGATCATGTTGACAGAGGAATAGGAAGGGTCAGGATGGAGACTGCTGTTTCTGAACGATGATGTCCTTGCACCAACCACCTCTTCAGGACTAGTTGCCACCCAACCCTTGGTGGCAGAAGTAGCAGCCAGTCTAGCTTTCTGGAGCTCTGCTAGGGGCAAAGTAGGACCAATGATGACCCATTTTCACCTCCTACAACCTGTTACCCTAGATGAGAGCTCAGGTTGCCTATGGCTCAACCCTGCAACATCTTATCAGAATAGAAGTATCGTATTCTGCAGCCCTTCCCCACCCAACCCTGATCACCCAAAAATACAAGCCAAGATTCAGGATCGTTAGTGAGAAAGAGAACATTTTGTGAAGTTTCTAATAAAAACTGTACTGATCTCATGGAAGTTCATACAAATTATTCTATAATTCTATTCGAATTTAAAAGAGAAACATCCAACTACTGCATTTCAAATACTTGTTTGGGTGATGAAAAGTGAACTAGGTGATTGGATGACTGCACAGAAGCAGCTTTCATGCCAATTGACAGTGGAAATTTGCTAGGAAATTGCTCAAAGGACTGGAGTTTAGTTACATAAACTTAAAATTAGAAGAACATTCTGTACTATATGAAGGAAAACATATCTAACATTTGGTACAAGCTAACATTAGTCAGGGTAATTAAATTCAATGTTTTTTAAAGATTAATAGATGTTTTACTTCAAGTGCTTTAGCAAGCACAGAAATGGCAGGAAAAGAGTATTGCTTTACCACATTTTTTCTTTCATGTGTTCTGATATGTTAATTTGACAGTACCAGAGAAGTGGCTAGCTGAGTGGATTTTCTTGATTTCAGGTAGTTTTTAGAAGCAAAAAGGAAGATAAACCACATTTTTGAAAGTCATATAAGAATTTTAAAATAGAACTGACTGAAAAAAAGATATTCAGTTTCAAGAGAAGTGTTGACTGATTGTTTACCTTGGAAATCATCAGGAAGATTAAAAAAAAAAGAAAACCCACACCCCTCCCCCATGCTATTTCCAGAAGATTGACATTTTTCATTGCAAGGCAAATTCTTGACACCTCCACATAGGGACAATTGAAAGAGAAGTTGTAGAACGCTGTTTTGCTGTATTTCCTGCCTTCCAGGGATGTGGAGAGACAGGTACCAATGAAAATACTGAGGGCAGCAGGAATGGTGTCATGCCTTCTTGGCCAGCCAAACTCTACAGCCTGCCACCTGAGGATGAGACTGTGACCTCTGAGATAGGTGAGGCAATTCTTGCAGTCAGCTTTGGGAAACAGGGGTTTAAGTGCCTTTTGGAATCTTCAATATCTGCATCCTCTGTGCAGCCAAGCGGGTCTCTGCAGCTGCTTGATAAAACCCTTACGAGCCAGCCTGCTTACACCAAATCCCCAGCACAGTAGTCAGCACGGTCACACTGAAAGCAGTAAGGTAACCCACACTGATGGGCATATGGTCCATGCTGCACATGAGATAAAAGAGTTTCTCTGCTGCTTTGCTTTGCTATTTTAAATTCTGGATGGATTTGTTATTTAGTTCTTATTTTTACGAAAACATCGTGTAAATATGATAGCTCTGTGATCATCTGCATTTTGAAAATGCTGAAAAATAATTTGGTCTTTGTGGGACCGAAGGGACTGACTGACACTCACTCTCTCAGCTCTTGTGGTAGCATCACTTTGGCTGATGCCTCCCCAAATCATCTGATTATATGAAGAAACACTGAAAACTGTGATACCTTGTTACATGGCACTGAATACTCTGCTCAGCCAGATGGTAATTGGTCAGGTCTCTCCTTTTACAAAGGAGCTTGTACTCTGTCAGGAAAAGCCCAAAGCAAAGCATTTCACACAGAATTTGGAGATGCATGATAGCAGTCTGGCCTTTTATCTCCCTCTCTTCAGGTGTTTGTAGAAGCCAAGGACAAGCTAGCCCACAGTATAGCAGAAGTATGTGATATTTATTAATGTAGATACATAAGAAGAAAAATTTCTGCTCTACAAAATTTGCTACTTAAATTAGACAAATAACAGTATGAATACTGACAGTAGGCCATGCTAGATAAGATGGGGTGATTATGGTGCTTTTGAAAGTAATTTTATTAAAAGAAATAGGTATTATAATTAATTTTCTGTCATGCGGCATGTTCCCTTTTTTAAAAAAAACCAATTATTTGTTACCTTTCTGTTTTTAATGGGCAGGCAAGAGAGGGGGAGTAGGTTGTGCTAGAAGTGAGCAGAGGAAAGCTCATTCGCTGGAAGAGGTAGTTACAGGGGGATCAAGCCAAGCTACAGAACTCATCCTGGCAAGTGGAATTTGTTCTCACGCAACCCAGTTTTGTGAGTGAAAAGTCTTTGCAATTGGAGTATTACATGCATGTTTTTAGAGGGTGAGTTGACGCCTTCTATATTTGGCCCTATAGCAGTATACTGATGAGTTCAGAAAGGAGTCAGGAGAGGTGTGCGCAACAGTCTTGTTAGAAGGGCAGCTTAAAATACCAGCCCAGAGAATCAGCAAAAGAAGTGACAACAAAACATTTAATATAATGTATGTAGTGTTACTTATGACCATGTCTGTTAATCAACTAGAAAGTGAAAAAAAGACATCATTTGAGATTGAACCAGCAAACCCACAAAACAGAGAAGTGATTTTTTTTGTACGCTGGGTACTGGAGAGAAAAACAGGCACTTGGTCAGTAAGCAGTAGTCTATTAGAAAATGTAGGATCTGTAAATAGCAGTTCCAAAGAGATGAATCAGACAGTGTCAGCTAATGAATACCTGCAGATATCATGTCTATCCCATATTTAAAATCAATTCACCTTAGCAAAAAGTGTGGGTGTATCTTGAAAAGATTTTTATGTAGGCAGTTCTGAGAGTGAGATTGAAGCTGTGTGCCCCTTACCTGACTGTATAAGGCTAATCACTAGAAGAGGTCAAAATTGATGTCTCTCTCATAATTTTGGATATGACAATTTTTATTATGAAATGTTTTAGAAGGATTTTAGAGAGAAATATTAATCTACATGTGTAAGTTCACACAAAAAACTTGACAAATATTTGATGATGAAAAATTAAAAAAAAAACCAAAACATGAGTTTTCACAGAAATATAGAAAATGATGGTAACAGAACTGGATCAAAGAGAGATGTTTCAAAACTGCTGCGAAAGGAGGAATTTTAATGAGGGTGCACGATAAAGAATATATACAATATATACAATACAATAGAGCATGACTGAGACCTGTTTTTGAGACCTGTGAATTTAAAGCTGCTTCTGGACTTGATTGCATTCTTGCTGTGTTCAGTAAATTTATTTTGGCATTCAGAACCAAAGGGTGGGGGAAAGAGCTGTTTGTTAAAAATTATTATCATGGAGTATCAGAAATGACTACTCATTACTGAACTCTGGGAGATTAGTCAGCATGCAGCTATCTTTGACCTTGAAATGCAAAGAAAACACAGGACTGTGTGGGAGGGAGTCAGGGAGAACTCTATCATGACTTGACTGACATCCACCTACTCCTGTAGATGTGTTTTAGATGCACATTCTGTCTTTCTTTGGAAATCAATCTTTTTGGGGGCCCGCTTCCTTAAAATGCAGTTAAATTGCTCTGCAGGAAGAAGATATGCTATGAGGAGCAAATGGGATGTTCATAAGATCATTTATGTTACACAGCAGTCAGGAGACAGAAGAATACTCACGTCAACTATTATGAGTTTATTAAACACCTAATGATTGACTGTGACATTGATTTTAATATGCAAATTAAGGTACATGTGCTTAGCGTCAGGGAAGAAGAATGACAATGAGAATCAGTGATGATTAAAAATCCCATACTATGGCTGGGAAGAGAAGATATTCTGTTCTCTATGATAGGTATGGCTGACAGAAAATGTGTAATGAGCACAAATAAAGAAGAAATGTGTATGCTGTGTTTTTTGAAGATGAATAAGGTGTGGTATGAATATAAAAAGAAAAATGTAAGAATTGCTGTCTTTGGACTAACATGCATGATGCTGGTCTGTGAATAAAAGAAGCTTAGTATAAACTATCTGCAGCCTCCTTATATTCTGTAGAAATCAGTATTCAAGTGACAGAATAAATCACATTGGGAAAAAATACCTTTTAATTTTCTGGTTTATGTACAGTAACTATTCACATAAATGCTATTGGTTCCTATTAGAATTTAGATGTAATTCCTACCATGATCTGAATTTATTATGCTGCCCTGCAAATCTGCCAAATGTGAATTGCCCTAAAGTGAAATTAAATTTGGTTGCTTTCAAATATCTCAAAAAGTAGAAATATTGGAAATTATATTGTTTCTGTGCTACTAACTGGATTTATGTTGAGGGACTTTAAGCAAATATATGTAAATGTCTTTTATGATATGATAAATGAATTTCATAAAGCATCTATGATCAGTATTAGTTTTAATTAACCTTAATTAATTTGGGTCATAGTTAGCCTCTACCCTTCTGCAGAACAGAGCAGAGACTCCTGTGTTCTGTGATGGGACAGTCCTTATGCTCAGGGCTGCAAAGGCTATGCTTCCTAGGAACAAGTCACTGAGATGGCAGTGCCCTGTTTTCAACAAGCTGGCCACCTGTATAGGGCAGGCTTGATTTCCTCCTCCATTAAGAGTCAAGGAAACAGACATCACCTCCAGGACAACTGGGAACTCAGGTGAGACAGAAGAGCGTTTCTATTCCCTCCTGCAGGACACTGTGACTACGATGCCTATTGCAGTTTGTGGCTAAATACCACAGTCTATTCCTGAGAAAGTGCTTTGCACATTTGCCAGGCAGATGGTGATTGCTACAGTTAGAGTGATGATTCCAGTTAGGCTATTTCCACAGATGTTTGTGGGCAATGCAAAATATGTTGTACTTTTCATGAGATTTTTCTATTACCCAGTGAAAACTGCTTTAACTGGTTGCAGGGTGAGAACAGAAATATCTCTTTCAAAGGTTTTAAAGACTCATCTGTTGTGTGATTCTAGAAAAAAAACCTATCACAGAGAAATTTCCTGTTGGAGCTCGGATGAGGAACATCTGTATTTAGACTGTGTATTTTGAAGGAATTTCTTATGATTTTGTATAAAGTATTTGTGTTTGTGATGAGCTGTCCAGGATTTATAGCTTCCTTTGCTACTTTTTATGCCACCAGTGGGACTGCACATATTCTATGGAATGCTTTTAATTAATTAGTCTTTATCCATCCTATTTGGGGACAGACAGAGGAACTTAATATATTATTACTAACTAATGAGCAATTTCTACTTTCTGATGATTAAATTTTCAAAAGTAATTTGAAATATAG
Source organism: Gallinago jamesoni (assembly GCA_025769975.1). NCBI lineage: Eukaryota > Metazoa > Chordata > Aves > Charadriiformes > Scolopacidae > Gallinago > Gallinago jamesoni. Next base: position 124,936,121 of record JAOQGH010000001.1, on the reverse strand, counting down.
ATTGTACGTCCTTCACAGGGAGACATCATCAGATGTCTCATTCATTAATTAATCAGCAACATTCAGTGCATAGCTTGGCTATGTAGGTGCTAGAGTAAAATAACCATTATTTGAAGTTGTTTTTCACATTTTTCATTGTTTCATAGGAAAATGGCCCAGAGCTTATTTTCCCTGTGATGCTAGCTCCATTTATGTCTCAACTTCCATACAGAAGGAAAATGCCTTAACCGTAACGTGTGTTAGTACTTCTATGTTGATCTGTTAGTCTGAATCACTCAAACTGATCTTGCCTCCAGTTAGTACAGCTTATTAGACTATGTGGATGTGGACTATATGCTGCAAGTCATATGTTGGTTTCCTGTAATTCTCCCCTTATGGTCAATTTCTACTGGAGTTCATTGCCGTGGAAGAAAAATTTGTGGCTTAGCTTATTGCAGTGAAGTAAGTTGTGTGTTATCCCTTTAGAAATCTTTTAGCCAGATGCTACCAGTGGTAGTGTGGTTTATGGGCTCAGGTATCCTTGTGCTATCCTGCAGCACAAAAAAGACAAACTGATTCTTGCAGCAAAGACTGAGTCCTTACTTTGTGCTTCCTCTCATGTCTGAAAAAGTAAGGAAACTTATTCGTTCGTTCGTTCGTTCGTTCGTTCGTTCGTTCGTTCGTTCGTTCCTTCCTTCCTTCCTTCCTTCCTCCCTCCCTCCCTCCCTCCCTCCCTTCCTCCTTTCCTAGGCCCAGGTAAGCATCAGTACTGTGGTCTCTGTGTTTGGAGAAGCCCAGGGCTGATGCAGCAGAGCTGCTTTGCAGACGATGAAACACAAAAGCAGCACAGAGTAAGGTCAGACACTTCCTTGCTGTGCTGTGGTCGAAAGAAAGGACTAAGCTTTACACTATGAAGCATCATCTCAGATGTCTCATCCCCATGGTCCTTCAGCCTGAAGGACTAGGACCTGAAATAATGGCTGAAGTTCACACAAGAAAGTCTTGCCTGTTTCATTGTTTTGGAAGGGTTCTGTTGACACAATGCTTTAGGGCCATTTCTAGGGAAGTAACTAGGTAAGGCTCTCTCCTTCCCCTGAAATTCCACTTGCTGGTGGGGAATCTCTGTAGCTGAATGTGAAATTTATACTGCTGATATTTCATTATGCACTGTTTGTTAGGGAAAAAAAATTAATATGGACAGAATCATACTGACTAAAGAAAAAGCTTGGAATTAGAAGATGCAAATTACATCCCTTGAGAATAAAGACAAAGTCTTTATGGACTGAAGTTCTTCTCTGAATTTTGCCGAGATTCATGATGATGCCAAAGACAGCCTTATGGAGATGGCAGAGATCACACTGACAGAAAAGACTATCATCATCTGTAGCCCCAAGAGGGAAGGGTGAATGTCATGATGAGATGTGTGTTGCAGAGAGTAGTTTTTAGACCCTTGACATGACTGCTTCTTAAAGCATTCAGTGGAACAATACCAGGAGAAATAAGTCTTGAATTATCCTGATCCAAGACTAAGTTCAGAATGTTACTGCTAAATAGCCACAAAAGAATAATTATCACAATACACTGAGATTTAGCCCTTTCCCCTCACTAGCACACAACTACACAAAAATCAATAGACTACTTTCAAGAAATGAAAAGGAATGGGCAAAAATAAAAAAAAATGTGGCATAACATGGAGATTGCTTAAATATAATATACTAGAACCTCAGAATGAATATATTCCATTTATGGAAAAAGAAAACTTGGAAAAGAACTCAAAAGAAGTCTTCGAAGTTAAATATCAGAGTAAGGGAGATTACTAGGAGTTAAAAGACCTAAAATGAACATCGCATTCAAATGGAAAAAGAACATAAAAAAGTTAAATGTAAAATTAATAAGGCAGCAAAAACAAAGACTTCGGGGAACAATTTTCTAAAGGCATAAAAATAAAAAATATACTTATTTGTCAAACATATTAGGAAGCCTGCCAGAAAGGCTGTGGGGCCAATAGATGATCATGGTTTAATAGATGTTCTCACAGGGCAAAAATGAAGAAAAATTAAACCAATTCTTTTCAGTGAGCATCACCACCAGGAAGACATTGAAACCAGAGGGCTTTATGTTACATAGATCTTAGTTTAAAACAGAACTTTCTCAAACAAAGGTGTAAAAAAAATAAAATTTAGGAGAAATATATGGAGTGAATGCAGACAAATTACCAGAACCAGGTACTATTTACCTGGGAGCCCTAGGGGAACATAAATATGAAAATTGAAACTTTCAGCTATGCTATGTGATCTATTGGTTAGATCAGTTGTGGTACTCTATGAGAGTAAAATGGAAAATATAAATTCAACTTTAAAAAAGCATTTCAATTTAATGTGGAATTCAGAAAACTTAAGACAATGTATAAATTTGTTAGTGTGTGAACTGTTAGAAACCATCCTAGGACTAATAGACAAATGGGTAGGTACAATATAATGAAGAAGAACCAACACATCTTTTGGAAGGGGATTAGTACTTTGCAAATCTATTAGAGTTGTTTGATCATGACTGAGTATACAGAAGAAGTGATCCAGCTGACACTGTGACAAAAAGCTTTTTGACAGGGTCCTTTGCTCAAGGCTTTTACAGAAATTAAGCTGTGGTAGGATGGTGAGAAGGTCCTCTGCATATTAATGACTGTTTAAAAGGTAGGAAATGGAAAGTAGGAATAAATGGTCAAGGGAGGAAGGTAACAATGGAATTCCTTAGGCATCTGTGCTGAGATCTGTACTGTTAAATATAGTAATAAAATGTATACTTTATATAATTACAGTGTCTGTTTTTCTATATGTATAAAATACATATATGTATACTCATATCTATTTTTTAATCTACAGATGACATGACATGACATTTGTATTCTGTATCTACATATACAAAGTAAAGCACAAAGGAAAACCTATCCTAGCTGTACACCTGCAGTGATAAGTTCTAAATCAGCATTACATTACCATGCAAGACAGAGACCCCCGAGTCACTGGTGACTGTTCAGTAAACACATTGGCTCAGTTCTCAGCACTGTTCAAAAAAAGCAGTCATAACATTAGGAAATATTGGGGGGGGCAAAAAGTGATTATTGTTTTGCCTTTTATGCCACTGTGAATAATCATAGTTCGTCTACACCTGAGTACATTTGTGAAGGTCTGAGCATCCCTCCCGTCAATTAAAAAAAAAAGTTGTAATGTAATTAGAAAAACATAGCTCTCTCTTCTAATAGATATGTACCATTTGTGTTACTTATAGAAGGTGGTAAGGATTGCTGGAGTATAGAGCAGCTCCTATGCAAGGACCTCACTGGTACTCACTGATATTTGTGGGGGCCAAAAATACACATGGGTCCGAACAGCGATTGCAAAACAGGTATATGGAAAGAAGTGAGTTGGAAGCTGTGGCTGTAGCCTCCAGCTGAGAAAAGGCAAAAGCCACAGTCCCAGAGCAGTACAACTCTGTTGACTAGCATCGCTATGGTCTTGCCCCATCCAAAGCCAGATGTCCATCTGGCCCTGCCACATAACCCTGTTATGCTGGCGTTGGCTGTACACCTGGTGCTGTGATGAGCTGTTTCAGGTCTCTGAAATGAAGAACAATTAATCTCTTAATTGTAGGGTTACTTTTCTGTCATCTCTTTGAGCTGGTACGTGTCAATGCCTGGACAGAGGAGCAGCCAGGATTATGTTGCTGGAGAGCAGGGTGATGTTCTGGTTTATATCATCTTAGTCTGCCTTATAACTTCACCCTGAGCTGGGAGAAGGACATGGAGGAAGTCACCCTGTCTGTTCTTACACTTCTTGCCTAAACACTCTGCACAGGCTGTCATCACGAGCAGGCTGGATGGAGTCCAGTTCAGCTTGCTTATGTTCTAATGACTTGTATCAGTTTGTTGGTAAGTCTCTGTTAGGTTCAGCTTCAGAGGAGGCACGCAGACTTTTCCCATCTTGGAGAGGTAGCTGCAAGGCTTACTCAAGCACAGGTAAATTAATATAAGGCTTTTTTTTTTTTTTTTGAGATAGTACTTTTGCCTCGTCTATGTTAACTGTAGTCAGAAGGGACAAGAACCTGAAGGTGCTCTTACATTCTTGTCTAAATATAAGGCTATACACAGCAGTGTTACTTTTTGTGGCCCTAATTCTATTAAGGGTAAAATTTGAGTCAGATTTGGCTGGTTATAGGAGTCGTGTCTCAAAACTGTTACTTCATATCTGGGATCCTCTCTCCCCTGAGAGCGCCATTCCTGCTTGCTTTGTCCCTGAGTGGGACACAACAGACCTGCATGAGTTAGCCTGGGAGCAGAATGTGTCTTACCTAAACTGAGCTCCAGGCTATGAAGGCATGTGCCACAGTGATGGTGTGAAGGCATGACACACAGGTGATGGTGGACTCAGCCTTCCTTATTGACTCTTTTGTTGCCCAAGAGAGTGTAATCTTACAGGGAACACCCAGTAGATAGATATGATTCGTAGAAGCATTGTTGGCTAACTCATGGCTTATGGTAAATGCATTTGGGAAGAAACCACACACTTTACATACAGGTATAACTTCAATTTTAAAAAAAAAAAAAAAAAAGTGGGAATGTATCAAAGAGCTGCTTGTTGTGAACTATTCTCTCATCTCTTCTGAGAACCATGTGCACCTATTTCTGAACCTTTGCTTCCATAAATAATGGATTGGCAGCTTCATGGTTTCCAGAGGATCCATGGTACATATAAATGTCAGACAAATAAATTCCAACATGCCATTTCTTTCTCTCATGTATAGCTCAGTGTAAGGTTTTTATGGTTCTAAATAAAACTCGCAATTTAATTTGCCTTGTGCTTTAAATGAGTCTGAGGGTACTATGAGAAAAAGGGGAAAAAAAATGTTAAAAAAAAAGTTGAGTCTGTTCCTCCCTTCTGAACAATTAGAGTTACTATAGATTTAACAGAAAGTTTCCTGAGTAAGACAGGTTTATTTGGTGGAAATATTTAACTGATTTCTATTATTTTGTGGAAATATTTAGCTGATTCCTATTACTTGCTGTGTTTTATACCAAGCCCAGGTGACTGCTTTAATACAGCAATGTATTTTTTCTGGCTGCTCCGTGTGGGGAGATAAGGACACTAAGCTTGAATGTTGCTCACAGAGCAGAAGCCAGGTTATAAGGCATGCTAAGATAAAAGATAAAGCAGAAACCAAGATAACATCATCTTGTCGTCATGCATTAGTAGTCTTTGGGAAGTAGGAATTAGTTTTCTCTTTCTGACTGACTACTCCCAGCTGCTTTCCAGTGGAGGTGAGGACTCCAAGTTGACAGTGAAAGTCTGAATAAAAACAGATGTGTTTTCCTTATCTTTCCTGGTTTCCTTTGAAGGGAAATATGGATTTGTGATAGTCAGTGCACTTGATGTATTTCTTCATACTTTTTAATGCTAGTTTTTAATGATTAAATAAGATGACTGGCTTTCTATGAAACCTCCTGGAAATTGGAGAGAGGAATATGGGAGCCTGCTCAGAGAAAGAAAGAGCAGGGCTGGCAGCAAGGGGGTCCGAGCCCAGGGCTGGGCTCCTGCAGGGAGGCCAGTGCAGTGGAGAGGTGTAATGAGCAGAAATAATGGAAAGGAAACTTTCTGGGGACTGAGGGGCTGTGCAGTGCTTAGGGCACCCCAGAGAGAAACTGTGTTTGCTGAAACTAGTCCTATAAGCAGAGATACCATGGACAGGGAGAGACTGGATTCTAAACTTTCATTTGCACACTGAGATAGTGGCTTTACGGATTTTTTTTCTGTTAAAAAAACCCTATTTCTGCTCTAACAAAAGTTAGAGCTGTTTTGGGAGCTTACTTTAAGGAGATGATCTACCTAGATCCTCCTCAAAGCTCTAGCTCATTTGGAGATCCTTCACATACTCCTCTTTGCGTGTTACAAATTGCTGTGCTAGTTGGCATTACTAAGCACGTCTCATACTTAACACACAGGTCTAATATTACAACTCATTAATGAACACGAGAAAGGAGATATGCAAGGTTATATCATCTAGTTGCAATCCATGGGTTTGGGTGATGTAGCATTGCAGAATCTAGGAGTGCTTGGAAGAATCAAGCCTATACAAAAGAGAGGAACTATTTCAAATCCCGTGATGCAGGCAGGGTTTTAGTAGGAAACCATGATCCTAGGACTCTTTCTTTTTCGGGAAATGTTTGCTCTGAGCCTCTCCTTAATGCAGAGAACTCATGGCGTGTTCTGCAAATGGCCACAGGGAGAAGGTCTCTTGTTTTCTTCTTTCCCTCTTCATATACCCAAAACAGGAAGTTTTGGGATAGAGTAAGGATAATGGTGAGATACTGCCATGCTTGTTGTAGACCAAGAGTTTAGAAGTGAAGCCCTGTCTGTGAAATTCAGAAAGGACATTTAGAAAAAGGAACTAGCCAACTTTTTGTGTACACACAGAAATGTTCCATAGAGCAGAACCGGTTATGCACCATCTGCTTTTAATTTTTGGACAAAACTCACAGTACTGCCTAGCATTCCTAAACCCAGGCCCTCTGAGACTTCATTTATAAAAGCAAATAAAACCAAGAAAACCAACATTCAGTGTACAACATCCTCTTCTTTTGTAGGCCAAAACATTTCCATAGAGACTAAAAACGGGTCTTCTCCCTGTGTCTCAAAATAAGCTCCAGTGCTACCCACAATAAAGTTTCTGATGACACCATCTTTGGCATACTGGAATGTTGCTCATGTAACAAAGGCACAGCTTATTTCTAGTAAATTTATTATAGAGATTCTTTTATTACTGCTGGCAGTACTTTCATCTAAGTTGTGTCTGTGGACAAACATCTACGAGTACCTCTGATTTGGTGAGAGGAACAAGAGCCATCTAACGTGTTTGGGAGCCTAAGACAGATGTGACCAAAGTCAGAAACTGTAGCTTAGCATTAAAGAAAAATATTGTCTAAGAACTTTCTAAAAGTTGACACTGATGAACTAGAATGGGGTTTGCCAACCTATCTTGTGCAATGCAGATTAATTCATTAACAGATATATTAACAGATTAACCTATGCAAGTTGTTCAGTGTAGATTGAACATGTAAGTTGAAGGAAATTTTGGGTCTTACAATTATGTAAAGGATGAGTTGGTCACAGTAATAGCTGAGTGGTTTTGGCATTTTCTAACTCCTCTTTCAAACAATACCTTTATTATAAACATTTTATATAACACATAACATAAAAAATAATGGATACCCATTGTCTCCAGTACTTGGCAATCACGGTTCTCCAAGAGAGACAGGTGAATATTTGGCCTCCTACTAGTGAGAAAGCTCCTTTCAGAATGACCCTTGTAGTTCCTATTTTTTCTCTCTTCTTATTGTATTATTTTATTCATCAGATGCATGTTTTGCATGATTCCCAAAGTCATGACTGATTTGCATTTTGTATAGGGTTCTGGGGCTGAAGTTTGATGTACGAAGCATTTGCAGGAATAAACAAAGACGAAAGCAGAACTGATGTAAAAGCAGCTGAGTAAAAAAACACTTTCCAGGAGGTAACTCAGAACTTTAATGCATTAAAATTGATAGCTTTCCAAGTGAGACGTTAAGAAAACCTAACCCCAGCTTTGCTGCACAAATTAATATAAATTAATACATATTAATACAAAAGAATACAGTATTTCAAAGAGGTGATAAGAAGTTTCATTAACAAAGAGGTTTTCCAGGGTTTGGTACCTCTGGAAATAATTTGTATGGGAGCTGTGTAAGAAATGGATATAGAGGTAGCACAGAAAATGAGAGGGTGATAGACGACAATCAGAGTAATGAATATCAAAGTATTGCGGAACTCACTATGAATGCTATCAGTATTAGGAAATGCCATTTAATACTCTTAGTAAATAATAAACTAACTTCACATTAGGTGGAGTAAATGGGTAAAAGTGTTATCTTCTGTGGAGAATCAAAACTATTGAACAATTCTTAAGCATTTGTGTTGGGTTTTTTTTTCTGTGGAATTATGTGTAAACTGAATTAGTGTAAGACTTTGAAGGTTTATTCTGATTTGTAAAACACTCTGATCTGATTAAAAAGAAAAATTGAATAGACTTGAACTGTCTGTTGAGAGACAAGGAGGAAAATGGGATTTTTCCTTTCTCCAGTCTTGTATTCAGCTTGAAAACTGTATTGACAAGCTAAGTCCATTAGTGCAATTGTACTACAATGTTTATAAAGCAAGCTTCTCTCTAGCACCCTGAACTATAACTTACTTATCCCCAGAGGGATATTAGAAATTTAAAGAATTATGTGAAGGTACAGCCCAGAAAATGGACACTGTCCAGACCATATTGCCCTCAGCTGGAGAGAAACTAGCCTCAGCTGGAGAGAAACTAGCGTTGATGTTTTCCAGTATTATGGCCATAGGAAAGGAAGCAAAACCATCCAGAGGTGCTCAGAGATGTGTACACAAGTGTCCTCAGTGATTCCAGCCTGGACCTTTAGAAAGATACTTCAGCCATAACATGAAGAACCATGGCCAAAGCTGAGAAATGTTGAGAGCTGGGCTAATTTTTACCTCCTTATAATTTCAAGGAGATGATGTTTCAGTTACATGTTGAATAATCACAGAATCACAGAACTCATAGTCTATTGGCCAACCAAAATGAGACATTACGCTCTTAAGCTACAGATATTCAAAGGTGCTATATGCATATTTTACAAGCTGCTAGATGACTATATGTTAGTAAAACCCTCAAAATGCTATTATTATTATTGTTGTTGTTGTTATTATTGTTATTTGTAGAGGCCACATAAGGTGCTACTCTGTGTCAGGTAGCTGCTGTTGAAGAATAGTATAAATTTCCCAAAGATTATGCCCTGAAGGTACATTTAACAGCAATGCAGTATATTGTATCCCTTAAAAATAATATGGGGAAGACCAAAATTAAGGCAAATAGAGCAGGATGTGTTTGCTGTGTTGAAAGTACTCTGCAGAGCAAGGGCTCACACAACGCCAACCCTTCCCAAGGCAAACTTTACTATGGCAAGCGATGTCTCTCAGGGAGCAGAACGGTAACAACTGAGGCTGGTGAGTGTGAGAGTCTCGCCGGTGCTTTGCAGGATCAAGCCTCAGGCTCGTAACAGGATTGTAAGCTGCAGTGTCTCAGATCACTGCTGGGAACTCCTGTCAGTACAGAGTGCCGCTGCTGGGAGGGTGTGGTGGAGGGGTTGAAATCTTTCCATTTAATAAGCTTGTTTGACATCAGCGATTATCAGCTGCCCACTGTCTGTGAAGCATTTCCTCTACTTCAGCAGCTGGGGTGGTGGTTTCCCGTCTTGCTGCAGTGCAATGATTAGATTGCTGTCTCCAGCCAGCTAGCGCTGAGGTGCTGCAGGCTGAATGATAACTATGGCAGACAGAAAGGGTTATTCCTGAAGTGTTCCCGAGAGTCTTGTTGATTTATTTATTTATTTCGCCCCTCACTGCTCGCTGGTAGGAGGCTTATAACGGGTGCAGCATCAACAATCACTCTGGGTCAAGCCGCATTACCCCTAGTGCTAACCTTCTAAAAGATTCAGATTTATTAATTCAATTATGGGAGTTTGCAACCTGTTTAGCTTTGTTGTTGCTGTTATTATTGTTATTTATTCCTGTCTGTGTTTAGCTGCACTCCAACCCGTTTCAGGGTGATTAGGGAGGTTGCTTTTGATAATTTTTAGGCTGAACAATATAATAACAGGACTGCAACATAAACCTTTCCTTCTGTCCTTCCCCCACCTGACAGCCCTTGGTGTGAGCCTATGAGCCCTGCATGTCTCAGTATCCTTACTTTTCTGCAGCTTTGACTGTGTCATATAACTTTATTTTCTTTATTATTTTGTCAAATATTTCTGATGCAAAACAGAAAATGAAGCATTTGTTTTATGTAATTGTTATCTTGGCATTATAAAACCAATCTTATCACAAAAAAAAAAAGTACAAACCTCTATACTTATTCTTTTAAATTACTGCAGTTTCTTTTCTCCATCTAAACTCATAATTTGGTGGCTTAGGACTGACTCATGATTTTCATATGCTTGGGACTGGTGAGAGAGAATACGTCTGTACAAAAGGCAGAGAAACAGATAATCACATTTGTGATGTGTGCTCAAAAAGTCTGTAACATTTAAGATCTTTAGCAAAATACCCCAGGAGTATGAGCAAGTTACAGTAAGCAAATTATCTTGGAACAAATTATCTGATATCTAATTGAATTTCCTACCATGGCTCCCATCAATCTTGTCTGCTGAAGACTACCTGTAGTGTGTTCTGCACTTCATAACAATTACAGCTGGTGATTAATTGTCAGACATAAAGCAGCTGAAAGAATATATATGGAGGCATATTTGATTGCTAAATTTTTCTTGTTGCAGGTCTGAATGTTACCAAATAGTTATGTAAACTATTAGTGTTCAAGTCAGAGAACATTTCTAATCTGTCAGGAAATCCACATTAAGGAAATGTAGGTAATGATGAGTTACTGTTAGGGGAAAAAAAACCAGTTTGGTCTTTTTTTCAGTTTTTCATATTTATATTGTATAAGCTTTTTTCTCCCCCTGTACTCCCCTTGGAATATTTCCAAATTACCACTGATGTTTTCTAACTCACTGAGATCTGTTCTCGATGCCATCCTCTGCCTTGGTCAAAATACTCTATAGCTACCTAATGAAATTCAACTGTGTACTCAGTTTCACTGAATTACTTCAGTGAAAACTAGGACTTCCCCTGAATTTCTCTCCCAAATTAGAAACAATGAATAAATTGAAAATTGAAAGGTTGGAGGTATATTGTCCTTCTCTTTTGCATTTTTTAGTATCTTTTTTTTTTTTTAATTTTGAATAATAGCAACAATTCTAAAGAACAAACTGGCTAAACTGTTTCTGTGTTTCCTTCTATATTCATGTATGACCCTGTGAATTATGAAGCATCTGATGAGAGATTGTTTTCTTCTGAGATCTCCTCAGTTGAGTCATGCAACTTGGATATGTCAGACCAATATGTAACGTGAGACAGGACTTATTAGGTTGGGCAATCACCTACTGATGTGCCTAAACAACTCTGATACTGAAGGTGATTCACCTATTGCGATCCTGGAGAGCTGGCAGCTAGGATATAACCATCTGCTTCTTTTTGCATACTGATGCACAAAATTTCAGAGGATTTCTTGGGAAAAGCTTTTCTTTAGTCTTATGGAAATAGACATTGAATGGATGAAGCACTTAGTGGGGAGAAAGGCAATCTAGGACAGGCAAAATACCACATACCGTTTTTTTGAAAAGACATGTAGTGTTCATAGAAGAATTGTACTTGTTTTTAGCTGTTTTGGTAATTAAAACATAAGAGAATGGGATGAAAGATGATTTGGAGTGTTTCACCAAATCAGCAGAGAAAAGATTTTGGGAGTATATAGTTGTAAATTGCATCCTCTCTTCAACCTGGATTTCCCTAGTTGTCTATGGTAATGTGAAGGTAGCAGTATTGTTGACATAGGCATTTGCTAGTTTCAAGCATCTACATACCAAAAATCTTCAAGTAAAATTAATGTCACTGTCTAAGTTCTTCATCTTCCTGGGGAAATAATCTCCATTTACAGAAAAGCAAAGTCATTTCTCTTTGGTGGTGTTGTAATGCAGCAGCTGGTGGAGTTGGTGGGGTCGGTTCCATGGTTTCACCCTATGGATTCTGTTGTTAATATTTATTTAGCTTTACTTTGAAATGAGGAATTGGTCAGTGATAGCTCTCTGAAGCAGAATGAAAATAATTTTCTCACAGTTCTCCGAGAGCACTGTTTTTACACATGGCAATCACCTTGCACCAATTATTTGAAAATTTTCAGAACCAATGTGGTTAAAACAGTGTGATTACCATGACAATTACAAGCAATGACTCCAGCATACCAATCCTTGCACTTTAAGTCAGTTGTAGATCAAGTTTAGCTAAGGTTCATCTGATAGAAAATATGACAAGTCCAAGAGAGTACACTTTCAAATGCAAGCTTGTGTTTCATTTACAATCAGCTCCCAGACCTCAGGAGACTCAGCTGCAAGTCAATTACCTCTGCTGGATCTCCATTCCAGGTTTGTTGTTTTTTTACCTTGAAGCACAAATTAGGTAAAACACCTTAAAAAAAAAAATAAAAAAAAATGTTCCTGCACAGGTGTTAGAAACAAAGAGTGAGTTCAGGAACTAGTACCAGTTACATAAAATGTCTCTTCAACAAAAGATTAGTCATTATCTTCCTACTAAATCAAGATTCAGCATTACTCCTTGCAAGGCATTATTTCCTTAAGATATTTCTTCACCTTTAAGGCTGACGTATCTTGACACGATGGCAGCTGATGACAGGATTAAGAAGGACTAGTCAAGAGAGTCTAACATTTGAGTAAATCTTTGACAGAGAGCCTGGCCCTCCTGCATGCTGACACTGCACAAGCCATCTTGTTGCAAATTAAGTTATGAAATAGCATTTTTCTTACATTTCTGAAAAATATAACAATAAAAGACAAGCTAGGTATTATTGAGTTCTTCTTCTTAGCAACTGCTCTTCACGGGGTTTCAGCTGAAACATGTTCATCCTGCTGGTAGGGAAGCAGGCCCTGTTTCTGCGTGGGGGAGATCGCAGTTTCACTGTGCTGCCTTCCAGAAATAGCAGGGAAATTCGTCAAGGTTTTCTGTACGTTCTCTCCTTTTCTCCTACATATGAACCCCTGCAGTCTTCCGAGGGTAGCAAGCGATGCCAAAATGAACAGGGTGACGTAATGGTCTGTGGTGCTGGGGTGAGGCGGGACTGACCCTGCACCTCCTTATGGCAGCACGCCATCTGCTTCGTACATGGTGGACCTGTAAGCCGAGCCCAGTCACGATCAAATACATATGGCCAAATACCACACCATCTATAGGGTATCTGGTGGCACACAGACTGACTGCCAGTTGTAAAGGGTATCAAGAACTCTGTCAAGATCTCTGCTGTCTTTAGAGCAGAAATGATGGAAAATAGAATATGCTTGTTCCTAGGTAGATGAAACAGGGGACACTGAACAGATATGGGGAAGGCTCTAAAAATATGAAGATGATATCTCCTATTGGAAACATCTCCTCACAGGACTATTTGGAATTCCACCGGTGGGAGATATAGCTTAAAATGTAAAACTATCTGTGTGCAGAAAATTAAGTCTATGTCAAGATAAGCTAGAAAATATTATGCTCGTGTGTGTAGTACAGGATGATATTTTCTGTAGGTTTATTTTCAAGTGTATTTTACGGCAAAATAAAATGTGGGGTTTAGAGGCTGGTTTTTTTTTTTTTTAAATTGGGATTAGTTAAATGATGAGGCAATGGTGTACTAGGAATATTAGATTGGCTTACTTATCTTAATTTCTGCTGAGGTCTAATTACAGACTCCCCTGCTGGACTTTGCTTGAGTGAAGAATTTTCTTGTACAGGGAGTTGTGGTCAAGTGTCAAGTAGAATCTAAATCAAACTAATCATCAGGCTTTTTTTCTATCTAGTTCTCTGGGTTAGGCAGAGACTCTGATTTCAGTAAGTGTACAAGGCTAAACCTTGGGGGCCTTCTGTGGTCTTCCTCAAAATCTCCACATTGGATGCATTCATCTGCTCCATATGTATGCCAAAATGTGTGGAGACTAGTAGCATTGCCAGCTCTCCTATTGAGGAGCACTGCGGCTCCTCAATAAGTACTATGCAAGGTCGTGAATTTGAATAGGGTGAGTTAGCACCAACCGAAGGTAAAATGAGGTTAGGAACAAGCAAGCACTAGTTTTCTTGCTGTGTCTAAACTCATGGACTTCATTAATGCAATGCAATGAGAGTGCAGGGTCTTCTCTTCTAGGAACCTCAGTTTAAGTGGGAGCATTGCATGGAGGCGTTACTGGACTTGAAGCAAAAGGTAATTTGAATGTCTGAGACCTACAGGGATATCTGACATTAATGTCAGACTGGCCACTTATCTGAGAGGCCAGTGTTTCTCCTCCCTAATTGTTACCACAGGCAGTTAAAACAGAACTCCACAGTATACCATTGTAAGGGGAAGTAAGGGAGACGGATCCTCAGCTGTTATCTAACCCTTGCTGAGGTGAGAATCCTATGTATGGCATGAGCAAGGTCTGAGGTATGAAGATGTAAAGTGCTCAGGACATGGCCCCTAATATTTTACTGCAACATCTTAGCATTTGCACTGCTTTCTAAAATGTATTTCTATATTTTTAATAGTTATCATTAGAAGATGCAAATTTTATATAGATTTAACTATAAAGCATATTGTCATTTATTATTTGAATTACCATAATAGCAGATGTTTTCTGTGCTGTGGTGGCAGTGCAGATTTTATGTCCTTAACACATACCAAGGTGGCCGTAAATATTTGTACAGCTATGTTGTTGTTCCTGTGCAGCTGAGGAATCCAAAGACTAAATTTATTCTTCATTAACTGTGGAGACTGTATTTGTAATAGTTCACAGCTACATTAGTAGCAGCAGACATACACAGTGCTGGGTTGTTTGCTGGGTTGCAGATTACTTCAGAAACAATTTATGAAAGACAGCTGATTTATCCAACAACTGATGACAAGTGCAGACTTATCAACTTACTTTGACAATTTTATCAAATATAACTGTGGTGAAGGTACTTTCTCAAAGAACTAACTCCTTCTGTAATTATGGGATTTATGCTTCTATTTTGAGCTTGGTATTTTGGCTCTACTAAATTTGCTCATGGTTTCACGTTGCCACCATTCACCATAATTTCTGAGCAATTTTCAGATGATAACAGATGATGATCAATTCCTGAAAATGGGAGCATTTTTAGGTTATTGCATTACAAATAGGAACTTGCTTTACTTTAAATTACTTCTCAGTAGCCTTTTAGATGAAATTCCTAAATCTGCAAGGATCCATGTACTTCAGGCTCACATCTGTCCACAGGGAGGGCTGGTTGGAGTTCCCGTCCCTGTTTGACTCAATAAGTTTGTTTTTCTTGTGCAGGTAGGGGCTAAATATCTGCAAAGTGAAATGACATAGATGTCATTTGAGATATGTTTAAAAGATTTTCCAGTGAAAAGACTATAAGCAAGCTTACTGATGATAGGACTCTGGGTTTGTCTGCCTTCTCTGGAAGCTCTGTGTGCCAACAGCCATAAAGTTTTGTCTTGACCTCTCAATGCTTTCATTTTAGTTTCAGCACGAACCCTGACAAGCTTAATTGATTTTGTGTTTGTAGTTGCAACAGTGCACTAACTCCCCCCCCCCTCCCCACCGAACTTTGTGAGAATGTTATCCTGCAACAAATCACACACAGAATGATGATATATGTGTAACCAACCAAGACATTAGTAAAAAAAAATAATTACTGCTGCCAAAATATTGTCTTCTAATGTTTGTGTGAAAGCTGGGAGGTTAACAAATAGGTCTCAAATGCCAAGAGTTTTTTTTCCTATCACTGTTCTGGAATAGAAAATAATGAAAACCAACCAACCAAAGCCCTTGTACTGAATAAGGCTAAGGTTGCCATCAAGGAAGTGCTATTCAGAAATCAGAAAGGAAAGAAAATCCATCTAGAAGAGCTGTGTTGTAAAGGAAATGTGTTTGTAAGCAGAATTTTCAGGGTAAGTTCATACTTGCGTGTGTTTTTAAGGTAGAATATAGAGCAGAAACCTGCAGCACCAGAAAGCTATAAGGCTTTCTTACTTATATTGTAGTTGTGTTAAGAATCTGAGTCAGAGGTTGTTGCAAATCTGAAGTTTAAGGCTACTCTCTGTACTGAAGAATTTTGGCAGGTTAGAAATGATTTTAAGATTAGATAAAAGAGTCGGTCTTTTATTGAACGTTTCCAGCTTCAGAAGATTTTAAATACTTCATAGGTACATTAAGACCAACACAACTAAAGAGAAGGTACAGGATGTCTTTGCTTTCCCAGTACTCTCAGGGATTACATCTGTCCGGTGTCTCAGTTGTAGCTGTATATTGTGTAAATTGTGCTTAAATGTATGTCAGCAAGTCATATTGAACTGCTTCCCATTGACCACAAAATCCGCAAAGTTTCATCTAGCTAAGAAAAGATATTTGCTCCCTTGACAAAGACATTTCTTGTTTGCATGAGGCATTGCTTTTAGCCTCTTAATGTTTAGGTGACTCTAGGGAGGCAAAGTGATGTTCTGCGTCAATAAGCCTTCACATCAAATATCTATCAAGAGTGGTTCTTTGTACCTGAGGTGTTTGTTCCTGCTACGAATATTCTTTAGCTTCTCTGTGCTTGACTCGAAACTCAAGGTCCCTTAGTTGGCCCTCTGCTCATCTTTGCCCAGATGTAGCTGGTTGACATTTCCAAAATTACCATTTTGTTATAGAGCTTTCATAGAGGTGTGTATGTGGATGGTGCTTGACTTCATGTTATCCTGTGATAACAACCTCAGGTTTGGTGGATGTATGATGGAGCCATGCTATAAATGAAAGGGCTAAACTCCCACATGGAGTTTTTCAAGATGTATGCTGTGTTACTTAGAAGTGCAAAGTGGATGCACAACTGTGACCAATCACCTGTATTTGGGGAACATAATGGTAAACGGGCTGCTCAAAGAGCAGTAAGTTCAAGTGCAGAGTAGAAGGTTTGCTAGAGGACCAAGAAAATATGCAATGCTTCTGAAGTCTCCCTGTTGCTCTTGGACATGCTTAAGGTTCCCCTTGGGGGACTTCAGAGGCTAGACAGCAGGTGAAATAAAAGAGGTCGGTCACCAAGGTACTTTGGGAGACAGTACACTGAGACAGCATATAAAACCCCCATATATCTGAAGGAGCTTCTGAAGGCCTTCTGCAGTTCTAGGAAGAAGACAGATGCTTTCCCATTTCTGTACAAAAGCTACCATCATATATCTTCATTTCTTAAGATAGCTACATTCTAGTCAGCTTCCATTTTAAGATAACTTGCCTCCACAGTTTTATTCTGGTCTATTCATATGATAGCTTATGTGAATGAAGCCTTCCTCTCATCTCCTTGCCATGACGCCATCACTTTTCTTGTTCTTTTTCTTTCTGTCTTGAAAGAGTATTGGTTTTCAATTCTCTGGCTGTAAAAACTGACTTTGTTTTATTTTTGGCTACAGGGTCTAACAAAGAAGTGATTGTACTACCACAGCAAATGCAGATTTTATAACAACATCTAGGCGTTCATATCCTTAAGCACTACAAGAATAAAATAAAGGAAAAAAGAAACATTAAAAAAAGAAGTAAAATAATATTTGTTCCTTTTGTTTACAACACTTTTGATGCCATCCACATTCATGGAAAGATACTTTCTTGGATGCATTAGATCATTGGCAAAATTCCTAGTTAATTGAGGGCATTCAAGTTTTCACTTAGCACTTGTCCCAAACAATAGAAAAAGGAAATGTAGCAGAAGTCGGAAAAACAGGACTAAAATGCACAGATATTTCCATTTAAGCTCGTAATCAAATGTAAGGATTTAGTCATGAGTGTTGGATTGGAATATCAATGAAGGGAGAACTTTTGCTTTAGATCTTTTAATGGGCATTGATGGGGAATTTGTTGTTACAAAAGAAGCCTTTTCAAATAGGTCATCTACAATGCGATATTTCACAATAGGTGGCAACAGATAATGTAACGTCAGATGTTCAGGAATGTGCAAAATTATTACAATGACAGAAGGAAAACATTCCAGGGAATGATATACAGTCCGCAGATTAGATATAAAAGTACATCCTGGATGCATTTCTTATACATTCCAGTGATGAGAATACCTTCATTTAAGTGTCAGATGCTCTACAATGCTTTACATCTTAATTTATTACTTACACATTCCTCAATGCCTTGTTACTTACTCCATTATAAATAATTAGACAAGCAACACTAATGAAGAGTTAAGTAAATTGATTATATGTAAAAAGATTTCATTTTCTTGGACAAAAAATTATTCACAAGCAAAAGAGTGATGAACTGGTTGGCTGTGAGCTTCATGGTCTTACTCATATTGCCTCTAAAACAGTTGAAGAGCACACTTTGTGGATGAGTTCTACTTCTGTCAGAGCCTGCTATATCACCTGGGATTTAGATGTTATTTCTCCCACTTTTTGGCATGGGATTGATTTCCAGTGATTCACATGAATGTGAAGCTATTTGGAAACTTTAATTTTACTTGAGGTTTTTTTCTTACAAAAGTGAATGAAAAGCATTTTTTCTTTTTTTTGGAGACTGATGAAAATATCTTGTGTAATTCCAGTCAGTGTAGCTTTCTTATTAACCATCAAAGTATTCTTTTGCAGAGACATTTTTTTGGGAAAAAGTAATATTTATTTAAGTTTGCACTGGTTGTTCTAGAACTACAGTTTAGGTGCCATCCAATGTATCTATTGAAGAAAACAGTTAATGCTATTTTACACCCATGCAAGTCCACAGCATCCATCAGTACACTATTTGAGAAGACCATTTCAGCAGAAAAAGAGTATGAAGACTTTCTGAGTCAGACTGTGGGAAGAATGGAAGGCACATGTAGAGAATGGTTTAAGTGGCAAAATATATACATTCATTTAACCATTTCATTCAGGAGACACCTAAAAAGTTTCATAAATGCACACGCCCACACACAAAAAGAGATTTCTATCATATTTATATTGCATACTTTCATGAAAAGAAATAACTTATGTGTCCTTATTCTTTCCTAGGGCTGTGGCCTTGAATCTTTGTTGTATAGCATCTTCGAATCTTTGTTGTACATCAGCCTCTCTCTGCACAAACCCACCACAAACAAGGGTGCTAAGACAACACTTACTTCCCTTATCAACGTTCCACTGATGTTGTAAAGCACTGTGACGTTTAAGACCTTGTGATGCTGGATGAGGTACAGGCACATAAAATATGAGTCTTGCATTCCAATTAGCAGAAGCTATGAGTGGTGAGGATGACAAGAAAAGGATGAAAGAGCAATACATGTAAAGGATGATGTAGTGAGGAACTGAGTGGTTCTAAATCATTTCATGGGCTGTGGGAAGTTTTGCAGTTGACTGCTGTTTGATTGATACTAATAAATATTACAGCAAAACAACCTGAAGAAACAATCCTAGAACAAATTAAAGAAAGAAGAGTTAATAGGTAGAGGACAATTATCCACAATATGCAAAACAGTATTTTATTATGCTAATGTTTCCTTGAAAATTGATTTTGCTATGTAAGCTATTGGTTGAAAAATAATGAGAGATAGCAATGAATGCTCAGACTAAGTACACACAGAATATAAGCAGCTCTTAGCAGATTTGCATGTCAAGTCGTCAGAGCTTCCAAGTGACCTGGCAGGAGAGACCCTTAAGAAAATAGTTACTGGCCATGGTAAGGTAGTTGTGGAACATCAGCCAATATAGAAAAGTCTCATACTAGTTAAAGAAATTATAGACAAATCCTGCTCCAGTATCAAGCTGAGGACTTCACAGTGCAGGCAATAGCAGATGTTCTTGATCTGTAGGTTTGACAGTCAACATCACAAGACTACAGACTACTTCCACACCAATCCATCTGTTGAGATAAGAATTTGTGCTTCCAGTGGTGCACCGCCTCTACCATAAGTGACTTCAGGAAATTTCAAAATTCATTTTGAACCCAACTGAAATCAGAGGGTGAATCAGACCTCCCTGGAGGACTGAAAAGAAGAAAAAGATCTTGTGCTTAGCTTTCTTGTCTAATTTCAAGTCTGCTGACTGGCCACCAAAGACTGAACATGTCAATAGGTATTTGTTGTTGTAAAGGATGATGTGATTCTTGTCTCCAGTCCTGGAAACGAGAAGAGGCCAACAGATATATGAGAATACGTGACCTCTGTGCTAAGTCATCTACTGAATTAATAGGACTAACAATGAGGCAGCAGAATTTGCATCAAGAATGCTGGCAATGCCTAGAGAAAGAGTCTGGATCCTCTCTTATGGGATGGGTGTTGCCCATTGAGAGCATTTCTGGAGCAGATCCAACCTGGAAAGAAGGTGATTACCCTGAAGAAAAGATTCTTCCAGACAGATCCAAAATCAGACAAAACTGTCATTTTGAGTTTTCTCACAGACAGGAATTATTATAAATAGAAGAATGCCCCAAATTGCTATAAGGACAATTCTATTTTCATTTTTTTATATTAGACCTACAAAGCCTTCAGATCATGCCCTAGCGTACATTTATGATTTAATACTGTCTCAAGTACTCAAAACTAGTATGTAGGTTGTTAAAGAAGAATTATTTGTGGCCTTTCTTTTGGTCCATTCCAAGAAGTACTTAGATTATCATTCCTCTGTGCAGTTTCATGAAAGTATCAGACAAATACTTCCAAACATAAATTTTATCCCATGTTCTAACTGCTACATATATATTATACTGGTAAAACTCCCACTGACTTCTACGGGAGCAATGAAATTATGTGTTTTGAGGAAATCTCAGCTTCAGAATCATATTCATGTAGATTAGAATCCTAAACTCCCAATGACTCATTAAATGTAAAATCAAATATTCTCAGACGCTTCTGAGATTTTTAGACTCATAGCATGTGCACATATGCTTATAGGGGTAAGCCAAATGCTCTAACTTTTGAATATTTAGAACAATTTTACTCTTGAATTATGGAAAATTTTGACATTTAATTTTCATTTAAGAAAAAAATATAAAGAGGGAAAAGTAAATAGAAACAGAAAAGAAGTATTATATTTGTCGTGCTGTGTGAAATGCATGTATGTGCCTAAGATTTTGTGCTGAAAGCATTTGACAAAACCACTGTGGAAATTTCTGTCAGTAACTTTATGCTCTTCCAGCCTCTTGGAGGCACACAAAGAGCACTGTCACTTAACAGAAATGTCATGCTTGGTATTCACCAAATACTACTTTGCTGTCAACTATAGCTCAGCTTGGTTTATTTATTTTTCTGAAGAAACCTGGAAAAACTTTCTGTTGGGAATGCATGGATATGAGAAAGTTTTAGTATTTTTAAATTCAACCATTTTGGAGTTACATAGAAATGTATACAATGTGCCTGTATCTTAATTAGTGTAGTGTGGGTCAGGGCAGTTGCTGACCTCTGGTAGCAATTCACAGATGAAACATTTTATCCGCTTGTCACTCAAAAGACAGGTCAGCCGAGGTAGATCAATTTCATTCTACTCATCCACAAGCATCATCCTTTGAAATTACTCTTTCCTCCTGCTTGAGACACATTTAAACCTTGTCTATATTTTTTTGATTCCTTTGCTAAGTTTTATAGGTGTATTCCCAGATCTGTGTGCCACATTCCACTTACTTTCTCAGCCCTAGAACTGGCAGATAAAATACAAGCTGAGTCATTATTTCCCTAGGGCCTTGAACAGCCGAAAAAAATGCCTGGCCCTTGTTTTTCCATCTTTTATTTTCAAAAGAGCGTGTGGATATTTGAAGGAAAACAGGCTGCCTTCTAGCTGATGTATTGCTTCCTTGCAAGGAACCTGTTTCCAGCACCACCTACTTGCTGAGAAGTCCTCCCAGCCATCTTTGGGCTGGGAATCCTACTGGGTGCCTCGCTCCCCAGTGACAACACAGGTCAGCACATGGCTGAGCAAACCCAGGTGTTGCTGAACAAGAGGTGGTTTGTTGGTATGTTAAAGCAGCTCATCGATGGGTGACAGGTACCAGGTGACAACCTGAGGTTGCAGCTGACAAAGATTATCCATCAAGTTCCTTTCGCCTTTATGCCTGTGGATGGCTCAACTCCTCCCAAGGCAAATGGTCCTCCTTTTTCTCACAAAGAAAATTTTATCATTTCTCCACCTGTTGCTCTTCTTTTCTCTCACTTTCTCATTTCACTTCTTACTCCTGAAACCACTTTTTATGGTCTTTTTCAGATTTTTTTTCTTCTTTTTCCTATTTTTTCATTCTGGAAAATATAGGCTTAGGTTCTCAGTTGTTTGCTCTTTTCTTCCTCCATGCCATAGCACACCTTTCTGATAGAAAATAAACAGTGATATTTTGTATCTCTCTTTTCTCTCTCACACACACGTTCCTCTAGGTATTTATTGCTTCTTTCTGGGATTTCAGGTCCGCAGAATCAGCTTAATGTTCAGGTCCGGAATAGGGAGCATTTAGTGACCTCGCATGTTGCTGTGCAAAGCCAGACCGCAGATGCTGTTGTAAGATGTGACACAGTGACTGAATGTTATAATGTGTTGGTCACCTCAGGCAAGTCATTGCTCTTCTTTGTTTAATCTCTACAATGGCTCTAACGATACTTAATGCCTTTGTGATTTATGGATGGAAAACTCTATGCACAATCTGGTTGTATAATTATTTTTTTATTATTATTGTCATCATCGTTGTCGTCATCGTCATCATCATCATCATCATCTTTGCAGCCTAATTTGACCCTTGAGCTTCTTCCAGTTAAATTATTGAGTATCTCAAGATCCTAAAAGTACATATAAGATTATAAATAAACAGCATTTTGTTGTTGTGAGGCTTATCTTTCACAAGTCTAATAGTTAAAGGGACAACTACCTTTCTGAGACACTGCTTTTAAGGGACATAGTTAATATTCAGAGGTAGCTATGAAGGCTGTTAGTTAGGCAGACAAGTTTTTATTCTGAGAATGTTTTTTGTAAGTACTTGGGAAACAACCAAACATATACAGGATATCTGGAATAATAACGCCAACTGAATTCTTTCTGGTATAGTGGTAGGTTGTTTCTCTTTCTAATCCGATGAGATAGAGAGCTGTACCCGAGAGGAATGACCTAGATACAGACTCCAACTGACAAACATTTTTTAAGAGAAAGGAGATCCTGTTCCATGTCAGTGATGGGCATTGAACTGCACTGAAGAACTGAGGGTGTAATTTGTACAGCGGAGAGCTGATGCACTAAGCAATGTTTTCAATGTACTGAAGATTGGGTATTTTCTTTTAACAAATTTGTATGGCAAAACCGCTAAAATCAGGTCAGATATTGCTTAATGAGGTCCTTCCACTTTTCTTTCATTTGATTTATCCCTGCTTTCCCAAACAGCACCACTCTTGATTCCTGGCTGGCTATTTAGGAACATAGGGTGAGGTCCAAAAAATGCATTTCTGAACAACTGAGGTAGAATTTAGGTGCCTATATCAAGGCCATAATTCACAAACAAATGGGCTCAACCACTTAGGCTTTGGAGAGCTTTTAGCTGCAGAAGAACCTGCAGTTCTGCAACTGGACATGAACCTCACCTGCTGACTTACATGTGAGTTTCAGGTGGGACTTGCAAACGTTAAGTGCCCCCGAAACCCTTTGAGCTGCCTAACCTGTGCTGTGACACATTAACAATTCAAGGTTATCACAGTGGCACTGCCCGCTCAAAAACTGTGTCCCAGGGATAAAAATTAGGTGTCTACTAGTGTCAGAGGATGAACATCCAGAGAGTGGGAGATGTGGATGCTGCTCCCTGCTGCTCAGGGTACACTAAGCTAATGCGTTAGACTTCCTCTTGGTCTCCTGGTTTCATGAATCTTACGTTCTTAAATCCACACCTTCAAAGAAGCTTTTAAATGTTACTTCTGTCTAGATTATTCTACAGCAGCTGTAGATTTGAATGCCTGTAGTCTGAAGATTAATCAGACCTGTATTTCACATACACCAGGCAAGTAGTTCAACTGGTAGGTCACTACTGACTAGGAAGGGAGTCACCATCACTTTCAGAAGTCTTCTGAAATGGACATCTAAAGCACCTCATCTCACACTATTACTTTTCAGCTCAGCAGCTGAGTCTCACATCTTAAGGCTGCAAACACGTATTCTTGACCAGGAGATGGACAGATTTTTCATAGAACTCCATCTACTAGGATTTTTGTCTGAATCCTTGTTTGATTTTAATTTTTAGGCACCTTTCCCCACTCACTTTGTAACAAGCTTGGGTGTCTAATTTTTTTTTTTTTTTTAGGATACATTCCTCCTGGATTTGATATCCCAAAAGAAAGACTGAAGACACCGCAGATCATCTTGCCTAAATACTTCTTTTATATTTGGCTCTTTAATCTGAACAACTGAGAATACATCTTTAAAGCAGTTTGTTACAAACCTCTTAAAATCTACATCCCACATAGTTCATTAGAGGCTGAGTGATGAACACATCACACATTTAGCCAAAATGGCTTGTCTAATTAGCAGCTGTAAAAGATAACAAATGCTCATCTCCTGCAACCATTTAAACGTACAGCAATGTGTGCCTGTGGTCTCGTGCCTTGTTAGTCCTGTTCAAAACAATTTCTTCAGTGATCAGTGAAGTCAGCAGGAATGAAGGCAGCTCAGCATCTCGAAAGATCATGCTGCCTCTTTAGATGTGGCATGCACCCATGTTTGACCCAAATTCTAGAACGAAAGCCCTGCTAGCCGCTCTTCTGCTTAACCCCTGCGCATACCATTTGGAATAAAGCAGAGTTTAACAGTGCTCATGAAGCTCCCCATTAGACTGCTTGTGGCTTTGGGCAGTCCTCCACCTGCCTTTGTGAGTGGTAATGCAATAACCTGACCATTACCATTTATCATATGAGCGCTAAATCCAATTAAAAAAGAGACAGTGAAATACACATGCCGTGGCAATTATCCACGTGAAAGGAGCATGTGCAATATGTTACTTAAAGAAACCATGGGATGAAATTAGCAGGCCCATATATGTATTTTTGAAGACCCTTCCAGATCACACTTGACTGAATATGAATTGTAAAATATACTGCTATTCATCACGTAAATATACACATTGTCATCAGCAGTTCTAAATACATTTACAGACCAATGTAAAATACTGTTTATTCTTTAAATATCAATAACAAGAAAGGATTAACTGCTTGGCCTTTTTGTACGTGTGTGGCTTTTTTCCCCCCACAACTTTCATTAACTCAGAACATCCTTGTTTAGCCCAAAATGTTTTCTTCTCTTCAGAAACATTTGCTTCAGGTTTTCTAAGTTTATCTGGTTTTGTTTGTCAGATAATCTTTGGAAACTAGTACAGATGGTTTGTACTCTGGAAATGGTAAGCACTCTGATTCTCCAGATTAGATGTGGAAGAGGTAAACTTTAACCCATGGTTAAAAAGGAAAAAAAAAATTTAGATTTTCCATAGATCAGACACTGAGGTGGTGACCTCAGCTGTTTAAAAGGCAGAGGTCTAGTCTAGATTGCCTCTAGAGCTGGTGGAAGCAAGGCAAAGAATGGTTCCAGTGGTTCCACTTGTTTTAAACTCTGGATTTGCCCTCTATAAGTGCCTGTATCTTTCCATTAACAACCAACAAAATGCGTAATTTTTGGATTGTTAAAATTAAGTTAAATAATGTTATCACAAGGGTTTAATCCTATACTGATCTCTGAGGCATTGTGGAGCTCAGGTGGGTCCAAAAATTTAGATGTCAGTGGCTTAATTCAATAGCACATACCAATCAGTTTTTCTATGAGCTAGAAATAAACAAGGAGCTATCAGTTGGCTAGAGATAATACATTTTATTCTTCCCATATTTTTGCTAAACACTTTATTCCATTTTATATGCATTATTAGGATAGTTTAAAATAAATGTTGAATATTACTTACTTTGCTAAATTAACATGTTCAGAATTTTTTCCTCAGAAATGGTAGATTTTTCCTTTGCCCATTGGCTGCCACTTTAGATCCAGATTACTAAATCTACACGAGGCAGATATTGAAACTCCTATATATTAATCTATGATTATTTTGGATTTGCATGGTAGTACAATGACAGGCAACACATATATAATCTCAGAAGTAGGCTCTAGTTCAGTAGCTCACCCCCTCCTGTTTAGCTGTGTTTATTTTAAACCCATGATTAAGTTCAATTGAACACAGTTATTGGCAACTTGGGAACTTTGTTAGTATCTGTCAGAAAGATGCTGCTGGGTCTAGCTGGACTTTTTGTCTGACCTAGTACAGCAATTCATATATTCCCAAGTACTTGTCTAAATCAGGACAATGAAACATATCTTATAAAGACCATACAAACTCACTATTAATGCTCTACAATTCTTATTTACTAAATACTATCAAAGAAATTTAATGGCCGTTTTTCCTAGAAGAAAAACTTCTATTCATTGTTTTATAATTTTTTTTTTTTTAATAGAAGTTTGCATTAATTATTCTGTAAAATGTGATGTTGAAGGCAGATAAAATGATGAATCCTGAAAATCTGACATATAATATTTTCTGTCTCTGGACCTCTTCCATTTTTTCACTTTTTTGTAAAACCTGTGAACAATGTTCTGCCAGGAGATACCGCATGTGTTTTTTATGTAGGTAGCAACTGGATAACAATTACAGGAGGGCAGCTAGCCAGCTCAATTGGCAAGAGCTAAACAGAACTGGATATTCAAAAGCGGGAATGCAAATATTTTGGTTCAAAGTTTAATTTATCAAAGTATAATACTTGGCACCAAAAGCTTTTTTTAAATCATTTTCCTTACTCTGCAGTCATGAATCAGTCCAGCGGTGGGTATACGCATGAGTGCATTCCAGCTACAAACTGCTGAAATACGATGTTGGCTGATGCAAAAATGTAGCTATTACGATGATTTGACATCTAGCTCCACATCTTGAGTAGACACCACTACCCCATTTAAAACTAATTCCTCAGGAGTGACATCTCATGCCCAGGGATTATGAGTCATTAAATAATCATTTGGTAACATGCCTTTGGTAACTTGCCTTTGGAAGCGGTGTTCAGCATGGTGCATACTCAATTAATCAACCTTAAAATAATACTTTCCACTCTCCTAAATTATGCTTCCCCTCCTAAGTTTTCAGAAAAGGCTCATTTAACTAGAACATGATTTTAAAGGTAGAAATGAGCCTGGGCAATGCAACTGGTATTCAGATCTGAACTTTGTCAAAGGGCTGATTGATTGGATCTGATGCCAAATGCTGCTTTATGGCTGATTTGGTACAAGTCGGAAGGAAAATCATCAGATGCAGCTCCCTGGTGACTCCTTCTGCAGAAAGGAACCTGTGGAGCATGGCAATGGCTGGTGTTTTGGGGAGCTTCAGCTATAACTCATTTGTTTTCGCAGCCTTTTGGGGCTCTAAACATCAGTGTGCATCCCAGTGCAGTTGGGGCATCCTAGACTGATGACCGCCTCTGGACAAGGCTGTGTTTGTCCCTGAGGGAAGAGATCATTTTGTTCCCATGCCTAGTCTGCTTATAACAAATACAGCCTAAATCATTTAAAGAAGAGATTTAAAAACAATTTTTAGAGGATAAAACCATGGAGTGGGGGTGGCAGGTATCTGGAACAGCAGTATGAGTAATGATGAGGGCAGATCTAGCTCGGTGTCAGCTTGTGTATTGCTCAAAATAGCTCATGCACTATTAATGATACATGTATTACAGCTGATAACTCCTAATAGCCCCCACTTTGCAGCTGAAAATTTCTGCAAGTCTGGCTCCGAGCCCATGACTATTTAATTTGCATTCTACAACTGTAACATGGTATCCAGGGCTGAGTCAAAATTCCTTCAGATTTGGGACTTTGGTATTGACTTGGCACTATTAAAAATGAAAATACATGGAAATGTCATACTAACAGTTTGTACTGAATTAGTGTCATACATATTTGAAGTAATTTTGATTTGAGAAAACGCTTTTGTTAAAAACTGTGATTACATAAATATTAAAAAAATTAAAATAAGTATGAAACTCTCTTTATTAGCTGTTTTTTTATTTTATTCATCGTTCTATGATTTTGCATGAAATAACAATGATTTCAGCAGAGCTCTGTGGCTTTGTCTCACCCGAAGGCCCATAGGCTGAAAGAGTGTAAAAGCACTTGTGTAGGTGAAGTTATAGGATGTGAGCAAAGATTGCTGTTGCCATAACAATGAACACTGCTATTGTTCCTTGTGATTGAACTTTGACTAAATGACAAAATCTTTTAAAGACTTTTTTAAATGAAATTTGGAGTGGTGTCAAAGTCTTGTGGACGCTGCTTCAGCAGTGCTTGGTACCATGAACATAAAGGAAATATGAGATGTTAAAATTATATAATTAATGGCAAATTGTCACTCTAAAAATTCTCAGTCCATGAACAGTATTTTTAACCTTTTCAATTATTTCGGCCTTTATGAATTATTTCATGCAATGCAGTCCTTTAAAAATAAATTTAGAAGGATATAACAAACATTCATGTTACCTATTGTTACTTTGCTTTTAAGGAAGGACACTTTTTTTTCCTTATTTTGTCTGCTTAAAAAGAGTTATCTGGTTGTCTATATGTACTCTATAACCATGGAAAGAAATAGAGGTGATGAATGCTTCTCCAGGGACATTTATCTTATTTTCATATGATGATAGAGAAACCTGTAGTAGCCAGCTAGTTTAGGCTACCCTATAGCAATTAATGTAGAAAAAATAAACCCCACAGTAATGTGCAAGTTGTATTCCAACTGCTCATTGCCATTTTGCTCTTCCTGTGGAGTAGGGCACAATTTTGACTGAATTTCTTTCACTACAGTTTTTCCTCTACCACTTGTAATTTGTTGCCAGAGAGGATCAACTGGGACCTCCTTTATATGAAGGACATGGCACTTTGCTAGAATAATTTGCTCAAGGACTAGACTGCACCTTTTGAAAAACTACCCAAACCTTAATTAAAGATATTAAAAATACTCATCTGACATTTTTTTGCCTCAATGGCTCGAGTCCGAGATTCCAGCTGTAGCACCTTTCCATACCTTAGTCTGCTGGTTCGGACGCCCCTCCGTTACTGGCCTGTTTTCATTTACAGATATATTAAAGATTACATTCCGCTCAGCTCTTTTTTTTTTTTTTTTTTTTTTTTTTAAATAAGCTTAATTGCTTAAGGTCTTTGAGTCATTATAGAATGTGTTTTCCAATCCTTTAATATTTCTCATGGTTCTGGTCCAACACCTTGTCAAAATGTGGATACCAAGAGCAGACTATATCCTAGTGCCAAATTCTCAGATGATAGAGCTTCCCCAGTGTGTTATCCCTCCTGGCTATAACATTTACTGTAGCTCATATTCAACAGATTATCCACTGTGGTTTGCAAATTGATTTTAGAATTATCATTTTCTAAGCCATAGTTTCCTATCCTATAAGGATGACATCTGGCTTCATGTCCTGTTTCCACATTAGGCAATTTAAAATTGTACAGATTTTGCCTTCACCTTTTTTTACCAGCCTCTTGTACGTGATCTATTCCCTGCTTCATTTGAAATTCCTCTGGTACCTCTACACCCACGAGCTTTATCAGTAACACTTCATACTGAGTCATCAATAAGATTGCTACACGGTATGAGGACAAAGACAAATTCTGGGAAAGCCAAACCAGGACACTGCAACTTAGTAGCTTCTTTGTTTACAATCCAAAACCTGTCTTTCAACTGTTTCTATAATTTCAGATGTGCAATTTACAAAACAGAAGAGGCTGTTTGAATAACACGGAGTTCCCACATTGAAGCTGTATCAGCTTCTCTTTGCATCCAATTAGTCATTTATGGTGCATGGCTCACGAGGCAGTCCTTCATCAAAGGGACCTTCAGGTGTTTCAAATAAGTGGTCACCTGCAACGGTTGGATGTGCAGGACAAATATCTGGCTACATGCAGTTTACAGGCATGAAGCTTTGTAGCCCTTGTCCTTGCCATTGCTTGGGATGCTCTGCGTGCAGTTTAAGTAACTGGGCATATCCAGCTGCAAATAGGGAATTTTATTTTTTTTTTAGGTGAGGATGCTGGGTAAGTACTTTTTTGGTATTGAATCAAAATCTACTGTGAAATGACTCCAAGTTTCTTTTGGGCTTTGCTGCAGTGTCCCAGTGGTGAAGCACAGTGGGCTTTTGCATGGCTTGTATAGCCTCTAAAATAGGCAGACAGGGAAGCTGGGTTTAAAGATGTCTTACAGATGCTGTGTTTACATTTAAAAGGTCACAATTCTCAGAGGTTTTGAGTTTTGGGCGCTGTTTTGGGCTTGATTAACTTATGTGTACATTCCTCTAGGGTCAAAATCAAACCTGTTTTTACTGAATGAATGGTGGGGAAGAAACATTCAATTCATAGAAAAGCCAACATCAATTCACTATAAACTCCTTCCTTATTAGTGACATGATAAAAGATCAAAGGGCTACTGCTGTATGTTTCCCTTGTCAGTTTTGGCTGTAATAAAGATAGAAGGTCATACTTTTGTGCTGAAAATGTCTGGCTCTTATACAAAATTGTTAAAAGGAACACTTTGTGTAAGTTTGTTTTATTGTGAAAAGATCTGTCTTTAAAAAAGAATAGAAATCCTTCATTATCCAGAAAAAAGAGGAACTTTGCAGCCTGCAGTGTCTTACATTTAATCTTTCTGTTTAAAGCTCCACACCGGTGACTGGCGACAATTGTTTTGCTCTGTTTTAACACATGCTTCCTTTCAGCAATGCTATCTGCCCATCAGGAATCAAAGCAAATCCAGATGGCTCAAGAACAGATGGCTTATGGTTTAAGAAGTATGGGTCAGATTCAGCCATGCAGCATACCATATTCACAGGAGTGCTCTTCTTACTTCTAGAGATTTTGAGTTGCTGAATAATGATTTTTCTCTGCTTTGCTATTGTCAGGCTGTGAAAGCTAGCATGCATGAGAGAGTGAAACCAGAAGGTGCTGTAAGAGGGAAAGTTCAACATGCACCACTCAAGGGAAAGAATAAATTTCTCCTGTGGCAAAAAGGCACAATGAAGTGGTTGCAAAGCCAGAGATCTGAGAGTTATTTCAAAAATCTGCTTTGCTTTGAAATTTGAACCAGGCTCCTGGAACAAGTCTGATAAGCAGTGCGGGAGACAGCCATGGTGTTGCCAGGGAGGAAGAGAAAGGGAGATCTAGCAACACCACAGCCCCTTCCCTGGTACATGACCAGAAACATCTCTTGCAGCTACAGGAAGGAAATTCGTGCCTGATTATGTCTAAATGCAGACCTGTTTGCAGCCATATAACTGGGATACAGAACATCAGGAGCCGTTGCAGGACACTTTGATTACAAATTACAGTAATGACTCAGGGCAAATTTCTGTTTCAGAGGCCTAGAAGGCATCTCACACAGACCACAACAGACAAGATTTGTATTATGGTAAGTCTTCAAGGCAATGTTCATCACTATTCTTCAATGTCTTCCTCCCCTCTAGAGGGAGAGAAAAAAGTACTATGATAGTGTTTATGCGTGTTTCAGGTGTTTCCACATCCAGGGGATAAATAAGGAACAGGAGTTGATTAGTACAAGCAGTAGGACTAGTACACATGATGTATGTGATGTATGTGTACGTACTGCCAGGAGGGATAAAATGCCTTGGTTTTGAAATACATGTAAACACAGAGTCCATATAGTATTTTTTATCAGTAAATCCCAACTTTAATATTAACAAAGTCAGAAATATTATCCCTATAATACAGATGGACAAAAAAGCAGAGGGAAGTAAAACCATCTAGTCTTTCAAGATCATGCAATAGAAAAGTATTTGGAGAAGAGAAAGAGAAAGAGAAATGAGGCTGTCTCCATCCTCTCTGCACCCTCCCTTCAGGTATTTATGTACATTGATGAGATTCCCCCTGAGCCTTCTCTTCTCCAGGTTGAACTGCCCCAGGTCTCTCAGCTTTTCCTTATATGAGAGGTGCTCCAGTACCTAAATTATCTTTGTGGCCCTTCACCGGACTCTCTCCAGTATGTCCATGTCTCTGTTGTACTGGGGATCCCAGACCTGGAGACAGTACTCAATTCTTACACACATTATTGCCTTGTTACATCCTCTTGTCTGACTCTACTTTGCAAACCCATCTTATCTGGCAGGAAATGCAAGGAATAATGTTAAGTGCCTAATGATTCGGATTCAGAAATCTTTCTCTTTTTGTACATATAATCAACACAACTGTGACTTACCTGCTGTTGTCCTGAGGGCATCTCTTTGTCCCCAATACATAACCAGGACAAATGTTCATCTATTGCAGAAAGGCTTGATGCTGACATGACATGGATTTACAGGAGCCGAGCTGCTAGAGCAATGTGAGAAATGTGTTCTGCCTAGCTCCAGCTAATATTCTGAGTCTCCTGATTATTACAAGATTTCCAAGATTTTAAAATGTCATCCCAACTACAAATTAGACCATTAGACCCTTCCTTTCTGCCAGTCCTCTTTAGCAAGCAAAAAATTAAATGCTTCCAGGTAAGAGTTGTAACATATTACATCCAATTTGCATAATTTAATATAAAAGATGTAGGGCACTAGAAAATTAAAAGTGTAATAAGAGCATCACGACAAACCCCTCCAAAACTTAGACTACAAAATGGTTTTAAAGGATTCCAATTGTCTTTGCAGAACTTCAAATTATTTTTTTGATTCAATAGTTCTACTCAACAAACACTTTTTTTCAGTCCTTTAGTATTTCCTTAAAAGCAAATGAAATATTAATGATAATTTTAGCCACAGATAATACAGTCAGAAGGCCTTTTGTGGTGAGATAATCTGACCTCTTAAATGCAAAAGCCATGGAGTTTTCCTTGCAAATTGAATTGAAATGTTCCTTGTATGGTAAGTCTATGTTGAAAGAGTATGTGTGGTGCAGGGTTACCCAAAACAGCTCTAAGCAAATTAGCCTGGGTACCAGCTGCTGTGTAACTATGTTAGCTGAGAGCTCCATCAGGCCTAATGAGTTCTGCTGAGGAGCAGGCAACATTAACTCAGGTAAAGCACTCTGCTGCTGTGGTATTCTCTTACTCCTAATTTCATAATTTGGCTATTGTGTTGATTTTCAGCAGCTAAAAAGCTATTACATATATTTTGAATGTTGTTTGTGTGCATTTAGGCTTTGGAATTAAATCACTCAGAATCAAATTTAACTCCACTCTGTGTATTCATGTATATAGGGTACAAGGAACAAAATATATTTCGTTTTAACAGCTATTTATCTCAGTGAAAGTAATTGTGCTTAATGTCAAAGGAAGTATGGAACCTGCACTGACCTATCAGAATATTATGGAAGACAATGTGGAATCCTCTGGCAAACTCACAGCTTTCATAAATACACTTCCTAATGTATTTTGCAATGTGTGGCTATAATATTTTTTGGGGAAAGATGAAGTAAAGCCTTTGTCATTCTAAGACTTATCCTGGCAGGAAATTGAGAATAGTGTGTCAGTATTACTGACTTATAAGCAGATGCATGTTGTAACCCTGCTGTACATGCAGCTTGGGGACATTGTAAAAAGCCAGATTTTCTACTCGATGTTCTTGGATACCCAGTGAGAATAGAGTTAAGTGTGCTGCAGACCTTTCAGGCTATTCTTTGGCTTGTTGTATCACATCTATCCTAGCTTTTTATCCTAGCTGAATGGCAAACGCTACAACTGTGTCAAAGATCTAGAAGTCTTTTTTTTGAGCTTCTTTTAAAAGTGAAAAAGTCCAATAGGTCCTATATCCTGTGCAGGTTACAAATGAAAGGCATTTATTAGAAACTTTGTGGAGACTCATACATACATAATTAGATGCCATTTTTAATGTGAAGAGCTTTTAAACTACAAATGCTCTACAATAATTTTATTGATATTTGATTTCTCTGCCTTTAAAGTTTTTGGTGTATGTTTTGTGAATCGACGGGAAAGAAGCATATATATGGAACATGATTTCTCCTGGAGCTGGTCTAGTCTGTAGATTCTTATTGAGTGTATAGATCTAGCCTGCAGATTCTCATGGCAAAAGTCATTGACCAGATAAATAACTAATAAAAAGGACATTCCTTTAATATCCTCCCCACTTACACACGAGAAATAAAAAACCTTCCTATAACAAAATTTATATTCTTTTCAGTATCAGGAAAGGAAGAGTTAGGTCACGAGAAATATTTAGTTATTTCTATTTTTCACTAGATGCACTGAGATACTACAGTTACAGTGGTCAAACACTAGATGTAACTTCATAGTTAGAGACAGACAGACTTCTCTCCCAGATGGCTCAGCCCCCACAGCTACAAAACATTTGGCCTTATGACAAAATCTAAAGCTGTATGGGTGTTATATGCAGAAACATAACACTCCATGCCTTCTCTGCCTCAAAACAAAAAAATCTACTTATATCTAAAGACAAAACCACATTGGCATGCATTTGAAATTGAGTGCCGAAAATCACTAGTCTTTTGGAAAATGCAATTATGTGCATAGAAAGTGCGTGGGGGTGTAAGAGCTTGAGAGACAGAGCCACATGGCATGGCTATTTGCAAGTCCTCCAAGCTTTTTTCATTTGAATCCCCTTTACTTCCCAGACAGAAACTGTTCTCCATAATAAGTGTCACCTTCTCTGGGCATTTCCAATTTGTCAAATTGAAAACCTCACCAAGATTTCCAGTTTTTTTGGCTGATATTCGGAGGATGGAAGTTA
Organism: Gallinago jamesoni; assembly: GCA_025769975.1. Classification (NCBI taxonomy): domain Eukaryota; kingdom Metazoa; phylum Chordata; class Aves; order Charadriiformes; family Scolopacidae; genus Gallinago; species Gallinago jamesoni. The sequence continues at coordinate 124,901,697 of JAOQGH010000001.1, read as the reverse complement.
CATTAGCTTCTTATTCAGAACAGTCAGCTGAATAACAACTTTCTGTACTGCGGTTTTTTAACTTTATCACAATAAACTCCAGTGAAATAATAGAATTCTTTTATTGAGCTCAAGCAATTTATGTGTTATACGTTGAAGTGTTGAGAATAGGTGAATAATTTTTGGGAGAGGGACCATAATAACCAGCCATTCAGCTATGTGAACTCTAAAATAGCAGAAGCTGCAGAACACAACCCTGCAGTCCTTTGTCAGGTCAGGTAACACCAAGTTAAGCTAGAGCATACCTTTTAGAAAGGCATCCTCTAACAGGTTGAAGATTTCAAATGTGAAAAGACTTTTGTAAAGTCTTTCAATGCTTAATTATGGTCTCCTTTCCCTCATTAAAGATTACTGTGGTGGAATTCCTATTATCCATATTGTTGTCCCCTAGGATAAAAATACCTTATAGAATAAGGAAAAATTGAAAAATGAAACAATTTCTCACTCCTGCACCAGCAACGTTTTGAGTTCTGTGCAGTTTCTAAGTGCCCAGATATGGTAGTGATGGGCACATTGTAAATAGCCGGAGATTGTACCCAGGGTGGACCCAGGATACCTGTGCCCATGGCTGCAGCATATCCCAACAACCTTCACTGGCTGAACGTAGGCAGCACGAGCACCATAACAAGGCAGATGCAATGGCACAGGCTTAGCCCAGCCTTTGCCATTACTTACCCCCAGGCTCTGCAGAGTGCCTCTGCAGGACGCCAGCCTGGATGCAATCCTCTGCTACTTTATCTCGCTGCTGTTGCTCCACAAGCTGCTCGGCTGATGGTGGAGGGGTGCAAGGCCAGGCTGAGGCTGCTCTGCACTTTTGGCAAAAGTCAGCAGTGGCACAGAGGGTCTCTAGAGGTTCAGACAGTGAGCAAGCAGTCTTGTCCCAGGAACCTTGCTGACTGCTTATACCAGTGTGGCTGAAATAACCAGCACTGCTGACTAGAAGGAGAGCTGGGAAGTGACCAGGTTCCTCTCCATGCTCTTCCTGTCATCTGCTTGCTGCTGCTTACTTAGCTTTCTCCTGGTGGAGGAAAATCATGGATTTGTAATAGGGCCCTAGGTTACTGGGGTGACTGGGGACCTGACTGCTCAAGCTGCATGGGATGCTGCTGATGCTGCCCTTCAGACTGGACTTGGAGCTCTGTTAACTCTCATGAGAATCAGAGGAGCTTTCTCTTGTGGTTAAGACTGCTTTTCATCCTGATCTGCTGCCCACTGCTAAGGCATAGCTTGCCTAATCCTAAACATGCTGCATGCCACAATCACACCTTATTTTGCCTTATGTGGCAAAATGAGGTAAAGACATGCTCTGAAGCAGAAAGACTTGTGCTTCTTGCGTGACAAGATTCTTATTTCTGCATTGCATTTAAGAAAAATTAGATTCACAGTGTTGGTTACATTAACTGTTGTGAATGTAAGGAATGTTTGAAGGGAATTTAATGATTAAGCTGATTTCAAGGGCCTATCAACAAGACTGCCTGCACTTCAGCTCCATAGTGGAGCCACTTGAGTGGAGAGTGTTCGTAAATATACAATGAAGTTGACAGATTAGAAGGTGATTGAAATTACTATAGATTAAAACAAAGTAGGCAATAAAAATGCAAACACTCTGAAGCATTTTAATAAGAGCACACTAAATCACCCTCAAACAGTATTCAGCAACACATGCCATTGGGAATTTGGGGCTGCTTATCCAAACTGCCCTGTGCAATATTTTCCTTTCCTCACCTTCTCTATAGCAAGGCTTAATCTTTGCTGAAAGATTCAGATTTGCCACTCTCTAACTCCTCCTGTATATTCCTTTAGATTACTCTGAAGAAGCCCTGTATATTTAAGCCTTATTAGACACGGAGCTTGACCTGCAGTAATTTGAAATCGGTTGCAATCTGTGGAGCTGGATGAATGTTTGGCATGAAGGTAGTCATCGAGATTAAAATACTGAACGGAGGCCACACAGCTGAGTCACTGTGCACGGAATTAAATGCACGCCATCTTCTTGTAAAGGTATTAAATAGGTATTACGTAGATAACCATGAGATTTTTATTTTGGATGGGCATTTTAACAAATTGGTTTGCATTTTGAGCAGTTGTCACCCTGTCCTTTGACTCAAAACAGTGTAAGCTTTTTGGCTTTACTTATGGGCTCTTTGGCTGCAGAGGTGTTTTTTTTTTCCATTTCTTTTTTAGCTGAAGGCAAAATCTGATCAATTTATGATCTTTAATGACAACAGCCTTTGAACAGACCTTGCTCTTCATTTCCCTAGCAGCATTGCGACCTGGCAAATCACATACAAATGGTTCTCTGTGATTTCTAATACCTGCTGCACACAAAAGCATTAATTGTCTAATAATGCAGCACAAATATGGACAGCAGTTTCGTCAGAAACAATTGCACCGTTTCTTTATTTATTTATTTGCTGGGGGCTTTTGTTAGCACCTGGAGGTGAGTTGCTTCAGCATATTATGCACCTGCAGTCACGCTGAGCAAAGCGATGAGTCAGTCAAGCCCTGAAAGGTTCCTGCAGGGTGACCATATCTGCTCACAGCCATCACTGCCATTAATGGCAGGAAACAAGCTAGAAAATACCCTGGCCAGGTTCTGATGCCAACCCATGTAGGGCCTTGCCACCTGTCTCAGCCTTTAGGGCAGTCTTTCTCAAACCCGCAGCTAAAATGTGGTCTGCAAAAGGACTGCAACATTTTAAATGCTTCATGCTGAATCTTACTCCCATGCCTTCCAGAAGGAGGCAAACCTTAAGGCACTCCGCTTTGACTAAATGCGTTTGACATACCACAAAAATATCCTAAAAAATCCACTGCCCCTCAACAGACTTCTGATAGCACCTGGTGCACTGATAGAATTACTGCATTTCAGGTTAAGCTATAGCTGATGCAGACTGACCTTAGTCACAGGATCAATTACTTACTGATGATTTGTCGTAATCAATGAAACACAGATTTTTTTTTTTTCTCCTTGAGCTTTCCCAAGATGCCCCAACCTCCCTGTTTCTGGTTTGAGTGGTTCTTCAGGTTGCATATAATTCAAGTATTTGTACTTTCAGAACTTACACAACATTCAGAGCTTCTGATGCAATGTGTATGAGTCATGTATCTCAAAGTCTTTTTTTTCTGTGGAATCTAGACAAACAAGGAGACCTTTCTTTCTTTGTCTTGTTTGGTTTTTTTGTTGGGTTTTTTTTTTAATGCCTCAGTAAAAAGATAAGTCAGTATCTGAAAGGCTTAAATCTTAAGGCCTTAAATTTGAAACTATGCCCTCAGGTGAAGCTGTTCCACTATTGAAAATCTTGTGCTTTTAATTTATTTAAATAGATTATCTGAAGACCCTCATTTTTCTTAGAAACAGAATAAAAAAATTGAATGTCAGTGCTAAATCCAGAAGTTAGGGAGCCTGAAATGACTCACAGAAATACAGAAGAGGAGAGAGGAGCAGGGTCAGGTAAGGATCATGAGAGTGCTCCATCATAACAGTGCACATCATTTCACTTGCGTGTTGTTGAAGGACACTGGATGAAAAAAAGGAGAGGAAATTCTAGGTTTTTTTTGGAATGCTATGTCTGAAAACCATAAGTTATTGTTTACCTCATACTCCAAACAAATATAATGGTGATCTTCCCGCAACCGTGATAATAAAGTATCTTTGCCAGATATTGATTAGAGGAGGAAGACAGACTGAGGCAGCGAAGGGCAGAAGATTAATAAGAATTGCTATGCAAAGAACATTTCACACCCAATAATCCTGTTTTGTTCAATACAAGTTCCGGTCGTCCATGGCCCATCACCAAGTTATAATGGAAAGCCAAATCAAAGGGGAAGTTTCAGGTTTGCAAATAACTAGTAAGTCTTCTCCATAGTGCTCAATAAAAAAAGCTTTTTCTTATCTTTTCTTAGTTTATTTATATTGTGTAGTTGGAACATTTGAAAAGAAGATGAGTGGCCAGGTTTTTAACAATTTAAGAACATGTTTACTTTTTAATACCCTTTAATTCAGACCTTATTTAACAGTAGATAGAGAAAGATATAGAAATAAATCATGCTGGACAATTTAATATATTCACATAAGGAAATGAAGAGGTCAAGGCTGGATATATACCTGCTTCTGGTGGGTCCAGAGTTTTTGAAGGCAATGGGAACTCTGTTTCAATTTCAACATGAGAAAGCTTGAAGTATTAGCTGGGCCAAATGTTTACCAGCATTAACATATAGATGTGATTTTTTTCTTTGTTTTTGATGCTAAATCTAAAGTTGGGAAGGGATCTATTTTGGTTTATTCTTGTCCACAAAATATCATTAAATACTTGAATCTCTGAATAAGTGTTGGAAGCATTACCCGTTATACTTGGTAATTTGCCAAATCAGGAGCTGAGTGTAGCAGTATTCGAATTAAGTACAGCAAACATATGAAGTGGTAATATATCCTATACTTACAAAAGATAGACTGCCAATAAAAATAAAATTGGCATGATAAAGCATTTTAGTAATTAAGGAAAACTGCTACAGATATTGTTTTTCTGGAATAGATCACGTGACTGTGAGGCTATCTTTCTATCCATCTTTTTTTTTTTCTACACATCCCTCCACCCACCTACCCCCCCCCCCCCCATCCATCCCCACTCTTTCCTTCGCTCTGGCCAGCATCTTTCTGTAGCTCCAAAGGCTGTTGCAGTCCTCTGGGTTGATGTAACCCGGTTGCCTGTGAGAACAGCTGTCAAGCTCAAGCTGCAAAGCTTCTCTAGCCGTGATAGACAGACGTCACCTGGGGAAAGACCAAGGTCCATCAGTTTCTGCAGCGATGTGGTGTGATGTTAAACACAGCTGTAACAGACACGAAAGGACTGCCCATGAAAGCAACACTGCACAGCTAATGCTTTTAATTCAGACAAGAGTGGCTGATTGATAGTTAATGGGCGTCAGTCTCAGCAAACCAATAAGCCAGGTTCAGCTCGAGCACGGGTCACAGTCCAGTTGCATTTCAGATGGAAGTGAGTGATAAAACATGCAAATGGCTAAGAGGTAAAAAGCAAACTATTCCAGTACGTGAGTGATAAGGCCTAATTGTGTACAGAGGAATGCTGGAACAGGAGGATGTCACCTGGGGAAACAACTGGCCTGCTGTTGTGAGCTGAACAACTTTTTAAAGTCTGAGGTATCTGCCTCAGAAATGATGGGAAGATATCAAAAAAACCCCCCATGGCCATAATATTCTGGCACCACAAAGCTATGTATTTCCCCCTAGTCTCATTCTTAGAAATGGCTGAATGTGGTTTTGGTTGAAATTTTAAAACCACATGCCCACAAAACCAGCCTGAAATAGATACGTAGTTTAGGAAGTTTCAGCACCGATGACTGAAGTTAAATTGCATTTTAAAAGTTTATAATAGGCTCAGGTGCTTTGGATGCTAGGAAGTGGCACTCTCCCCACCAGTAATTAAAAGGGATTAATTATGTTGCATTTCCTGTTGGTTGGCCTGTGGTTCATATTTGTTGATATTCCAAACAATGCACACAGCAGAGACTTGAATGACTTTTTAAAAAATAAGCTTCTTCCCTGGGAAGTAACTAAGAGACTCATACTGTGGGATTTGATGTTTATTGTTTACCTTGAGAGGAAAATTGAACCACAAGTGACAGGTATGAATTTTTTACTTTATTCATACTGGAAGATGCTCTGTTCCAAAGCTGATAAGAGTAGGAAAAGAGCTTACGCAGAATAGAATATAATTTCTTTTTATTTTCTTTTTTTTTTTCCATATAAATTATGCTTATTTTCACTTCTTTTTCCTTTTAAGTTCTAGTTGCCAGCTCTGGGAATACAAGCAAGGAATCAGACCTGGGCTTAGTACATCCTCACAAGTACAAGGCTATGCAATTCAGATTGTCTCCTCATTACACATGGGCAAGTCTTGTTCTCAATGATGAGAAAAGAGTGCCACAGAAAATGTAACATCAAGCTGCTATGAGTAATCAGATTAATCAGTGCTGGAGGCAGTCAGTAGAAACTCAAAGAAAAGGAAGTGGTTTACATGGAGCGGCTTTTCATGAAAATGCACACGTTCCTTTTTATGTATTTGTAAATGTATGTATAATGCCACTCAAGATGTAGGGAAAGAAAATCCATTTCATGAATTATATCTAGCCCAGAGCAAGGAGGATAGAAGTAGAGGAACAGAACAGAAAATAGCAGTGAATCTATAGCACGTCCTCTGCTTCCCAGCCAAAATTGCCTGTAAACTATGTAAACGATACACCACTCTTATCATCCTGCCTAGCAATGACATACTCCTTCATCCTCTGTTGACTTGAGAAAACATACCCTTAGACCACTTTTCAAATATTTAAGTCGTTTTCTCATGCTGGACTCTACCTGTTCCAAAACCTGCACCGCACCTATGAACCTTAAAGAAAATCTGTCTCAGAAATCTTCTGGGAAGATATTATTTGTGTCATAGCTAGGGTAGATAATTAACATCAAATGAATAAACATAAATGTGAGAAAAAATTGTTATAGATAGTGGTCCAACATGACTGTAGTCCATCACAGTCTTTAAATAGCAACCAGACGCATATATGAGGCTAAATGCTCACTCTTTTACCACCAATACAATTTGCTGAATGGCTGTATTATGGAAACTTGCATATTTATTTATAAATAGAAATCACAATGTAGTCTTAGTCTTTTTGTTCTAGTTCCTGCTGAAATAACTCGCTGAATAAACAAAGCCTTCACATGATGAGGGAGGTGCCATTGGTAAAACTGATGCTGTAGAAGTCTGTGAATTCAAGCTGACTTTCTGGAAGAAACAGTTTACGTGAAAATACAGGCCTAGGATAGACTTGAATTTCATGGTAGACTTCAATTTCGCAATAAAGTTAGAAAGTACCTTTGTGCTTTGAGTTACTGAAAAGATAAACCCATGACCATCTAATCAGTCAGGTTGTACCAAATTGTTCAACTCAGTTTGAAAAAATAGAGATGTGACTTTTTTTATTCTGATGTGTGAAACATGGCTTAAGAAGTTGATGGATGCATGACTACCATTCTCTAGAAACCCACAATCACTTCAAATTTTTAGTGTTATGTGTTGAGATGACATATAATAGCTGGTATTAAAGAAAATGCTAGTACTTTAGGCAGGGATTTCCTAAATTAATGTTATCCTGAAGGTACCGGCAGGCAGACTTGATGAACTCTGTGTGTGACTAACCAGAAAGAAAGTTCCTCCCAGTGCCTCCTTGTCAGCACCGGAGCTGAGAGGAAGGATACAGGTCTTGCCTTTCAGCTCAGCAAACTCTCATCTCAAAATGAGTGAGGTCCTCAGATCCAGCAATTGTCTCCCTCTGAGAATAGGATTCATAATATAAATGCAATTCATGCCAGCATTTGCAGTTTTCCTGCATTTATAGATACCTGCTGGCTTGAAACACTGGTTTTGGCTGTGAATTTATCATCTGATTTTTGAAGTCTATTCCTAAATACTATAAAACAGAGAACAAAATGTGTTAAGGAACTCAAACCCTTCAAAGAATTTTCTTTTTCATATTTCATCTTTGTATTCCTACAGAGATGTAACCCACTTTTATTACTGTAGAGTGTGAAAAAAAGTGTGTGCATGTATGCATGAGTATATGAAAGCATGTAAAAATGTATCAGGAGAACAGAGCCCCAAAGCTAGACTGAGCCTAAACTCTGCCCTGCAAAATTATTGAATGGTTAGTTGTCTGTTTCCTGAAAGACTCCAAGGAGGCTAAACTACCACTCAAGTGTTGTGTCTCATTTGAATGTTTCTGCTGAAGTCTCATCTATTTTTAGGATGGGAGATGGGAAAAAGAGAGGACACTGGACACCACAGAAAATAGCAATATCTGAATGATGGGATGTTAGTAGCTTTCAGGCTATGATTTTTGAGTACAGAATAATTTGATTTCGAAAGTAAAATATTCTGATAGCACAAATTATTTCCCTGCCCCACAAAGAGTTTTCAAACTGAAAGCAATATCTATATTTATATAAGCATCAATTCTTTTTAATTTAATAGAGAACCACCAGTTTTCAATCTTACTTTAGGACTTGTACAGATTCGTTTTTCTATCATGTCTATCTGGTGATTGGACTGAGTGATGACTAACTCAGTAGTAGCTCACAGATTTACTGACCAATTATGATAACTCTTTTAATATTTAGTTAGGGCTCAGATGTAGGAGTTAGTTCAGCCTAACAGATTACTCCACATCATGGGAACCCTCTTAGCTGTCCAGAAACACTTTTTGTCAATGGGAATTCAAAATGCTATGAACTTTATTTCACCAGCTTTTACTGTCACTTTTCTTTATATCAGCTTCTTTGTAAAGCAGAGTGCAAATCATCAATTCAAGAGTTAGATTCCACAAAGTACATAGCCATTGCAGTGTGAATATGCTAGCATAAACCTTTTCAGTGTCCAGCTCTCGGGGTGGTGTCCAGAGCTGTTAAGTTTATGTTCCCTCTAAAATGCATGAGGGAAGCCAAGAAATGGCTTTCTGAAAAGCAGCCGTGTTGAGGATGGAGCTGTCTGTGCTAGAGCAGGGCTTCTACTGCCCTGTAATGTTTATTAGCTGAATTGTCATTCCACTAATGACTGAATGAAAACATCTTGGATGCTTTACCACTTTTTTATTTTCAGGGAAAAGTCATAATATATTGCCATCTTCTTACAAAATGGATTGGATTGCCAGATTGAGAGCACATTAGGAAAAATAAACATAAATGCGATCAAACCTATCAGATGTGGAGAACAGCTGTAACTTCTAGCTGTAAGTTCTAAATGTATGTAGGAATCTGGGACAATTTCTAGGTAAGTCCAACATATATGTAGGAATCTGAACTTGACCTTTGATCTTCCGTCTAGGAGAAATAACAGAAAAAATCCTCTTCCACCTAAATCATGACTCACCACCTGATTTACCACCTTACTTTACCACCTGAAATAAAGGGCTCCTTTAATGAAGGATGGGTGCACATGCAACATCCTAGTTCTATATGGAAGTTCGTGATCTATGGCAAAGAGTCAGATGCATAAAATGACTATTTATAATTTAAATAACAAAATATCTCAGAGGACATGAATAAAAGATGAACAAACTGTAGTAATTTTTCACTTTCTGACACTATGCTATTAGCTGAATGAGTCTTGAATTGTTGTAATATGAAGTGAGGAACAAACAAGCACAGATCATCTCATTGTATAGAAGTAAGAGTGATTTTGCTTTGTTGAACAGAATATCCTTTTAAAGCACAACCAAGTACTATATGTCTGGCATGGTTTGGTCAAATTTTTGTTCACTCTTCTTTGACAATAGGTGCCTAATGTATCAAGCAAGCACAGAGATTTGTGTCTATAATTTACCATAAAGTTAATGGGAGTTCTTCTGGAAACACCCATGTATCCAGTGGGCCTGGATAAATGCTGACTGCTCATGACCCTGTGCAGATTCTTTAATGCATAAGAAATACGGACAAGCATTTTGTGCTTACTTGCTCACAGAAATGAGGCAGATTCTTTTTTCCTTTTTTAATCAATGTATAAAAGAAAACCGACATACTGTCACCTCGTCACCTCTGGTTCTGTAGAGAACAATAAATGGAAAAAGATTTCAAATAAACACACATCAGTTGTTGGTGTGAGTCATCCTTATGAATAATGGTGATAATGAGGATAGCGTATTGTGTATCTAACATGATATCTCTTTTTCTGAAACAGGTTATTCTTTTGCTTTTTTTTTTTTTTGGTCTTTTCTTTATCTATATGGCGTTTACAATGGCTCTACCATAAAGTTCCTCTGTTACAGATAAGGCGTATAGAAGGGCAAAGAAATTTAGGTAAAATTCAGTTTTTTAAGCATAATCTTGATGCAAAACCATCCTAAGCAGCTGCTAACTTTCCCTGGCTTTTGTGGACTTTGAATCCATTCTGTATAGAGTTTTATAAAAAAGACATATGAGTGTCCCTTATTTAAAAAAAATTGAATGAAAAAGCATTGTGCAAAATGTCTTTTTGCCACAGTAGGCAATAGCAGGACTTCCTAAGTGAAAAAATAGCTTCCTTTTTCTCATTTCTGAAAACAATTATATTCTTTCTAAGAAAGTTATTATCTGACATAATTAGTAATAGAAGAGAATATCAGAGATGAATTCTGCTATCTATCAGGTACTTCAGTCTACTGTAGTCTACGCTGGTACACTGGGTTTAAGGCAGAGAGGGGTATGGAAGTGCACACACACAAATTCATACTGCATTCTTTCCTCTGAGCATGCTAAGTCAATGCACTCTCTCCATACCTATTCAGGGGGAAAGCGAAGACATACTACTGTTAAAAGAGGGAGAAATTGGTTCAAATGCTACTGCGAATCTAGATACGTCTTTTGACTTAAATAGTGAGCAGTGAAATAAGTTTTTTCCTTCCCCAAGGCAACTCACGTTCTCCAAAAGGATTCTTGGAGGCCATTAAAATCATTCTGGATTGACAGAAAAATCACTTCAGAAGAGAATTTGACAGGTCATTATAACTTTAAAAAATGTTGGATATATAGAAACATTTTAATTTTATCTGTTCTTTACTGGAGAAGAAGGAAACAGCTAAATCTGTTTAGGAAAGCATTTATTTTTTGCAAATAAGGATTCTTGTACAAAAATTCTTGCAAAATATAATAGAAAACACTAGTGGATGCTAGCTGTCACAATAGTAAATTTATACTCAGGAGAAAGACGAAAATGGTAAAAATAAATTGGTTAATAACCATATATCTTTGAAATCCTCTTGACCCAAAGATAGAGATGTGTAAAATCATTTGTTGCTGTAGCAAAATGTCGGTTTTCTACTGGTAAGCATTTAATCAGCTTTCTGCTTGATACATTTAATGTGACTTCAGTGTTTTACTTGAGATACACGGTTAAGTGATTGATGATGAATTCAGGAGAGCACAAGTGCCAGTCACAAAGAATCAGGTCTGTTTAGTGGTGACATTAGCCTGGCTCCCATGAATAATTCTCTATCTGGCAGAAGATGTTAAGTAACAGCCGTTAACTATCCTCAGCAGCTATGGATAACTTCCAGCAAACAACCATGAAGAAACCAATAAACATGGGCAGTGCACTTTAATATGTTCAATCTCGTATAGAACTTTCTCTTTCTAGACTTATTTGTATGCAAAAGGAAACTAGGTTCTCTGCTGTTTTTCCCTTTTCCCTTTTCTAATTCAAAACTGAGTATTTTACTGACTGATTTTCTATTTCCAGACTGCATTATTCACCACTCTCAGGCTGAGATAATCCTCCCTGAACTAAAGGGGGACGCTGGGCACATGCTTGAAGGAGAGCAGCAACCCTCAAGGTCAGCGTGGCACAGCCGTTTCACGTGAGCTTGGCTAGACACAACCTGTGCCACCCCTGGTTTAGAGGTGAATTCGCCAGGAGAGCAGTGATGTGACCCAAGGTGGCAGCAGAAAGTGGTGGTGGAGTCATCAGCAGAGTGGAATTTCCTAGCTGTCAGCCCCGTGCTGTCCTCTCGTGTCACCTATTGCTCGGGGCATGCAGACCTGCTGCAGCTTGGTGGTCTCCCTTGAACAACACAAATGAGACAAAGGCAAAACCATAACAGTTGCAAAGCTCCAAAATGAGGAAATGCCAGGTATCATCTATCAGCAGAGTTAGGTATCTTCTGTGCACATCCACTCATCTACACACCCATACGTAGGTTTATATTTATGCTGTAGTACTGTCTTTAATTACAGCATAATGTATCATTTTGGACAGCATTCCGTAATTACAGAATGATTATAAAGCAATAGGCTGGAGACAGAATGCATGGCCCTGTGGCCTCATGTCTACTTTGCAGGGGTCACTACAGTGCCAGAAGGTTATCTACTGCTACGTTGATTAAGAGATACTTCATTACTCTTAACAGGGCGTTAAGGAGCTGGGTGAACTAAGTTCTTTTCTTTTTGTTTAAAGACATTTTCAATCTCTAACTGCGTTGTCGTAGTTACAGCTGGGTAGTTTGGGAAATGTACTAGTGAAATTGATTACTCAGACATGTGTGACTATGATTCATCCGAGAGCTTGGAAAAGAAAGGATGCACAAGTTCTTCCCCAGCCCCATCATTTCTTCCCTTATTGCTTTATTTGAAAGAAAGCTTGGACAACACAAAAATAATTTGATTTTGTCATAGCCATAGGCAGAGTAAAAGATGTTCTTTTATACCTACCCATGACAGAATTGTAGGCCAAAGATTCAATTTGAAACAATGGTTTTCCTCACTTCATTTGCTAACCATTATGAGGGCTTCACATTCTCATTTCTTTCAGTCAATCAGAGATACTGGGGACTGGAAGATTTGTTCTTGTATTAAAACAACAGGCCAGCTACTCTTAACATATTTTATCTGGCAGTAGCTAGTTATCAAGTACCCTAAGGAAATTTGAAAAGATGATTGTGCAATTGAGAAACAATCCACCCTTGAGAGTTTCTGAAGACTTTTGCCTAACAGATAAGTATCACTTGTGGGATGGCACATCAAGGCAACAGTACTGCCAAGGCACCAGTGTTTTGTTTCCTCCTGAATAAGAGAGTTCTGGATGTTTCCATGATGCATAAACACATCAGTTCCTCTTTAAAATCTTTTTAAAGTCTAGAAACATTGACACTTCTAAATGCTCACTTCAAGGGCATTATCCTAGCTGATGTATGAATAATGTCCTTGAGTTATCCAACCTTGTAAATAGATTTCTCCTCCTCTTCCTCCTAGGTCTTAGTCGTTTTCTGACTCAGATGCTAACTGTGCACTTTCCCACACGCAGGCATGACACGCATACATGAAGCTGTTGTTCCTGGCTTGTAGTTCTTAGCTATTAACTGTGGGGTCTTCAGCTGCCTGAGGACAGCTCCCTTCTTGAAGTGCCATTCTTTCTAAGGGCAAGGGTAGTCAATAATGCAATGAGCACGCAGTCTCTTTAAAGTCTTATTTTTCAGGGCAAAATCACTACTGGTAAAAAAACACCTTTTTAAAACCAAAATAAATCATGCCCATTTTTAAGGTGCCTGTCCACCCCCTGCATGGGGACTTTGGAAGGACCAGCTCCTTCTGAGTTTTCCCATAGAGCCTCCCTCTATCGACTTGTCTCCTTGTGACAGCTTTTGGTCTGCCCTGGGCATTCCTCAGTGACTCACCACCATTTAATGGGCATTAAGATGTTTTTAATTGTTTATAATCCTTTTGACCTTCTGCCTCAGCTGAGAACCTGGAAGCATGCCATTGCACTTCAAGCAGGAGCTGTGGTGGCTTAGGGCAAAGCAAGGTTTGCAGGCAGAGGTAATATTTTTTTATTGAACCAATTACTGTGGTTGGAGAAAATAGATAGCTTTCAGGAATGCAAGGCCTTGAGCAGGTCTGAAATGAAGGCTGCAACTTCAAAGATAAATGCAGGAAGAGAGTAATTACTCTGAACTTAATTTCTTTATGTTAACAAGTTAGATTACCGAAAAGAAAAGGCAGCTGGTATCTGTGAAATTGAGACAGTGTGTTAGCAGAGGGAGGGGTGATAAATTGTTAGCACAAAAAAATGACTTCTAATTTATGAGGTTATTCCAGGAGCCTCCTAGAGTATGTGACCATCAGTAACTATTTGACCAAGATTTACCATTCAAAATACTCTGTAGGAGTTATGTATGAGAATGCGAGAAAAACCTGGAAAATGATTTCCTTTATCTAACTACTCCAAAATGATGAACTAAAAATAAAAGGCAGGCTAAAATGAAGTGCTTCTGAAGTTTCCCCAACTGTTTTGCAAGACTCCAGAATGCTATAAAAATAACTATGACAAGCACCGAACACAAAAACCAACTAACACAACAAAGGCTGCCCCAGCCTCTACCTGATAAAGAACCACGTGAACACCTTCAGTCAATGAAAAATATGCTAACCTACGGGGAGCTGTCTGCTCCAAAAGCCAAAATGTCTCCTTAGAGGAACAACCAGATGACATACTTGTATATAGGGAATCAGAATTACTTTGCTGATTCTTTCCTTCATACTTCTTCCTTAATGAGCCAGAAGTTAACTCAAGTAGTGATCCTCCTATGGCAACTTCAGAAAGAAGACAAGGAAACGTTGGATTTGAAGTCTCAAGACAAAATACCATCTTGGACTGCTATATTGAATACTTCAGGAAAAGTGCCAGAAGAGAAATAACAAACCAGCCATCATTGTATTTTTTTCTGTCTCACAAAGGAAGTCTATCCTAAATCACAAGTCATGGAAATGTGCAAACAGATGACACTCTGACTAATGAAGTCAAGGAAGACTCTGTGCAGAAAACAACAGGCTTTCTCCACGATAAACCAGTTGTGCACAGTTATCTGCACTGTGGTACCATCATGTCCACTGGGGATGTCCCCAGCCTGTCCACCCAGCCACATTCCACTCTCTGAAAGCATCCCCGCTCGTCCTTATTATGTCTCCAAGATGATACCAACCTTCTGTGCTCCAGCCCTTACAAAGCAATGTCTTCTAGTTCATTCCCATCCTGTACAGCTTCATTTCAGTCAATTTTCTTTAGACAATGGTCACAGTATGAGCATGAATGTAATTCTATAAAATTTTCTCTTTATTGTGAGTTACCTCAAAAAAATCCAAACAACAAACCACCCAAAAAACCAAACTGAAACCAGGCAAAATGTAAAGGGAAATAAAAAGAGATTCTATGTTTTTATATCACTAAGCCCGTGCTCTATCTTATATACTTAACTGAAAGCCTTATCATTTACACTGAAAACATGAATTTCCTCATTGATTTTTATCAAATTCAATAACAATTGTCCCTCCATGAAACTCTCTTGAATATCACTGCACTGAAATCACCTTAGATAACCTGATCAGTATCAAGTTATGATTTACCAATTGTAGTAAGAGACTCACAGATATATATGTTTGTCTGAAGAAAATCAGCCACTATTCAAAAGACTGGGGCTTTTCAGACCTCACCTCTTTTTCTCTTAAGACATCATTAGTGGAGAGCACTTTAATTATTTAGATGTCTTTTACTGGTCAGGTGTACTCTCCTGGGGAGGTGGATGGCATCCATGAGTTAAAAGGACCTAAAATACTGTCAAGCACTAAAGTTACCAGCCTGATCTAAGACATATATAAGCAATCATTAACAACTTCCAAGATCCTAAACAAACAAACAAACAAAATTGTCAGCACCAAAACTCCTGCCTTTCACATAGCTCCAGCCTCACTAACTTCAGCCCCAATGAACAGGGGCTCTCCAGCTTCAGCCCCAGAAACAAATACTTGGGGCTAGTAGGTACCAACAAAATTGAGACTATATTTGAGCAGCAAACACTGAATTTGGCAATCACAATGGCAATCACCCTTGGAGCCTTTACAAGACATTTCTGCAGCCTCTTCACTGTGCCGTATGTCCTTCTGGACACAATTGCTGAGACTGAGAAACCATGATGCACCGGGATGAGCTCATGCAGCCACTGATGGACAGAAACCTCCATCTTCCAGTGGGAGATAATTTTCCCAATGCAACCACACCACGTCTGAGATTTTTGGTGTTGTTCACACAGAGACACAGTGAAATGCCTCTAAAACAGGAGTACAGGAACTAAAATTCATCTCTCTTACAAATACTAAGAGCTTAAAGCCTCTTTTGAGGCATGTTCTCCATTTGACACCCTCCAATCCCAGTTGACCTCTCTAGCCTTGAAGAGGGATAAATATATTTCTCACTATTTTCCACAGTATTTAACAAGCTTATTGTCTCCGCAGGTATTTGCTACTCTTTTTTTGTTTCAAACAGTCTGAGAGGTTAATTTCAGCTTTTGCAGCTGCTGTTTCTATTTCAGTCTGAAGAGGGGCTTGTGTGTCCAGTCACTTCTCTGTCTTTTCCAGCTTTAGAAAACTAGTTTAAAGAAACCTTTCACTTCTCCCCACAAACTTTGCTTTGCTTCTGCTCTTAGACTATCAGGGCTATACTATTACTTCTGCAATATTTACCAAAAAATGGTTAGATCTCTGTATTCATGATGTTCTTACATTTCAGCTCCATGTCTGTCATGCAGACTGAACTCCTGAACTGAATTATTCATGGAATTACTGCCGGACCTGTGGGCTCCTGAGATCAGTGCCTGTGTTATTTGTGATTACCGTGCATGGGAACTGGAACGTTTCAGAGTCATCTCTTTCCCCAGGGCTGGCAGTTCTGCCAGTGGGCAGAGGTACCTGGGTGCAGGTTGTGAATCTCTGCCCTGGGAGCAGCCTGTGAAGCTAAACTCACTTGGTGCATTCTGGAGCCAGCTGCTGTCAGAAACATGCTCATTGCAGAAGTAACAAGAAATTAATAACATCCTGCATTTATTTAGTGTTTTCCTAAGTGACAACCACTATGCTTATATGAAGCTGGTAAAACTGAAATGGGAAAACCAAATCATAATGCAGCCAGAACCTAAAAAAACCCAACAAACCAGAGCATGAAATCATGAAATCACTTGATTTTCAAAGATAATAGTCATTCACATCACCTGATGAATTTATTTTTTTTTTATATGGAAGTCAGTGCAAGTTGCATTTGCTCAGCCTATCAGATTAGAGGAGAGATTTAGATTAGATATTAGGAAGAAATTCTTTACAGTGAGGGTGGTGAGGCACTGGAACAGGTTGCCCAAGGAGGTCGTGGATGCCCCATCCCTAGAGGTGTTCAAGGCCAGGCTGGATGGGGCTTTGAGCAACCTGGTGTAGTGGGAGATGTCCCTGCCCATGACAGAGGGGTTGGAACTTGATGATCTTTAAGGTCCCTTTCCAACCCAAATCATTCTATGATTCTATGATTCTATGATCTGAAGATCCAGTCACCTGCCTGAATAATTAAATGTGGGGGGAAGGCCCTTGAGGCTGGGGTAGCAGGTTGCTTGCATCTTCTTGAAGCTCCTGACTGACAACGTGAGCCAGATATATGTGACATTTCAGTAACAACAGTCTGTTGAATGAGTTACTTCTCATCCCAGTGTTAATTTGTAGGATCACGTTACCTCTCAAAGCAACGTTTTATTTTCCTGAAGAGTTCCGAGCACAAGCTTAGTTAAATCAATTAAAATACTGTTCTCTGCATGCACACGAGAGCTGAAAATCCCTTGCATCCCAGAGGTTTTTCTAATTACATAAAATCAGCATTCAGGAACCATAGAGCCATGTGGTAACTGAGAAAGGGAGGGTGCACATCTTACATGAGACTTAGTGCAGGCTCATGACCCAAGTGACTTTTGTCCATTTTCCTGGGAGCACTTAACATTACCCCCTTCTTCCTTGAAATGGTGCTAGCAACATTACTTTAACATTGCAGAGAAAGAAAAGACTTTTACTGTTCAAAACCAACAGCCAAGAAAACTAGGAGGCAGGTCTGCATCTGTTACCCCAGTTGTCTGGCAGTGAGGGATCTCCACCAGCCAGTCTGGTCCTCAGTGCTATCAGAACTGGGGCAGGGCTTTTTCCAGCAGGAGTTTCCACTTTGGCACTTGGATCCAGCCAGTCTCTGACTTCTGTGGCTTGGAGAGTATGATGCAAATGTGATGTGTTCTGTTTAGCTTTTGATGGATTTGGGTTTTGTTTTGGGTCTGGTTTTTCTGTGTCTGTTTTTTTTAATTCTAGTTAATTTGACTGTCAAGGTTTTCAATAGCATCAGCAGCAGTAATTTAACTTGTGTTACCTTTTGTGGGTGGCTTACATATTGTTAAATTTTTACTTTTGTGCAAAGCATCCAACTGCCAAGATCATAAGCAGTATATAAATTACTAAATTAAATAACTAAATGGGAGGCTTTTCAAAGATTCAAAGAAAATTCAGAGCTTTGGTATAGCTCAGCAAAGAGCAGAATCACAGGAATAAAGCTATTGGGATATGACTTCCATTCAAAGCAAATTTCATGCAAATACTATCTCCTCCTAGGAGTGTGTAGATGCCCTCACCAGCTACAGCCCCTTTTTGCTAGGCTTCATATATATGAGAAGAGAAAGACAACACCTGTTTTAAAAAGCTTTATCTACTCCAGGAGACATTATTCTCTCTCTTGTACACACAGAAGTCAAATGATTTGCCCAGCATCAGGAATCGGTTCCCTTGTGAGGAGTTGACCCCCCACCTTGTGTGTCATGGCTCACTCCTTGTTCTTCCATGTGGTCTTCCTGCTTATGCACATCCTCTTCTCCTTCCTTTACAAGGAAGCATATAAACTGAAGTCAAACCTGACCCCTTTTTTTTTTATTGCAGGACTGCAAGCAGTTTTGAGCTTTTCTGGAGCTTTGAATTTTGAAACAAATGTTATGCCACTCTCCATTTGACATTGCTGTCACATTAAAAGGATGCAAACAATGGAAGTTGTGGCAATTCCAACTCTGGGTTATCTGAGAGCTTGTAAACTGACTGTAGATTTTTTACACACTGCTACAGCCCACTGTCCAGTTCTGCTGGCCAAACAGGGGTATCCAACATGTTTTAGCTGATGGCACTGCTCCTTAACAGATCTTTACATGCTAGGACATGGCAGGATTTGGAGTGAGAACTGAAACTGTAAACAAATCCCACTGTTCCCAGATGGCATGGCTTAAGATTGTCATCTCCATCTTGTCAAATCTCATTTATTTGCTTTAGTTTAATGTTACAGCAAATACATAATTAAGAATTTCACATTTCTGGAAATAAGTAGGAAATTTGGTGTCTGGAAAAATTACACCACACTGTATTAAACACATGAAAAATCCACTAGTAGCTATAACAATAGAGATAGGGTGAATTAACTTACTAGAAATGAAGAGATATTTCATGTAAAAGGTCATATATAGTGGAGAAGAAACCTATCAAGAAAAGGCAGCCAGATATGAAACATGATGAAATGTCTTGATTGCAATCTTTATGGACCTCAGCTATTAACCATACTATATAACAGTGCAAATAACTTTCCTGCAAAATTGTAAATCAGTTTCATGCCATTAGAGGAAATATTACATGATATTTTGAATTAGTCTTTAAAATGACACTGCTCGGATGTGCTCATATCAGGGATAATAGTAGAGCTCTGTGTGAGATGATATGCATTCAAGGAAAATAAAAGATAATGACCATGATCGCTTCAATAAACCTATGGTTAAACCACGCACAGATATATGCCAGACTAAATGTAGCTTGACAATGAAATCAGTCATGGTGCACAGGATGAAGAACAGAGCTGTTAGAATAGCAGTCAAAAAATGACTACTTTTAAAAAGTGCTGCCAGATAAGACGAGAAGAAGTATGGGCATAGCATATCTGTCACATTAGTTCACCATTTGTTAATACATCTTTCAATGGAGTGTTTGGAAACGTAACTGTAACTTAGAAGGAACTGAGCACAAAATAGAAGTTCTTCATTTCTTCCTCAGCTTGAGTTAAGCAATGACAGGGACAGTGCTGTAATCAGTGCTGCAAGCTGAAACACAGTTATGCTGAAAGCCTTTTAAAAAATTCTTCTACTGTACAAGTTGATGAGAGAGGAAAGCCGGTTCCTCCCTGCAGTTTGCTTATGGTGTCAGGTACGGGGTTTGTGTCACTAGGCATTCAAGAGGTGGGGATAAGTTAGTTAACATCTTGTTTCAATCTGGCATTCCAGAGTGGTATTTCTCAAGCATTTTGGAAGCATAACCTTCTTCTGGCTCCTGCCTGTTCACCCCTTTTTGTTGGCAGCTGCTCATCTCCAAGGCAGGGTAGTGGGAATTGGCTGGAATTACTGGCTGCAAGCGCTGTCGCTCATTTGCTCTCTCTGGTTAAGCTGAGCTGCTGCTGGCACTTAGAGGTAGTTAGCAGCTATCTAGCTAGTTGAAACACTTGCAGCCTAGAAATAAAAATCTGTTCATGCAAAGAAAGGAACTGCTACCAGCTTAGGAGGAAACTGAATTGCGACAGATATATCTCATCTAGCACTTCATGAGCTATTTCAGCCTTTATGCAGTTACTCATCCAGGGCAGTTCTGAAATTGAGGTGTAGCCATGGGGGATACAGGCCTGGAAGAGTCTTCCTGGATCATTTGGTCTTATGGATAGATATTTTGACCCTTTCATGTGCTTAAGAGGTTACATTCAAAATCAGAAGTAGTTCTTTAGCTACGACTGGAAGGTTGCTCCAATACCCTTGGCATTAAAATCCTATTCTAGTTTCCAGCAACTTGTTCTTGTGCCAATACTCCAAAATTATTTTAAAACTTTTTTTTGCATTCCTGCAGACCCCCTCTTCCTTCCCCCATATGTATCTATAAACAGCAATTACGTACCCTCTCCACCTTCATTTTGCTAACATAAATAAATTAAGTTCTTCTGTCATATATCTTTCCATAGCTCTGAACATACTTGCAGTGTTAGATCTGTGTGACTTTTTCTTGGACTTGACTGGCCCAAATTTTATATAAAACTCTAAGGGAAATATCTAACTTTTTAGAGAAGTCCTGATATTTTCCTATTTCCACTGGAATCACCACATGTGTTATGCCCCAAGGTCAATTTTCACTCTTTGTTGGTTGGTTACCTTGATGAATCATATTTATTGGTAGTCACCTGGTACATCCAGGACTTTGTCATTTCCCATTTGGGAGCCTAAAGGTAGAGCAGAATGTCTTGCATGACCTTATACTTTGTCAGGTAAACTCCCAGATATTTGTGCTACTCCTGCCCTTAATGTCAGGGCTTCTTGGTGGTAATAATGGCTCCCAGTGTTAGGAAAATATACATGCTGAAGCCAATGCTTTTCAATGTTTAAAATTAACAAGCTCATCTATATGTATATTGTACAAGTGAGATTTATGGCAACGGATAAGGACTCATCCTGTGCTAGGAGCTGCACAAAAGGGGAAAAAAGCCCAGAGTAACTGGTGATCTACAAACTTCATTATTACAAACTCTGTTTTTTCATAGTTTGGAATGGGTAGAATATTTGTCTGGGTAACAAAAGAAGTGGAATGTATTCTTTGGCTTAGAAGAAGTATTGTGCCTCATAACATGATATTTATTTATTTATTTATTTCCAGATAGAATCTTGCTCTGCATTTGTGTCCTAAAGCCAAATAAATTTTCATAAAATGATCATCGCCTTAAAATTTGAGCTACAATTGGCATAATTATTCTTTGGATTACTTGCACCTTATTCTGCATCATATGAAGGCAACTCAACGCTACATCTCATTTACATATGCATTTGTTGACTTTTGCTCACATAACTCATAAGTGAATGCTAAGTCACTTCATTTCTGTCTGTGAAATCATAGTCAACAGCACTCAAGAGGACATACTGGAGAGAATCTCGTGAAGTGACATAAAGATAATGAAAGGCATCTCTCCTATAATGAAAGGCTGAGAGCTGAGTTTAGCCCAGAGAAGGCTTGGGGTAGTGTGTCTCAACAGTGTATATAAATGCCTGGAGGGAGGGTGCACTGAGGACGGAGCCAGGCTCTTTTCAGTGCTGCCCAGTGACAGGACCAGAGGCAATGGGTACAAGCTGAAACACCAGAGGTTCCCTCTGAACATCAGGAAATGCTTTTTCCACTGTGAGAGTGACCAAGCAATAGTACAGGTTCCCAGGGAGGTTTTTGAGTCTCCATCCTTGGAGATATTCAAAAGGTTTCTGGCCACTTTTCTGTGAAACTGATGTAAGTGGCTTTGCTTGAGCAGGGGGTTTGGACGAGATAATGACCAGAGGTTCCTTCCAACCTTAACCATTCTGTGATTCAGTGACACTGTGATTCCATAATACAATTTTTATGCAAAACCACCCTCCTCTTTGAAGGAAGAATAGTAAGAAAAAGTGGGTTATGCAAAATACCTCCTGGGAAAAATGACACCTATAACATAAGAGAAATATTTGAAGGAAAGCCATTAGAAGTAATTGACTTTAAGTTACAGAGCTTTTTGCAGCAATGGCTATTGACAGATTGCATCAAGTATTCCAGTCCAAATGTCTTTCCTCCTTGCTTATGCTAAGAAATACAGCGCATTCCCTTCCTCAGGAAAATTATTTTCAATTTAAAATCTATGTAAGCCGTATATTGAATTTTCCCATTTGGGTAGTTGGACACTTGGACACTAGGAGAGAGAGACTTTCTCTATTGGCTGGTAGTGGAGCTAGTAGGAGAAACCCAAACACTGGGGGTTCCCTCCTATTACGATCTCTCTCTGCTAGGCTGTTTTGCAGCATGAAAACAAAGCTGTACAGGAGGCAAGAGTGTTTTTACATTTCAATACCATAGTAACTTTTGTCTAACATACCTTCTTTAATCAACATTTAAAAATTTGTCCTTCTCCAAATCTCTAAAGATGCAAAACTACCACTCAAGCTACAGAGAAAATTACGAACAGTAGCTATCACTCAATGAGAATATGTCAGACCAGACATTGGAGAGAGCTTTTTATCTAATAAATATGTTCGGAAACTAGACAATTTAGAGACTAATTATGTAAGTACTTTTCATAAAAATATGTATATCTCATGCTCTGAAGGACACTTGCATAAAAAGAGATCTTTGCTCCTTTGGTCATCAGCTTTTGCTCTTCATATTTCCATAGCCAGCCACAGACTTAAAATTTGTTTCTGTGAAGATGAGGCTTAAATACAAAAGAAGGAAGGATGCTAAAATATGGAACATACATATGCATGACAATTTCCTGGGTGGCAGGTGTCACAAGCTGCTGAAGATTAAGTTGTTGCTTGACAGAAGGCCTGTGGTCTTCTAGGCGGTATTGTCCCTTGACTTGACTGTCTTGCAAAAAAAGTGTTTTCATTTAACATGCTGGACCTATTTTCATATTCAGTTACTTTTTACCCTTTCTTTTTCTCTTTAAAAAAAAAAAAAAACAAAAACCAAAAGACAAACACACAGAACCCCCCAAAATCAAAGAAAACCCCACAAATGCAGCATAATTCTAATTTCCTTAACAAAATGCCATAGACATTCTTGCAACCCTAAGGGCATGTGGCTAGCCACAAGAGTTCACAGAAAATGCTTCTGTTAAAGAGGGACTCAGAAGAAAACTGGCTCAATTCCACAGCAAATCTGCATAATAGAGTCTAAAAGAGGGAAACACCTTCTCCACATGAAATAGATCAGCAGGAGTATTGAATTTCATGCAGAGATGGGATAGTATTACTTTGAGGAGTAATTCCTTTTTATGTATTTTGCAGGAACAGAGTATATTTTCTAATATTTTTATTTCAGGCTTCACACTTTGTTTTATGAAGCACGTTGAATCATTACCCCTTGGGGGGAAGTTAGCTTTAGTTCCTCACTGATGGCAATTCAATGAAATCGCTTTGAGCAAAGGTGAACATTTGTTAGCAACACAGAGGAACTTATGTGACACTTCTGCGTGATGGCATTTACACATACTAAATCCTTCTTGTGACGCCAGTTGCTGGCACGTAAGCTGAAGCTCCACCTGCTGCAGCTGGATTCACATCTAACTTTCTGGAGCAGACAGAATTTCCAGAAATGTGAATGACAAATGAAGCGTAAACTATGTTCTATTACTCATCCTGCACCATAATGGGTATATTTAAACTTCTTTCTTGTCCTGTGTCTGCTTTAGTTACTCAGATGGATTAATGGCTCTGTCAAGACATACCTGACTGACAAAGGCAGCAGCCAGTGTAAAACTAAACATGTGTCCACATGGACAGATGCGGGTGAATGCAAAAGCTTATGAACTCTGTAAGTTGCATTACCAGAGTGATATGTATAAATAAATGTAATGTGACTCTGCTTTTAGCAAAGGCAGAATCCCATCCTGGCATTAGTCAATGGCTTCCTTCCTAGACATGGCTGATTTTCAACCCACATGTAGCAGGGCTGAAATTCTCCTCTCTTCCTTCAGCCATAGTTCGGCAAAGAGGTGCAGACACAAGAGCAAGCACTTAAAATTTGGTGTGAAGATGTCCTCGAAAGTTGAGGACAGGGATACCTGTGATGGAAACAGTCAAATCTGTTTTGGAGGAAGCAGTCTGTATGGGATGGGGAGATGAGTGTCAAGGAAACTATAGAAGAGGAAACTGCAGTGATCGAAATGGAAGCTGATAAAGAAAGAGCCCTGAGGTTTTTGGTTTGAGATGGAGAAAAAGAGCTGGAACTTCACTGGGAAAGAAAAAGAGAGCAAGATTAGGAAATGGCTGGGTATTACGGCGGAATGAGAGAGGTGTTTAGTCAGACACCAGAAGGTGAGGTGATGTTATCACAGCAGAAAGGTTGTCTACAGGTGAGAGTGATGGGTGGAAAATCAGAGGTTAGTTTCAAGGCCATTAAGCTCAGAGGTTTCAGAGACAGGCTGAAATGTTGATTTAGTCTGAGAAAAGGAGCTCCAGATTGAAGGAGCTGATTTATGAGTACTCAGCAGAGACGTATAGAAGATGATATTAAAGAAGCTGAAAAGACAGTTGGAGCTTGTGTGGCTGTCTCCTGTATTACAAATGACCTTGAAGAGTGCTGTAAGCCCTTAGAGTAACAAGAGCCCTGGTCTGTCCCCTTGCCAAAAGTTGGTGTAAGACTGAAGTTTCATTTCAGCTGCACACAGGATGGTTTGGGGTCTTCTCCTTATTAAGGAGCATTATACACCCTCATATTTTGTCAAAAGAAGTCAAGTGTTCGTGGAATGGGTCAAATCCTTTGGAGGCAAGTGAACAAAAATAAAGGCTATGCAATCCTAGCCTATTTTACAAAAAGTGTTTACAACCTTGAGCAAGGAAGAAAAGAACATCCTATTTTAGGACTCCTTTTAAACACACTGCTGGTAACAGACTGTGAGCTCAGATGCCATATTAATATTGAAAGAGGTGATGATTTTAGCTTATTCAATATCAAAGACTAACTGAAATAAAATATCAATTTCATTCCTTGTTGGTTTCACTTGTATCCATCTGTCAATCAAAGACAGATGAAAATGCACAAAACGTTCTCTATACTCATATGCTTTTATGATAATGCAGGTATATGCCTAGATGTGTGGATCTGCTACTGAATCTTACCTTCTTCAAAATAAAGCAGAGAATTTAAAATTGTCATTTATTCATTGTGTCTCTCAAACAGCTATTCCCTAGCTCCAAGCATTTGCATAGTCACTGTATATATGCATTTACACCAAATAGCAATGGAAATTTTTTTAGAATTTATAGCAGTCCTGCAAAGTGCTTCTGTTTTGATGAATTTACTTTTTTAAAAAAAATATAAATAGGATCCTTCAAAAATCACTAAACTCATTTTGGCCAGCTCTGTTTAGATTCCTAAACGCTTTACCAAAGGACTCAGCTCAGCTGGAGGGTGGCACAGCATTGTGCCCACAAAAGACTAAGACCTGGTCATAAATGTCACCCAAGACAATGACAATGAACAAGTAACTCACCCAGCTACAAGCCAAGCACAAAATGTTCACACTCGCAGGGTCAAGAGTCGTCTTCAACCCAAGCAGACATGTGATGTGACCCACTAAGCAGTGAGATTTTGGTTAGGATTCAGCGCATTGCAAACCAGAGGGGCGCACAAAACCATCCTGTTCCCCTTGTTGTGGGATCAGTAGTCTGCACAGAGGAAGAGTATTCCTCCTTGCACTCTATATTTGTGCGAGCTGTCTTCTTCATTGACCTTCACACACTCTGGGAGCACAAATTCTTAAGGGTATAAAGTAATTAAAATGTGCTGTCTGCTCCTTATGAAATGAGAGGAAAGAAACTCATCAGGTTTCAACCAGCCAAAACACCCAGACACATCTGCTCCTGTCATCACCAGCTCATGGGATGAGCAGCTGGAGGATTCCTGGTTCATACTTGGGATCATTGTCACAGGGGGATCAACCCATGGGAATGAATGCAATAGAAAGCTGCAGGGAAAATGTGCATTAAAAAAGCACCAGGGAAACTTTACTTGCATTTATGCCCTCTAGTTTCTGTAATCATGCAAATAGCCGATATAACCAGAAGAAGTCCCATGTCATCTCTTGAGTAAGTGCAAAGAGGTCAATGGCGTTAGATCAAGAATCAATTTAGCCCATACTATTTTAAAGAATTGCCATCTGGTGAGTAAAAGGAGTGTGGTCCTAAAATGAACTTAGAATAATGGCATTTATAGGCCCAAAAAGGACATGCACTATATGGACTTATAAAGAAGTTGTAATTAGGAAAACAAATTGTAATTGAGGACCACAAAGAATGTAATGTACCGAAAAAGTGACTTACATTTGTCAGAAGCTTACCCAGACACAAAACGGGGATATTTGTCTTCCATCCTCAAGACTATTTTCAAAATAGAATGTGCTATAAATTAACAACTGTTATGTGTAGGTGTCTCAGCCTCAGGAATAGTTAGAATGCTCAGAATGCTCATTAATTTATTTTCTGCAAAACGCTCTGGTTTGTTGAAATGAAAACCTTTTACAGATATGTATCAGGTATGACAAAATTTTTATTGCCCGGTGATAGAATTTCCACTGAAGAGAGCTGGTATCCTGATAATATCCAGTGGATGTTTCAAGCAAGTTTATCAGGAACATTCAGTCCTCCACTCTGCTTGCTTTGAAATCTCACTTCTTTCACTGCTGTTCGTGAAAACTCTGCTTTTCATATTTATGAGGAAAAGCATTTCTGACACCTCATCATTTTTGCAAAACACCAGAATTATTCTATCTCTACACAAACTTAAAATACTTGGCAACAACATTAATTTGTTGCTAGCGATGCGTTAACAACATTAGGCAATTATTAGCTGCATATCTCTTGCTCATTAAAAAAAAAAAAGTCAGAAAATTTTCAGAAAAATGTACTTGCTTGCCACTTGCAACTTGAAAATAATTCTAGTTGTTTGCTGGAGTGGCTGCTAATAACAACAAAGGAACCTTCACTGATGCCTCAGTTTGAAATGATTATTAGGAAGGACACAGCTATTTCCACCATACATTGTAATATTTTTCAAATACTCACAAGTTTCAGATTAAGATTGTGAAAGTGCTTGATCTTCAATTGCTTAGACATTTCTAATTTTTATTAGTGTATGGAATGAATAACAGAAAACTTTTAAGGAGACAAAACTATTTTTTAAAAATTACTCCATCACATGATGAGTATGAACTACTAAGCCTACATTGTAAGTACAAAGTCAAAAACAGGTGTCTTCACACCTTGTATAGGAAAGGAGGAAGGGGGTTTAGGTATCCAGTTTTAACTATAAAACTGCTGTTTTTAAGGTATTCCCATTCAGAAGATACAAATGAACCTGCAGATTTAATCATACTTCTGTGCAAGGCAACTTGGAGAGACACAAAGTGTGGTCACACTACTGAGCAGAAGAGTCAGATGTTGATCACTGATCACCTCCATGTGCTGTAGAGCTAGCTCCTTAAGGCTGAGCAGATGATAGACTGATATAGTCCTTGGCTCTGGGTGGTGTCTGGGGTAGCATTTCTGTGCCATTTCTGTACATTTTTCCAACTTGGAGTCTCTGGGACATTTTGAAAGCTGTGGTGTGGTCCACCACAGGGGTTTCTGTATTGCAGAACAGTATGCCACGTGTGGCATTTCTTCAGGATAGATGGGAGGAGATTCTTGAGAGTTCAAAGGCTGAAGGGGGACTCCTGGAAGAAGACTGGCAGAAAGCTGAGCTGGGTATGGTCATATCCACACTGCCTCCAAGGAGAGGTCAGAGTGACCTCTTGCCTGAGCTATGCTTAGGTGGTGCCTCAGAGTGAGCTAGATGGTGGTCTTTAGGAAAAGTCAGGGAGTGGATGGAGGAGCAGAGATCCAACACTCAGGTCTCCTTGTTGGTCTCTTTTCATGTAGCAGTATGTACTTATAAAGCACAAATAACAAATAGACCAGATTTTACATCCACAGCTCTCCATTTTTATAAATTCAATGAACTGTTGCAGATTGTACACATGTGAGGATGAAATAAGGCCTATTATGTTTAGAAAATGAGATCATAAGTTTATTCACTATATCATTTGGTCCTGTCACAGTCTGTGAGCTACATGAGTGTTTTGCCCAAACTGCTTTAAAGGACTAGCTTCATTAAAAGCTAACATTTTTTTCCTTACTGTAAGAAATTTTTTCAAGATTGCTTGTTTTGAATATTTCGGCTCATTTTCTCTCTCAGAAGAGTGTAAGATTTTGCTATAGAGACATATAAAAGTAATAAAAAAGTAGTGAAAAAAATAGAAAGCAGCTTAAAGAGATCTGAGAAGTCCTTTCCTTTAAGGCAACATCAGCTGAACTTAACTCATTCCTGACAAACATTTGTGTAACTTGCTTTTTAAAGTGTCCCATGGTGTAGACTCTACTATCTTTTTCGTTCTAGGAAGCTTTCCTATTTAATCTAAATCTTTGTTGCAATTTTAGCTCACTACTTTCTCATGGCCACCCATGGATCGGTGTGGAGAACTGTTTGTTCCCCTCCTATTAACATCCACTCATTCCAAAAGTAAAACAGCTTTATAATATGCCTGTCAGATTTTTCAACATAAGTATTTTCTGTCTTACAGTCATGGACTGTGCTCTTCTCAATTTGCCTTGTAGCGTGGAATTTTCTGGGCCTAGTAGCCCTGCTGAAGCCTCATGCCTGTTGGCGATAGTGGAGGGTTTATTTATGTGTTTTATACTTGACCCTCCTTTTTATGATGCCTCACCACCATCCCACACGCAACACTTCTCTTTTTCTGTTCAGCAGCTCCTCTGAGCTCCCCATTATCTTTGAGGTCCGTAAGCAGGGGTTTTTCTTCCCTCTTCCCTCTTCTTCATGTTCCCCATGAATTCTGTGCAGCACCAGACTCCAGAAAGGACATTGCCAAGCCCCTCTCCAAGTACCCTCTGGTTTGACATGAGCTGCCAACAACTATTTTAACAGTACTGTTTTACAACCAGTTTTGTTGCTTATTGTGGTTCCATCATCTCCAAGTTCCCCAAGCTTGGTGATGAAACTATCATCTGATTGAATCAAAAGGGCAGCAAAAGCCAGATGTAAATGCTGTATGTTTTTCTTCTAACCACAAAACCTGCCATGCTACCATGGAAGAGGAGTTAATTTGTAATCTATTCATCACAAATCCATGTTGTCTGTTGTTTATCTCCTTGCTATTTCCTAGTTGTTTGCAAACAATTTGATCGATAAATTTTGTCACCATATATCCAGGAACTGACATTAAAGTGGTTTGTCTATGAAACTTTTCAGTCCACCTCTTTTTTTTTCCTGGTTTTGAGCTAGGTCCTAGTTTCTCATTTTCTATGGTTATGAGAGTACCTGACCTGCCCTCTGATGTATTTCTAAAAGCTGAATGAATTATAGTAAGGGTATCACAGCCTAAGCCTTCCAGCTTGGCTTTTAAATGTCAAGACAATGCATAAAAGCCCCTCAATTTATTAAAAAAAAATTCAGTACTTGTGCAGTTTTCATTCCTCAGCCCATCTGATTGGAACATAATCCAAAGACAGCTATATATTTGAATAACCTTCCTTTTCCCTCTCCTTAGGTGAACAGCCCTCCTGTCTTGCCCTACAAACTCAACAGCCAAGAAAAAGCAACAGCCTAAGAAGAGTTTGTTCAGTACAGCTTCATTTTAGCTTTAGCAATAGAGGTAGCTACAGTCACAATGCAATGCCTTCATCCTGTAAAAAATTCCAAGCAATTGGGTTTTTTTATTGAAAGCAATTTGGCCCTCTACTGTAGAATTTCTCGGCAAATAATTTCCATGCAGCAAAAAGAGTCAATTAGGTTGAAGTAACACTTTCCCACCAGAGTGCAAAATGGCAGTGCTCTGTTGCGCGCTGTTGACAAATGAAAAAGACACCCACAGGCTAACTGCGTACAAAGTTAAAACACAATATTGGACTGCTGGGAAAAATTGTGCCTTTTCAAGTATTCGCTGCCACTTCAGCAGTGTTTGTTCAAAAGTCATTACTAACCTTTGGCATCTCATCTGGGCTACTGAGCACTTGTCACTAGGGTTGCATTAATATCTGAGCAATGGCAGAACATAAAAAAGTCAAGGAGTTGTGATTATGAAATGGAAAATCCAGCCAAAATCTATGGCAGTCATCAGCAAAATCAGTAACATATTTCAGACGTGTTTGAAAAATACTGTGTTTAGTGGTATGCTGCAAGGACTAATTTTAAGCCACTATCTTACAGTCAAACTAATCTTTGTACTGAAGTAATTTCCACCTGTGTTTTTACCTTCTAGCTTAACCTTTCCTTTGACAAGCTGCTTTGTTTGTCAAGAGAGAGATGGGATAGAGGAATGAAATTTGTTATACCAGAAAAAAGTCAGCATTTATTTTGATGGAGAATTTATCTGTACAAACAGAGATGTCTACATTGTAGGCCATTAATCTGACCTCACTGCGTAGGTCTCCAATTAGAGTCAGTGAAAACAAATGGGCACTTCAGCTGCAGGATCTATCCGATGTATTTCAGATTCCCTGCCTTAGGATGAGAGGGTGGAAACCTTCACCAGCCTGTCACTCTCTGTGGACCATGAAGAAGTCCAGCAAGCTAGCTCAGATGTAAATGCTCACAGGGTAGGCACTTCTGTTTAGAAGAATAAACACTTCCATAAGCCTGACAATTATCTTTTGACCATTTACGACAAATGAGGAAATATTTCTAAAAAGGAGTGAAGAGCCTCAGCAAAATGGCTGTTGCCCTTCTCATACAGGGAGGCAACCCATGAAATAGTTTGGCCAGAGCCTTCAGTGCATCAGCCATGGGGATAACCAGATTCTACTAGGGAAAGGGCTGATTCTTGCTTTAAGATTATTTATTTTCTGAAGCATAGGAGTGAAGGAAAACATATTAGTCTTTGAATGAGCTTTATGCCGTGGTCCGTTGCCTAATTAATGACAATTTAGGGTTATTAGAAGACAGGATTTACGAACTGCATTAAATGAAGGCAGCATGAGCAGGATCCTACCATTGACCTAAAACTAGTAAGGACTGGGTTTGGCGCAAAAGTCAGGCTGCATTTTTGCCTTGAAAATGTGTAGGGTTAGAACAAAGAAAGGAGATAGATCATATCTCATTTCCCATCTTTGTGACTAAGGGATGACAGGAGTCTAGGGTAAATGTGGTCTGCACCTGTGAAGGTGCCAGGACTAGAAGAACTGGTCTTGCAAGGCTGAGAGTCCTTGGAAAAGCTGTCCAATAAGGGCCCAGGTCCTCTTCTCATACTAACTTTCTGTTACCGTCCCTGAGGATTTTGTCAAATTCAAGCTAGCATGGGGACTTTGGGGTTTGGACTGTGCTTCCCTGTCTAGGCTATGTCAAAAGCTTCGGAGTCCCCTTGCGTTTTAAGCATAGGTAGGAACAACCTTCTTTTCTATGCCTGTAATGGAAAAATGACATTAACTGCAGTCACTCATCTTATGAGGTCAAGTCAAACCCTTAATTAAAGGTTGCATTGTACTACTGTGATTTGGAATTTTTCTACAATATATAGGCACATTCAGGATAGGTAGTCGAGACTAATTATGGAGCTTATGAGTTTACCTCTATTGAGAGTACCCACTTCTCCAGGAGAGAGGGATCAGGAGAGAGGAGAGCAGTCCCTGCTAGCCCCCCAGGTGACATTCAACTCTGGTGATAAATTACCAGAGGTGAACAGTCAGAAATTCAGGTATGTTACTCCCAGTAGGAAAGTTAGCCTGATAGTGCCTCCTTGCTGCCCCATTGAAATGAAGATTGCTTACCTTTCCAAAAGGCTGAAATTACTCTATTGCTTGGAGGAATTTTGGAGGCTTCCTTTTGTGCCCATTAATGTCCTTTCACATTTTGAAGCTGTAGCCCTGCAGCTGAAGAAGAGGCTAGCTCTTCATCCATCAGGTCTAGGTTTTGGTTAAAAGTGAAGTTAAATCCAAATGGTAAATTAAAGGTGTAAGTCCTGGATTTGTCAGTGAAGCAAATCTGACAAGTTATATCTGCATTTTCCACTGGATCTGAACCAGGAAATCCGGTCCTGTTGTTTACCCCTGCCACCTCACCAGGGTCAAGGGCAGGAAAGTGTGTATTTATGAATTTACACAAGTTCTGATCCCATTTTTGACCTGTTTTCAATACGGAAAGATTATGACTTCGTTTTTGTCTACCTTGAAGACACTCTTAGCAGCTGTAAAGCACCACAGCAGCACTTGCAGTTTCAGATAGCCATGGAAACAGGAGGTTGGGAACAGACTAGAAATGTGCCAGGGTAACAACCGAGATCTTTGATTTCTCTTTCTGTGTTTATTTTCTTGCTTAACAGGTTCAGAAACAAATCCTAGTTGGATCTCGATGCTTCAAGAATTGTACATTTTTAAACAGAGAAAAAATATTAAAAGTGAAGACACAAAATCTGTGCTCCATGTAGTGAAAAAAGTAACAGCAATCTCCTTTGCTGATGATAAAAATGATCCCAAATGGTCCTTTTTATATAAATTGTTGATGTTTATGTAATTTGATGATGCTCAAATATTATATTGAGATAAACAGTTAATCACAAAATAACATTGATACAAAAGGTGTGTCTAGTGTATATCTACATGTCGCGGTGCAAATTCTATCTCCCTTTGATATGAACAATATGCAGCTATGATTTTATACATGCAACATTCTACACAACAGCATTCTGATTTCCAGTGATGATTTTTTCTTTCAATCTTCTTTTTATTTTTAAAATCTTATTTTTTTTTTCAGCCAATATTGCATTAGCATTTAACATCTTACTGGTATGTATGCTTGCCCTATAGTGTAAAGTATTTACTTAAAAAGTTAAAATATGCAAAGTATATTATTAACTTTCGTACTATAAAAAATAGGATTTTTGAAAATGGTTTTGAGAATTTTGTACCTATGATGAAATGAATGCTAAATGAATTGTTACTATAAGTCCTGGAAATTTGACTAATAGGAAAAAAAATGAAGGTGAATTGCACCTAAAAGTTTTTTTACAAACTCCAGAATAAGTATAAATTTTCTGGCCTCGTATGTAAAATGACTCAAAGGTCATGCTTCTAATTCTCTCCTATCAGAGGCAATTAGTGACAATTTGCTTCGTAACTCAGCATTGTGATTGATGAATTGCACCTTATTTCGTTCACATTTTACATATTCTGTCTCACTCCCATTGGAGATCAGGAATAAAAGAGGACTTGGAAGATCCCAGCCGCTGTGCTTGTGTCACCGTGGCTGATGGCCAGTGGCCCCCGTTGAGCAGCCCGACAAGGTGCAAACCAGCCCGTGGGTCCTTGGGGCTGTTGTGCCCCCTGGCTTCTCTCAGGGTCTGTCATTTCCTCAAGGAGAAGTGCCCACAAGCCTTGTCCAGTCTGATCTGTGCCACGGTATTTGTTGCTGCAGATGTGTTTTATGAAACTCTGGTCCTACCATGATGGCTTTGACCCCTTCTGCTTTTCAACCCTTTTTAATGTAGTGCAAGCCTGTTTAAACCTGTGACACAAAATGTGTCCACAGAGTGAGATATGGGAATCGTGCTGCAAGAATGGGCACTTCAGCAAGCTCGAATCATTTAGATGTGAAGGTTCCCCAGTGATGAGAACTATCCTGTGACAGGGCCACTACTCTGGCTGTTGTGATACATGGTGGGCCTGCATTTGCTTGCTTCCTGGAGATGCAGCAATGGTATAGAAAAAGGACAGACTTGTGAATTATTTTCCCCAAGACATGCTCTGACAGAAAGCTATGAGGGGTCCTTAAATTAGTTCTAGCCGAAAACGTGAAGAGGCAGATAATCTAACCCTGTGTTTAAAGCTCTGGTGACATTTTCCCAGGGCCAAAAACATAGAGATTTGTTTGTTTGTTTGTTTACTCCGAAACTTATGAGTGGCTGCAAATACTGGCTGATATTAGCCGATATTTCTCAAATATATATTAGGTACATTTCACGGAGGGAATGCAAACCATCTACAGCTATGGAGAAATAAATGGTGATGAGGTTTTTGAACTATTTTACTTTGTTTCTGAAGTATTTGTCTGCCTCAATGCCTGGGCCAATTCTTCTGCCATGGCTGCAGATATAAATCTCCAGTGTCATTGGAGCTAGACTGATGTATAAAAGCAACAAGAAGTGAGAGGAAATAAAGCCTGTTCACTGGAGCTGAAATTGAGTCTCTTTCTTCCTCCTTATTCTATATTTGTAATCTCAATTTTTAAATTCAGTGCAACAGAGCATATTACAGAAGGGTCATGAAAAGATATTTTATGATCTTAGAATGATAAGTAATGAAATAGAGAAAATTACACCTAGAAAAAAGACTCTCAGGCTGGAACAGGCAGTTCTTGGTTCCCTTTCCAGTAGTCATCTCATTTCATGACTTGGACATCAATTTATAAAATTCATAGCAGCGTTTTAGTATAGATGGCAAGACCATTAGAAAAAAAATTTAAAGCCTATAGAGAACTCTAAAAGTAGAAGTACTTTCCCAGGATAAAAAGGAGAGACCTTATACGTTGTAAGATTTTGATCTGCATGTAGGCAGTTGCTATGCTGTGTTCTTCTCCATGGAGCGGAGCCAGGGCCAGTGATGCTGGGAGGCCTTGTGGAAAGCACGACAGAGGAAAAAGGCCATCCACTCCCTGTGACTCAGCTTATCTTCCTGTTCTAAGTGTCCTCTTGCTACAGTCACACTGTTTAATTTTTCATTATTCATAGCAAGAGACATCTGAGATTACCAAAAGACATTTTAAAAATGTAGATTTTCAGTCAAAAATCAGACAAACTTAAAAAGATTAGGAATAACAGCAGTCTATTAATAATGGAAAAAGAGAACAGTTATTTTACAGATGAATTCCAGGTCCCTCTCTGAGAGAATAAATGTTACCGACTGTACATCATTATTGCTCAAGCCATAAAATTAGGATAATTTCATAACACTTCAGCTAATAAATGTTAGTCTTTCCCTCAGGAAATTTTAAGTAGCACTCTGAATATAATAAAGGAGGTTATAGAAAAATCACGTAACCCCAATGACCTGTGCTTAACTTCACCAAGTTGTCTCTGGAGGTTTTGTCACAGTCAGTCCTCTTTTCCTTATTAGCATTTTCTCTGCTTAGATAAGGACCTTTATGGGTGAGTATCTTCTTGTCATTCCCACCTGATCACACAAAATTACATAGAGCCGTGGTATATCCACTGCTGAGCAACGTGGACATCTGTTCAGGTGGCAGCAGAAAACCTTGCTGAGACCCCGTCATCAGGGCTGTGCATACAGTTCATGTTCCAGAGCTCAGCCAACAGACACAGGAGATGGCTGTGTTCAGTGCTAGGTGGTGGCTTTGGTTAGTGAGGTAGTGCTGGAGAGTACAGGGGCTGTCATCCCAGGGCAAACATCATTTATCATGAGTTGAGGTGTACCAGAAAAGCATTACAGAGTTTATGTATTGGTTAAGTATGAAAGAGGCTGCGTGCAGACCTGAGTAAGATGTACAAAAATTATAGCATCCAGTAACAGATGGCCACTGGAAAGATTTATAAAGCCTCCCCCAGCCTTGAGAAGAGAATCTTAAATGCACTTATTCAGTTTTGATGACAAGAAGTTCATGGTCCCAGCAGGTTACAGTTTCAGTTTCTAGGAAGAGGACTGACTCCTCCTTGCCCCTACTCAGAAATTGTACTGAGTCGTAGCTGACTTCACCTGTCAAATACCTTTTGATATCCTGCTTGATTTCATCTGGCTCTTTTGAATATCTCCTCTCCTGTTTCTATGACTATTTCTCTCTGCTGTCCAGGGCATGGTTTTATGTTCCCTCCAGCTCCTTTGTAGGGGTCCCTCTGCAATTTCTGTCTGCATCATGCTCTCCAGAAATCTTCCTGCAGATGAAGAGTTGTCTTGGTTGTGTCGATGGGCAGAAAGGTTTGTATATTTGAGAGGTTAGGGCATATGACCTAGAAATGTGATTCTTCTTTGCAAATCTGACCTGTCTTGCTGGCATCCAGTATTGGATTTTCAGCTGCCGATCCAAGCTCAATATTTTAAAAGAAAATTTCTTAGCTCTCTTCCTGACTCTTCTCTATTGCTGCCTTCTCCCTTGTTTTCAGCAATGCCATTATCCTGCCTGTCACTTAGCCTTGTTACCTGGGTGTTACCTGAATTCTCTCTTGGTTCTCACATCAAGACTATGCAAGACTCTTCCACACAATGTGTCGAAGATATAGCCTTTCTTATCTATACATGTAACTGAAATTCATGTCCAGGTACTAAGCTGTCACCTCACATCTCAAACAAAAGCAGCCTTTCTAACTCTTATGCATCCAAAATAATGCTGTACATCCGATTTTCCCAACCTGCCACATTAAAAATAGCATCCTTGTCTTTGTATGTTTACATTAACCCTCTAATGTGCCAGCATCTGCTTTCCTCTCAGGATCTCTTTCTGGGATCTGTCACTTTACTAAAAAAGTAAACACTCTTCTGATTGGCCCCATTACCAGTCTCTGTCACCAACCTTTCACTTTTTCAAAAAATACTTTACTTTTTTTTTGTCTACTCTACTACTTGGAAAAGACTACCCTGCAAAGTTACTTTGTTATTCTCCTTCAGATCCTACTTCAACATTCTCCTTGGCTGCAATAAGTACAAAAATTGACAAGTACACTGTTCCTGTAACTGTACCACTGCCAATGCCAATTAATATTGTCTCCTGAAGTCCTTCTGCACCTCCACATACCTGAATTCATTTGGTCTCTCATCTTAAATTGTAGATTCAACGGGTTAGAAATTATGGCTTTATTCTGTGTTTGCCTGGTACTGCAATGTGTGCTCAGAAAGTAATTGACCCTCATGTCAGTATCTTATCAACGCAATTCTAAAAAGGGCACTTTCAGTCCATCCCTTATCTCCAGGATTTTTGTTGAAATTAATGGCTGAGCAAGACAACTACTAAAGCAAGAACTGAAAATGGAGTTAGAGTTCTACAGCTAAGATAGTGTTAAAAAACTGAAGACATGCTATTCAATTAATTTTCCTACTGTGAAGTAAGATAGGTATACCTAGCCTAGCACAAGAAGTTAATTCTCCAATCAGTCTTAAAAGCTTCCTGAAATACCACCTACCCCAATGAGGATATTGTACAATACAGTGCTGAACTATCATCCTTTTATTTCTATTAATATTAAATTTGATTCTCTCTTTTTGCAAATTAAGCCAACAGCAACTTTTCCTGTCTCCTTCAACCGGCAAAACAATTCATTTGACTGTGGTTTTTGCAAAGGACTTTTTTATAAGTGTGAAAACAGTCTTTGTTCACACAAACAGAAGGTTTTTTTCAGTCTTACTTTATAGGTTACATTCTGCAGTTCCCTAATCTTTATTGTTTCTTTCTTCTGGGCTGTTTTGCTCTTTTGCCAAATTTGCTGCCCAGAGTGGGACGCAGTAGTCTGTCAGTGACCTAACTAGTACCAAGTAAATGAAGCAACTACTTCCTGTAATAACTTATATTAATACATCTGGGGCTGTCATCAGCCATTTTTAAAGCAGGATCATATTGCTAATTTATATTCAGCTCACAGTATACAATGCCCCCAGGGCCTCTGCTGGCAGAGTTGCTGCTTCACCAGTTATTCCTCGTTTTGTATTTGTGCATTTGATTTCTCCTTGCTAAGTGTATCACTTTGCACTTGTCTTTATTGAATTTCATCTTATTGATTTCAGTTCCCTCAATTTATCAAGATCATTTTGAAATCTTATCCTGTCCTTTGAGGTGCTTACCACCCCTTTTAGCTTGGCAGCATGCTTAGATTTTATAAGCACACAGTCTATTTTATCAAGTAGGCCATCATTGAAAATATTTCATACTTGTATTTAGAACTGACCCCATTGGAAATGCCCTCCCATACTGACAGTGGAACATCTATAGTTACTCTTTTAGGAGGGATCTTCATCTAGCCCTGTATTTATTTTAAAACACTATTATCTTGACCATATTTTCCAATATTCTTCTGAAAATATTGCATGAGACAGGCATAAAGCCTTAACAACTTCAGTAACACATTTGCACTTTGGTTTGGCCTGTTATCCCTCTAAGGAAGGAAATTAGACAAGACTTGTTTGTCTTCATGAAAACCCTCTAGTTCTTTTCCAGCATCTTATTCTCCTCTAAAAGGACTTTGAAAATGGACGCTTGAAGAGCATACCTGCACTTGAACATATGTGTGTAAATGTTTTGGGTGTGAGCACCTGTCCCAGCCAGGCAGCACCTTGCCACATGGACCACCAGTGAGGCAGCAGCCCCCAGCATCTGTCATTGCTGATCCCTTGCTGGAGGTGTCCCAGCCTTGGTAGCCCATCAGAAGGACTGCACAGGACCAGAAGTATCTGCTACATTAAACCAGGCCAAGGAAATTGCAACTCACCTTTGCAGCACCTGAAAAGCTACAAAGAAAAGAGAGTGGTGAAGCCAGTGGTTACCACACTCAATGCCCTGCTGTGTAAAGATGCATCCCAAGAGTGACATTATTGCAGCGCTGCACTTGGGCCAATATTCTCTGTTGTGACATGGGTGTACCCGCAGTGCCACAACCTTGAGCTTGCTGCAGAAGGGGAACTGTTTTCTTGGCCTCTAGTTGTCAATTTTTCAGCTAGTGACATGCAGGATGGGATAGAGTCAGGGATTTCCCTCTTCATCACCCCTTTATAGTCTTCTTCCATATACATATATTTATGGGTGATGTACACCTGCCTGACCTGTGAGGACCTCATGACCTGCTGAGGGAATCCATCCTGCAACAGCATAGACTGGAATGTGAAAGAAAACATTTCTCAATATTTCTATACCTAACATATTTTTGATATTGCATATATCCACAGACAAAGGCTCTCTGGCTCTCTGCAGGGCACAGTTCAATAGAGCTTCTGCTAAAAAAGGCACTGGAATAGCTTTTGAGCAAAGGTCTAAAACCTAGGAAGAAAAAAAAAAGAGGTTTGGAATAAAGAATGAGAAGGGGAAAAAATAATAATGTCCATTTGCAAGGGATGTAAAATTTCAGAAAAAAACCCCACATCCTAGTTTAAATGGCATGAATGATAAAAAAAAAGGAAAGGTCAGGAAATAGTCAGAAGCTGCGCTCTGTTGCAGCCTGTTGGGAAGAGTGAAGGAGTAATTAAGTTATCAGGCAGATAGGCTGACTAGGACATAAAAAATTTAAAGAAGCTATAGTGAAATTAATGCATTTCTGAGATTCCATGCAAAATCCAGCTTTGTGGGAGGAACGACAAAATATGTCCAGCTTCTTGATTAGATGTAAAATAGAAATAATCCAGATATTGAACAAAAAGAACTTTAAGAGTTATAAATAAATATTTTGCACTTCAGAAAACATGTGCAGTCACATTATAATACATATGTTTTTTAAGGGGTATGGAGAGGTAGGCAGAGACAAGTATAAGAAAACTCTTTGACACTTCCCACATCCACAGAAATGGCCAGGAGAAAACCCTCAAGCAGATTTGCATAAAATAGGCCTGCTGGGGCACGGGAGGTCATCCAGAGCCTCCCTGCCCCAGGTCAGGATCTCTGCCTAAACGTGTTCTGAGACATATTAGTCTGACCACTTCCCAAACCCCTCTTGTGGTGGGGTCTCTTTGAGATCCTCAAGCAATTGACTGCTTCACTTCACCAAATCTAATGCTGCAGAGTTTTTCCTAAGGAACAGCTAAAATTTTCCTTTCTGTAATTTTAGCCCACTACATTCAGTCCCAGTCCCAGCAGACATGAAGAGCAATTTGGGCTGGATATAGCTGCTAGCCCCTATGGTAGCTGTCAGTGCTGTTCCTTTCACAGGCACACTGTCAGGAGGAGTGCTGAGTGTGGAGTAGGGATAAAACATAACATCACAGGGGTTCAAAGCTCTCTAGATTGGTGAAAAACACTGCAGATGCTCCTATTCTGGACCACGTCAGTCCCAAAAGCTGAAGGTAGTTTGTTGACATGGGAACAAAACCTCCTTTATTGTGGTCAAAATAAGAGGCATTGTAGTACAGGGGTAGTCTAAGCTTTTTTTTTCATGTGGGACATTATGATCCAGTGAAATCTCGTTTTTCAGTGTCTTATCATTGATCTCTCCTCTTGTTATTTCACCATGGTAACATTTTGGCCCCATTACATAGCATACAATTAAGATTTCAGATTTCTAATTTCAGACTGCAGATGTACTGATGGATATGAAACACCCACGCCTGAGATGTAGTATGTATGCTACACAGGCAGATCCTCTGCAGCAGAAACGTATGCTTGCTTCCTCGGTGATTACACTGCCATGGTAATATTATCCTCAAACCATGGATCAGCCAGAAGAGAAGTGGAAGGCAATGAGGCAAGGAAAAGAGTGGGGGTGAGAGTAGAAGGGCAACTGGGGCAGGAAGGCAGGTGTGGGTAAGGGTAGGGGTTAAGTCAGAAAGGTGAGCAAAATCGGGAGAGCAACAGAGTCTGGAGAGTACAGGGCAGAGATGGAGCAAAATGAAAGACAGGGACATGAGATGGAGTCTACTGGAAAGACAGCAGGACGGAAAGGAGATGATGAGGGCAAGGAAAAAGAGTGAGTGAGTGATGGAAAGACA
This sequence comes from Gallinago jamesoni, assembly GCA_025769975.1. Classification (NCBI taxonomy): domain Eukaryota; kingdom Metazoa; phylum Chordata; class Aves; order Charadriiformes; family Scolopacidae; genus Gallinago; species Gallinago jamesoni. The sequence continues at coordinate 124,861,017 of JAOQGH010000001.1, read as the reverse complement.
TGGACCTGATGGAGTGGGTCCAGAGGAGGACCACTAAAATGCTCAGGGGTTTGGAGCACCTCTGCTATGAGGACAGGCTCAGGGAGCTGGAGTTGTTCAGCCTGGAGAAGAGGAGGCTCCGGGGAGACCTCATAGTGGCCTTCCAGTACCTGAGGGGGGCCTACAGAAAGGCTGGGGAGAGTCTGTTTACAAAGGCCTGCAGTGACAGCACAAGGAGCAATGACTTTAAGTTTGAGAAGAGCAGATTTAGATTGGATATTAAGAAAAAGTTCTTTACTATGAGGGTGGTGGAGCACTGGAACAGGTTGCCCAGGGAGGTAGTTGAGGCCCTTTCCCTAGAGATATTCAAGGTGAGGCTCGACGAGGCCCTGGGCAACCTGGTCTAGTTGGGGATATCCCTGCTGACTGTGGGGAGGTCGGACTAGATGACCTTTGGAAGTCCCTTCCAGCCTGGATCATTTTATGATTCTATGGAGGAAAGGTGGCATGAGAGAAGGAGCAAGATCAGGCGACTGAGTAGAGATGAGAAGCTGAAGGAGCAAGAAGTTTGGAGGGAGGCTGTCCGGTAAGGGAACAGAGCAGGGAGGCAAAAAGTGACAGTTTTCTTCTCCCAGCTGTAAGCAGAAATTAAACAGTACCAACATCTAAGTAGCCAGAATCTGCTTAGGCATCTGACTTTTCAACCTGAGATAATTGGAGGTGATGGTGGCAGGCTTCCTCAAATGTTACTACACTTATGAAATGCAACACTTTGCAATTTAAAAATCAGCCACACATCTTGAGGGACAAGCGTTATCCTGGGAGTTTGCAAGATATGAGGTTGGCAATAAGACTGTTGGCAGACAAAGCATTTCCTCCCTGCTTGAATTCTCCATTTTCTTAGAAAAAAGAAAAAAAGGAAAAAAATAAAAAAGTAAAAAAAAAGTAATAGAAAATGTAATAAAATGTACCAAAATGCATGAAACCTAATCACATTGCTACTTATTTGTATTCAGCAACCAAATCCTTCTGAGGGAGCAGTTATTAAGTGCACAGAATCCCATAATGCTCTTTAAATATCATGTGCAGAAGAACCAGCAAAGCACAGGGGAAGTGAAACTGCTGTCTCATGGCTCTCTCTTGTTTTATCAAGCCCGTGCCCTGTGCAGATTGTGATTGTGGTGTTTGAATTGTGCCTGTGGATCCTAAGCAGTGGGAGAGTGCCTTCTTGCTATCCTTGGTGTCCACAGGGGAAGGCAAGCGACTCCAGTCAGTTCAAGGAGAAGGCTGGCTGGTCAATAGTGTGGCCACTTGCAGGCTGTCCTTTGGAAAGCAGTTTATTAACAATTCAGTCTCACCACAGTGGGATCTCACCACTGAGGGATATAGAATGTTGTAGGCAGATGAGGCAAGAGGGGAAAAACAGCAGGAGAAAGGCAAAAAAGCAAAAAAAAATACAATCCCTTTTTCCTTTTTTTTCCATACCAAAACTCAGATTCCTTTAGTCCAGAAAGAAAAGAAGCAGAGGACCTATGGGGTCAACGATGTCCATGAAAGCCTGACTGCCACTTAGGCAGTATTTCACTCTGAGGTTCACCCTGCATCCATGCTAAACCCCATGGTTTTACCATGAACCATTTTGATGCCATTGCATTTCCATGAGACAACCTAGTCCTTGATCCCTTATGGACTTATGGCCATACTACAGACAGTGAGGGACATCAAGGCTCTGTCTCTGTGCTGGGGGTGAGGAGCCAGCAGTGGTCCAGCTGTGACTTGGACCCAAGCATCTGCACTATGTTTAGGAGGACAGGGGTCTGGGACAGCTGCTGCGGGGCTGGCACAGGCACCACTGCCTTGGTTCCTTTACCCATGAACTGGAGCCAAAGAACCATAACCAGTGTGCTCAACCTGTGGAGACGTCCAGTGTGGGCAGGAGGCTGAGTCCCATCCTGAGGTTGCTGGTGGGTCCCTGCACCCAAGATCTCTGTGCACAGGTTTCTGCGGCACAAAAGCCTCTGAGCAGTGGAACCAAAGATTGTGAGAGACCCACTGGATTAGGACAGGGGCAGTCCCCACCCTGCAAAGGCTGACTGTGTCTTTAGAAGTAGCAGAGGGGCCTTTGCCAGCTGCCCTTCACGTTTCTTCTTTGTGGGAGGAAAGGATCAGGGGCAGACAGGGGATAATCCCTGGTACAGTGTGAGGGGGGGTTGGGGCAGAGCTCCTCATGTGTGCTGTGGGTAAGAAGCTGACAGCTGTCTGCTTTGATAAAGCTGAATTTCATAAAGGAGCCATCTTTCTGCAGGTTGCTGCTTTGTATATGAAAGTGTCAACAGCAGCTAAGAACCCTTTGCCTTCCAGACATAAGAAATACTAGGGCTCCCACGTTTATATGCTTTAAAAAAAACCACAAAACAGATCTGAATGCATAAAAGAAAGCTACAATCCATGAAAATTACTGCCCTGAATTTTGTGTCCCCATATCCCATTAAACTTAGAGGCATAAAGAACTTCTTTTAGGTTAGGCAAGGGAAAACCCAAACAAGCAAACTCATAGGCTGCCTAGATGTGAATTGAATTTTCTTTCTTCTTGATTTTGTGAAAACCTGCTTGTAACTGAGAAGAGGAACAGTTTATCTTCAGCTGCCCTATTTACATTACAAGACTGTGACCAAGAAATCAATGCTCTTAGCAGAAGAGAAAGGTACCACATTGTAACTAGGTCATAAACACACTAGCTCTCTTTTGCCTTGAAGCCCTGCTCTTCTCTTTTCTATTTTGTGTTTCAGTACAAAAATACATTGCTCTTTCAAAAGCTCCATTCCCAAACTTTGTCCTGATGTGAGCTTTTCATCTTCATTTCCAAGCACTGCTGCATTAACTATTACAGGATGCGTGTAGTGTATGTAGTGTATGTATCAGAATATGAGAGTCACAGAAAGCATCAAGGCTGTGTCTTACAATTTCGTCTCTTGTAAATAATCCAAATAAAATATCATTTCCATGATTCATGTTGAACATTTAATCAAGGGTCAGATAACCCTTATTCATGTCATATTCCTTATTGGTACTTTATTGATAAATGTGATAGGTGTTTTAACGGGCTGAACACACATATTTTAGTGATGCAAGCTGAGATAATGGGGATGAGGAGAAAGACAGCTTGACTTGCAACAGAGCAAGCCACCTGAATTCAGGGAATTCAGAGAATTCCCTGAATTTCTCTTTCTCCCAAGAGTTTTTGCAGCCCCAGAGCAAGGCAGAAGATGGGTCTCAGTTCAGATCACTGTAACACTGGTCCCACCTGGCCCTCCCATGACCATTCTCTATTGTGTAACTACCACTGCTGGAGGTAACATATGGCCCGATGAAACCCTCCATGAGCAGTGAGATAGGCAAAGAAAAATATTCAGTTGTCCCACATGTTTTGATTATTCTGGTCATCTCAAGCAAGGATAGTGGTAAATAGCTTGGTAATTAAATTCCCAGAAAGTAGTAAGTCAAACACTGCTGCAGAGAACTGCCATGGTCTCAAAACACCGCAGCACTGAGATCAGAGATTAGATGGTACTTCCAGAATGTAACAAGATGAAATTCAGTTTTGCAACGGGAATGCTAATGTGTATGAGCAAAATTAATCACAAACAAGGACAGTCAGTGCAAGGGGAGATCTATGTTTTGTAGCAGAAACGCAAAGGAGAAGTTAAAGCTAATGGGCAACTAATCAGATATGAATTTCTTCTGTGAGACATCAGCAGCAACGTTGCAACTGAATTGACAAATCATTGCTCCTTTGCCCCCATAAACTGTTAGTAATTCCAACAGTAATTCCAACTTTCCTTGGGCAAGTGGCTTGGATGGCATGCACAGCACCTTGGGTAGAGTTACAGGAGATGCTGCAGTTCTCAGTACCAGTGTCACCACTGCCAAAGGCAGGGTTTATGGGTGGGCACGGAGGAGGATGGTGGAGAGGGAGAAGAAAGTCACTATTTCCTAGAAAAAGTTTCAACACAAGCTGAGTACACGAGTATCCATGAATCCAGCAAGGTTGTGGGGAGACCTGTTGGTGCTGGGGGAGATGGGGGGGAAAAGTAAGGGCTGAGCATGAAAAGGAGGGAAAAGGGGGAAGACGTGTGGTTCTGACTGTTAGTCCTGCTGACATGTTGTTGTGTTGTGGCTTTTTCTGCTTTATTCTAAAAATTGAAGAGTAATGATGAAAAATGCAGAATTTCTTGGCTCCCCTTTCCCCAAGTTGTAAAGTCCAAAGGGAAAAGCCTTCTTTCTCTAATTTTGATGGAGAATGTGTTTCTGCATAAAAACTCCTAGATGTGGAAAGTAGCAGACACATGTACATGCACACTTTTTGTCATTGGTGCGGTTTACAATTAAGTACAGGCAAGACGTTCTTCGCATTTTTACAGTGGAGACCATAAATGAGAGTCCTGCAGTTCAGTGAGGGAAACCATATATTAAAGCTGGGAATGTGGGAAAGATCTGAGGCATTTGATACATGTTTCCCTTAAAACCTTATCTTATTTTTAATGGGAAAAATATTTATTGTTGTTGAACTCACCATACCTGACAGGAATGTCTATAACCCTGCACAAAACAGGTTTTTTTCCTGATTTCCTCTAAAAGAAGCGAAGTAAATTTTGTGGCTAAAAGTAATGAAGAAAATAAATTCAGACCGGATCTAATTCAAACAGTACTGCAATTATAAAATGTTTAAACATGGATTGCTTTGAAAGAACTATGTTGTCTACGGTACTGTTCAAGTTGTCCTTGCACTGTGGCGTTTTTTATGATACAAGTGCTGTTTCTACCTCAAGTGTTGAGCGATTGTTTGTCAGATCACGCAGCCTCTCCTCAGCTGGCAGTCCTTCTCTCAGTTCTACAAAACTAGTGGCACAAGGGGGAGGCAGGTAAAATTCCTGCCTGACCACTTTACTCCCCCAGTCTGAATGCCTGTTTATCCATTTACAGTTACTCAGTTGCAGCTGGGCTGACTGGGACTGGGATTTATACCATGGGGGCCCATAACACTGTATACTTAAAAACACAATAAGAAGGAAAAGAAGTTCACTTGTTTTCTGAAGTTGCGTCATTGAATTGGGTTATGTCTTTAAGCTTTTCCCCACAAATCTGAGAACTAGAAACCTACTTTTAAATATGAGAGGCCTGCAGACCAGGGGCCTCCAGGAGCTGTTGCTTCAATGAAACACTGACGTTGCAAGAGCCATGTCACACTTTACCTAAATAACCGACTGGATGCATCTCACCTAAGTCTGAACTTGAGTGTGATTATATTAATGAGATTTTCTTTGCCCATATTTTCCTCTGACTGGACAAAATGAGACTTTTGGTTAATAAACCATGCTTTGTTGCCTGTCTCAAAACCCAAGTGATGAATGGCTTCCAAAGGTGGGTGCTTCTGATATACTCTCATCATCTGAAAGGGCTTTCAGTCTTCCTTTGTAGTTGCAAACCAAGCAGGTAGAGCTGGAGGTGCCAAGGACAGGTGGAAGGGGAAAGACGGATCTGGCACATATGCAGCCCATAAGCAATACTTTTTAAAATCAAAACAGACACACAACTTTCAAAAACTTTGGTTAAAGTGGAAAAAGGACTTTTACAGATTATAAATGATGTTTTGCCAGCTGCAGCAAATGGAAGCTGGAAGGGGAAAGAAAATAACACTTTTATGATAGAAAAATAACCACATATAATTTACAAAAAGAAGGTATCTGAGGGAGAGAAGGGGAATCATACTGATAAAAACAAAGCAGGGTTAAGAGGAGTTGCCTCTAAGGAAAAAGGAAAAATCCCAATCCTAAATGGGTACCCTGGTGTGCTCAGCATCTAACCTTTGTCTCCCACAGGTTTAGTATTGAAAGACACCAAATAGAATTGTCTCTTTGGGATTTCAGATTGGAAAGCAGCCCTGAGTCTGAGTGATATTATCTAATTTTCAGGTTCTAATACTGAAGAAAACACAGAGGGTTTGTGAACACCACCTCCCTCCCTGTGGCTCTGGTCTCACCCCTCTCTGAGCTGGGTGAGCATGTGGTAGAGAGCTGCAGCCCAGGGTCCCTCTATGCTTTCTTTGAACTATCAGGGAAGGGGAAAAGGAGACTCAAATTTGGGTGAGTGACATTAGCCTGCAGCTGCTTAAGGAAAATAGGTTTCTGAGATTGTACTCAGTGGATGCATGTACACACACACTCCCAACATGTACCTCTTTCATCCTCCATTTGAATCCACTAGTTGGCTTCATACGAATCTGACAATGCAAAAAGGCCAAGTTCCCTCCCATACTCATTTCTCAAGTCCTTACCTACAAAACAATATGCACAGGAAGAAAATTGTAGCAGCACTGCAACAGAAGGTGGAGCCCGTGGGGCCTCTGGACCAAGTCGGACACTAGAGAAGCCACTACAGACAGTCCAGCTGTGCAGCTCCATCAGAAACATTTCTGTTGTGATTCCATCTTATGCAGATCAACTGTTTTCTTCTGCAGAAGAGGAAAGGGACCAGAACATGCTCTTTTGCAATGTCTGTTCTAACATGGCAGCATCTTGGCAGGATCCAGCTGTCTCTGGAGGGCTGTCATGGCATGACAAACTTCCACTAAGGGACCAGCAAAGAAGCCCTGTAGCATTCATACTTGTGTACTGGCCAAATACAGTGAGCTTTATATTCCCCACAGGTTTCACTCATGCTGTCTAGCCATTTTAAGTAATTGGCTCCAGCCTACTGGAATTTCAGCTTATTCCCACATGATTTTTCCTTCTTTTTGGACAAATCCTTTCCCCCGTGTTTTCAGGTGCTTTCATTTTAATTCTTCGAAACTCAGAAAAATTGGAGCCAGGGTTTCCATAGCAACTTTAACTCTAATCCTTATTTGCATTACAATAAAATTATTCATTTAATGTTTACGAGGCTCTACTATCTAACCCCAGCATGAAGACCCTATTGATCTGTTGAAGTCCAAGTCCTTGCTCAAATCTCCAGAGACAAGGATATGAAACGTATATATGTTGTTATTGTATTTTCAAGGGACAGAAGTACCAGGTGAGTCAGGAATGAGACTGGTTCAATGTTCAAATAATTATAGCTAAAAGGTAAGTTTTATATAGTTAGTGATTTTTTTAATCAGTGAGGAGGAAAAGGAAGTTATTTAAAACAGTAACTGCTGAGGAAGTCTCTGGAAAGAAACCAGATACTTGTATCAGATAATTGGTTTTGTTGGTATACTAGGGTCCTTAGAATTTTATTGCAGCTAGTAACTGCCTAATTGAGTTTCATCTAACAGTCTCATGTAAGTCTCATGTAACAGTCATATATTATATGTCTCATATAACAGTCATATATATATACTCATAAATTCAGTCTCATACAACAGTCATATATAAATACTCATATACTCAGTCTCATAGCAGTCTCATAGCTTATGTCGGCCTGAGAGTTTAAGACTAAAAACTTTTTTTGTATTTTTTTTTTTTGCTAAGCATTCAGTTTTCTCATTTAACTGTATATCCAGCCAACACATCCGTAATTGTCTCCATTACAAAAGTATGGACTTGCTGAGCTGAAAAATATCTGTGTTTGGAGACAGACTTCTAAACCTATAGTCAGATACTTCCAAAGAGATCTCTTTTTCAAAACACTTACTGGCATTCTAGCAACCTAGTTAATGCCATTAGCTTCATTTATGCTGATAGGCATTTAGTGCTTTAGAAAATTAAAGCAGTTATTCAAGTGCCTAACAGGGAATAAATTATATCATTCTAGACAACCACTTTTAGAATCTTGTATCTTGGTTTGAATCTTGTTCTGAATATAGCAGAGGATATTAAATAAAACAAACTTGTAGCTCACCAGATAAATTACTTTTTAATGAGGACTTGTAAATTTAGGAACTATCTGCCCCTTTCTGAAAACAAAAATATTTATTTATTTATGAAAAAAACCCACCCTAAAAGATATCCTACAGATACACAGATCCTTATTTCTTGGAGAGCATCTTTGGCTGTAAAGAAGAAATGGGATCATAGCAAAGTGCAGTTGCCTAAGAATCATGCAGCTGTTACTTGCAATGACTTTCTACAGCTTGGTTGGTGGATGTGCAGACTGTGGCAGTCGTCAGGGGTCCCACAATGAAAAACTGTTTTGCTTGACAGTGGGGGTTGTACCCCTGACAGTCTGCTACTGGCTTGGTCTGAGGAAGCGCTATGGAAGTCTGTGTGTTTCATTTGGCAGGAAGGCAGGCAGACTAGCCTGGCTCTCAATCCTGGCAGCACTAAAGCCCTGCCATAACTATCATTCCTGTTCCAAGGTTAGATTTTAACCTGTTCAGTATTCACCTATTTTAACGGGTTATCATGAAAATGGTGGCTGTTAAAAACACAGCAAGAAAGCAGATGGTGCTGGAGGGTCTTTGAAAGACAGGTTGCTCATGTCACTCATTTCTGGTCATTTTAGTGGCCCCAAGAGTTCAGAGACACGGTTATATGATGTTTTCTGCAATGTGTCTAGAAATCTACTCTTTTGTCAGCCTTCGTGGTTGGTAGTGAATCATGGCTGCTGAGGAATGGCTGGATGGTTGGTTTAATTCTTGCCATTTTGGTCAGCTTCCACAGATGCTCATTTCTGAACACAGACATGATGTCTCGCACAGGTTTGTTTGTTTTTTCCATTCCTTGGACTTGTCCATTGGGTGTAAAAATAATAATAAATCTCCCCCTTGCCCCCAAATTCAGAAAATAGCTTTATGCAGGAATGCTGTTGTGCAGTAAGTGGTCATGGGGTTGCTTGTGATGCTGTGAAATGACTGCCAGCAGTGGATCTAACAACACATCCCAACAATCCAAAAAGGCTGAAGAGCCAGCTGCAAATTGACAGGATAATATTCAGATGGCGAGCAAGCAGTATTGTTTTGGGGCTTGCCATGATGGTTGTGATTTATATCATGTCTGTACAACTCCTATCAACTTTCCAGAGAGAGTTGAAAACAAAACACTCACAGGGAAAGATACTTCCTAGAGTAGTAAAAGGGAGAGGAGTGCGCTCTAGGGAAGGAAGAGGAGTCAAATGTTACAGCATTTTAATTAATTTTTCCATACCATGTTATGTAAGTACTAAACAGAATAAGAATGGACCTTATTTTTGCAATATTTTTCACTTTATGATACCAGAGTGTGGTGGGTTGAGCTTGGCTGGCTGCCAGATTCCCACCTAGCTGCTCACTCACTCCCACTCCTTAACAGGACAGGAGGAGAAAATAAGGTGGAAAAGCTCCTGGGTTGAGATAAAGGCAGGGAGATCAGTTACCAACCAGTCCATTGCAGAACCAGCAGGAACAGCCTGTGTCTGGCAAAGGGCAGCCCTTGACCTCCTTCCACAGAGGCCACCACTGCAGATCCCCTGCTGCCAAAACCTTGCCAGCAACACCAAATACACAGAGTCATTAAACTATTCCTTTTTAATGAACAGTTTTTGGCTTTGTACGCATAAACTTTGTTTGCTTGCCAATAACTCTCCTTTTCATGCATAATTAAAAATCCCACCCGCTCTCCCTACCAGTGTAATTGGTAACTCTTTAAGCAATTCTGCTGGATACAATTCCGGTGGTCTGGACTAGTATACTTTTTTTTTTTTTCCCAATATTTATGCCATGTGCTACACTGGTTTAATCAGAAGGTTTTACATGCTAGTGCTGAAAACAAGGAAATTATCAGAAACATGGCTAGATAAACGTTAATTTCTCTGCATCTAACCAGCTTCTAATGCTGCATGATGTCTTCTTTCTGGACCTCCAGGACTTTATATTGATTTCTTTACCAATGTAAATGAGAGCTGAATGACACCTTTCCTCGGTAAAATGAAGTGTGTCTTACAAGCTAACACAGGATAGACCAAATCTTAATTCATATATATCTGCAAAGATCGTAGAGGAGATCAAAAGAGTGACCCTATAGAATTCTTAATCTTCTCTCCTGTAGGAGGTGAGCTTTCAGGGTCTTCATTGTTTAGGCAACTGGTTTTCATTTCATCAGTGTTATGGTCCCCGTTTTCTGCTCCTGCTTATTTGAATCAGTACACTCCTGTAATTGAAGGAAAAGGTGGATTCACACCAGTTACCCTTGGACAAGTTCTTCAGAGATCAGCAACCCAGTCTATGAACCTATAGACTCCAAGTTGATCCTAAAGCATATTTTGGATATCTATCAGAAGTTTTTACCCCACTGAAACAGCACATCGGTCAGAGTTTTAAAACTGTGTTAACAAGAAACTTTTATACCGGAGTTCCAAGCACTGTCACTTCAGTTGCCTTTAATGATAGAAGTATGTAGTGAGTAACCAACCTTATTTTAATTTCATAACTTGCTGACTGCAAAAAGTCATTATTCTCTGGCATTTTTTTTTTTACTGTTTTCCCCCACAACAATTACAATTTGGCTAGAAGTATAAATTATCACTTGCTTAAAGCTGCAAATTACAAGTTATGTATTCCCCAAGCCTGCTTTGCCTAGAATACGTCTAGCTTAAAAGAAATTTCTCATTTCTTGTATTATGGTAGGTGGTGACACTGAAAAAGTTACTTCTGCCTGTAAGTTTCTATAGACTTGAATGTGCAGTAAATCCTTTGGCATCTAGATATTATAAACTGTATCATAATATCTTGATCTTAATTCTTGATGGGTTTTACACACTGAAAAGTGTGTAAAAGTGTTTAGTTTGGTTTTGAGTTTTTGAACGATTTTGCAGGTAGCAGTTTTTTCATTAATTTCAACTAAATGCAACATTTTGGCAGGAGATGGAGAAATTCACTACAGCATCCGCACTGGTCACAGTATCCCTCTCCTCAGCCCTCTGGTGAATCTCGTAGCTGTGAACATGGGCCAGGAATGAGACAGCAAGGGTGAGCAGCTCTCCAGTCGGCTAACTGCAGGCCTGTGCTGCAGAAAGGCTGCACAAGACAGGAATTTGAAGTGACAGGCACATAAATTAAATCATTGCGTATATCTTGTGATTTCTAGTTCAAGTGACATCGAATACTTTGCTTTTTAGTTACCAGTCACAAGTCAAACTTAACAGCTCGGTGAACTAAACTGTGGACTAAAAGAGCCAAGGAACATCCTGATTGGGCAGTGACTTACCAAAGCTACCAAAAAATAAGAAGGCAACACATGTTGAGAAGACAGTAAAGTTGTCCTTTTCTGCATAAGGCAACACTCAATGCATGGTGGACTAGAGAAAGGATTTATATACTTGGTAATACTGACTAAACTTTGAAGTGGGCAGCCATTTAACACCATAGCCAGCAAAAAGGCCCAAAAGATTAGCAGTCTTCCAAGCATGGTGTTCAGAATTGGAAACTGCCTCGTGACAGCAAGCTGCATACAGCACACAGCCATGAAAATACCATTATTATTTACAAAACACAGCTGTTGGCTGATATAGACCCAGCTTTTCAGAGTCATATATTTTTCTGGAGGAATTTAGTTAAGAGAACCAAAGCTCCTCTGGTTGTTAGTAGTGACTGTTTTCTTCCAGTTGTGTGTGTGTCAGAAAAGTAACCACCTAGAAAACCCAGCACTGCCTTTAAAAGCCTTGAAGAGTCTCCTTTTTCCTTCAAATATACAACTGTTGGAATCAAAGCTGGTTTCAGACTGCTACTTTCCCACCTGTTGCCCTCCTTAATATGGTCCAGCGAGAAGTTGGCTCAATACTGCCTTTCTCTGTACTGCCACTTCTATTAACATCAAGTCTTTAAAGTCAAATACCCTTCTCCCTAATAAATGGGAAGTTTTAGAAGCAGTACATGACATTTTCTGTCAGTATTGGTGGTACTTTGGGTAGAGGCTCTATGTAGTTCCCACAGAAGTCTGTCAAGCTAAGGGTGACCTATTTCTAAAGTGAGGGTGCACTAATAAGCACCACTAAGGCTGCAGCCTTTAAGAGGGGGACACTACTGGGTTGCCAAGATGTACAACTTTCCAGCTTTTATCTTATAACTTTCTTGGACAACTGGGTTTCTGCAACTACTCCTCAGGCCTTTCACGCAGCACAGTACATATGTAATGAATTTCAATGCTGCTGCCACTACAGCTCAAACTTAATCTGTCTTGAAATTGGAGCAAGTGCATGATTAATCCCCTCAATGCTTTCACTGCACTATAATGAAAGCTGCTCATTAGTCCAATATTTGCATACGAGAAAACATTTATCACAAGCAAATACTTTTACTTAAAACTTCCACAGGTAACAGTTAATGTGTGAGCATAATGTGCTTTTGCTTCATCTGCAAAAGATAAACAAGGCAAAAAATCCTTTAACAAATAAAGTTCTGACTCCATTAATATATCCTCAAGTGCATTTTTAAAGGGTTTAACCAACAGAAGTTTCTGTAACTTTTCTTCTGGTGTTTTTGTATCAGACACTGTGCCCCATCTTAACAGTAAGTAATTACATGCCACAGCATCCAAACTAAATAAACAAAGTTTCAAGTGCTAGATCTGGGTGTAGTTAACTCATTTCCCCTAGTTTGTATCCACATACATACTTCTTGTCCAAATGACTGAGATTAAAAGAAGTCATCTACTCACAAATACAGAATAATTCAAAAAATTATTCAGAATCTGGGAATTTAATTTTGTTAGTGTTTTTAAAGTTTTATCTTACTGTAACAACAGGCATTACCTCATAAATAAAATGATAAAACAAAATTCACTTTTAGACTTGGTTTTCCCCACACTCTCTCATTGGTTGATAGCGATTGATAGATAACCTTTCCACGGGAGGGCTGGGGACTGCTGATATCCCTGATGCCCGTTGTTAGAACATTTCTTGTGTCACTGGCTGAGAGCAGCATGGTCTTGAGCAGCAGAAGAAGACGACCACAGTGTTTTAAGCTGCCCTGAAAAAGCCTGATTGTCCTCCATGTGCCCTATTGCTTCTGCCCCAGATGACTATCCATATGTTTCCATCCTTGCCACCTCAGTGCAACAGGGAGCTTAGTTTTCCATTTATAGTAGCTCTCAAAGCCTCTTGGGAGTGTTAGCTAAAATTTTCCAAGGCATCCCAGACTAAGGCTTCACTAAATTTCTCCTTTTCAGTCTGAGGCTGTCATTTGTTTTCTGACCTCCAAAGGAAATCAGGTATGTACATACCTGCATCCCACCAGAAAACGAGACTGAGGCATCAGTGTGACCATGATACTTCTCCATACTTTCAGCCATTCAATTTCAGTGTAAATGCTATTAAAAATGTTTTAATGGCCACCAGATACTGATATGTGACTTGTGACAGAGCTAGTCTTTTATACCATATTTCTTTCACACCTCAATGAACTGTTAATTATTCCTTGCAGTTCAGAGGACAGAGTTCACAAAATCATCTGGCAAAGTGTTTCTGAGACAAGGCACGTGACGTGGGGTTATGGACTGTCTCTGCTAATGAACGGCTGAGTAGCTTCTGGGTTTCCCTTGAAAAGATCAAATTACATATTCCTGGCTATAATGGGAATCAGAAGATTTCTTCCACTGGAGGAGAGAGTACAGCATGTTTTAGTTTTCTCATTTTAATAGACATTTATACAGCTTCACAGGCACAGGAGTGACAGGATGAAGAAACAAAGCAAGTAAGGCTGCTTTTTAATGTAAAGTATAAATTCCCTTAATTGAGTACTCCTTAAATGCATGGTTTTTAGGGCTTTTGAAGGAAACAAGTTTGGTTACAGGTGAAGCTTTTCCAAGGTCTTATTAAACAAATTAAGATTTCTTTAAGACCAGTGCTGTGGTGAGTGGGCAAGCATTAGACATCACTGCCGGAATAGTCAGGATTCATTCAATTTTATTGTGACTCAACGCACTTTTTTGCATAATGGAAAAGTGTAAGGTAGTTGCAGTAGTAGATAAATGTTTAATGGTGCCATACTCTACAATTTAGAGCTTGGTCTATTCTTGGTTTTCATCGTGGTGTTGTGACACACTGGTGAAAATGGCAACATAAAATCTCCTAACAAGCTAATTTTCACAGCAAGTTAAAATGCTTACACAAGTGAAAGGCATATTGATTTTCATGCCAGTCCTTTCCACTGTAACTGATGCCATTTAAAGCATGGTTGAATTGCAAAGCTTTTGCTTTGATTTCCTTAATAATCTCTAGAAAAGGTGGAGCAATAAAACAATTTATCAGCTGTATCTATCAGAGACAAGGAATCATGGACAGTCTGTTGTGTTGGAAGATGTTAAGTGGTGGAGAAAATAGGTACTTAAATTTGGATTATAAATTTTTTATACTTAGGTTTATTATTGTATTTGTAAGTCATCTGCCACCCTGGAGTTTATATACTGATTTGCCTCTAGGCTGATATTTTTCAGCCTCTTCTGCTCGAAGCGATTCCTTTCTAGGAGAAACCCTTGTCATTTGATGGTACAGGGGAAAGGTATCAAAATAGTAAAACTGGAAATCCTGATAGTAAAAGATGAGGGCACTTTTCTTTTGCTGGCAAATAACAGCCATATTTGTATGTCTGTTGGTTTGGTTTTTCCCCTGTTACACGGACGATCACCGGTTCCTGGACCAAAGGTGGGAAAACACAGCTCTTGTGACACCAAGTTACATACTTTTTAGAGAAATAGGAATAACAAACTAACAGAGGAAATAAGTGATGAAAATGGGAGATATATTCTTTTATTGCTGCATTTCTATTCCATTTCTTGTTGCAGTCAAGTATGGGACTGGGACAGGGTACTGGTTCATCATCAAAGCTCAACCTGTGCTGGAAGAAATTGCTAAAACTAGGAGTTGTGAAATACTCTAAAAGGTAATTGGCAGTACTATGTTCCATGGTAAATGCTGTTGTTACAATGTATTTCCATCTACAGACTTATATTTTATCTGACTTCTGTCTGGGATACAGGGAATAACATTGCACTTGGCTTTGTTCAGAAGCTCTGCTTTTATACTATAAGGACTAGGAGCATCATTCATTTGTGTTTAATAAAAGATAATATTTCTGAGAAAATATCAAAACATGGTATATTGCCTATTTATATTTTGCAACATCATTCCATTTTAATGTAAGGAACACCTGTAAAATTTTGCTAATTTCATATACAAATGAAAGACTTCAGAGGTTGAATCCATTGCTGTCCAAGTTTGTAGCCTCTGAATTTCTTTTAAATTTGTGTAGAGATATCTCCACTAATGTGGATTTTTTTTTATTTCTTTCCTTGTGACCAGTCTTCAAAGTTAGCCCAGGCTGTATCGATATTTTCCACAAGGCTTATTTTCTCAGGTTACAGATCATATTTTTTTCTTAGTAAATAATAAAATTTACCAGGCAGCTGTCCCTGCAACAGCACAAAGAGCAAATCTTTTGCTTTGCAGCATGTCTTCATCCAAACCGACTTAAGGAAAAAAATCAAATAAGTGGAAGGGCTACAGATGATAGAACAGATTCTTTTGTATGCAAGCAGCCAAATGGGACTGCAGTGTGCTCAGTTCTCCCTTCCACAATCCACAAACCACTCATTAACAGTGGAAGCAGGTATCTTTACGTACCTATATGAACTGAGAGGATACAGGGGGCTGGCAGGGCGTTGACAAGAAAGTGTTAATCGCTCAGAGGAACCTGGCTAAAGAAGGTTAGTCTACACAAAGGCGGAGGAGGTGGCATTACAACTGCTGCTCTGGGAGGCCTGTGCTTCTGCAGACACTGGAACAATGGTGTGTCTTGGCTGGGCAACTGGTGAGTTTGGCTGGATGGGGCTGTGATGACTCCAGACAAGCCCAGTGGGGAGAGGTAAGGAGGTGGAGGCGGTGGACTTCTCCTCCTCTTCATTTCTGTTCTGTGCCTGTCCTAGCAAAATGGGTGCTGATGAAGGTTGAAGAAGGAATACTTTGCAAAATAAAAGTACGAAAATATTCCTTTTTAAAGTGCTAGTATTCTATAATTTACTGACTATCCACTTTGGAAATTTTAATGAGCTTTTTCCACTAAACCCATATACTTTTTGAAGAACAAGGGAGGGAGGAGAAATCAAGAAGGTGAAAACACTCTGTTTCTCACTTTTAAGAACAGAGTTTTCACTATAACCAGCTTCTGTCATGAACTACCCAGCAGACCTCAAAAATGTCATACAAAAATCTTTCCCATCTATTAATTTAATTTCAATTAAATTTGTAAAGAAGGTTGTTAAATTCTAGAGGCTATGGCCTCACACAGAATATTTTGTTGTACAAATTCCTTTTCAAGATCAAATATAGTACTGTGATGAAATCTGCAGTCCTTCTGCAGTAAAGGGTCGGCATTCCCCAGGAATGAAATAGAAAATGAAAAGACATTTCAGGCAAAAAGGAAGCAAAGGAATAAGTAGGCTTTCTCTTGTTTGCCTTTTCATGAACAGACACAATAAAATAAGAAACTCAAAATTTGGTGGTTACTATTAAGGTCCGAAAGAAAATAAATATTATATGGATTGTATACTGGAAAATAATTATTGATACCATTTAGTGAATTGATGAAACTGAATATACTGTGAGTATCTCAATCAAAATCATTTCCACAAAGGATGAGGTTTATCAACAAGTGGTTTTAAAATGCAAGCTACCTTTTACTTTTCCTTAAGTACCTCTTTAAGCCAGATACAGAAAACAAATGGCCAGTTCCCTTCTTCCCCATTCTGAACTGGTGGTTATACCTGTTCAGTGGGGCGCTGCTCTGCACAGGCCTGTCTCTCTTTCTGCAAGGGGACTGTCGCTGGCCAAGAAGCAATATTCAATGGGGTGAACCCTCCTCATTTGTTCAGACAATGCAGGGCTGTCCTGCCACAGAGGAAAAACCTGGTATATCTGTCTAATAAAAAAATGCAATGCCTATTTTTGTCAGGTTGAAGTGACAAATTGGGATTGTTGTACCTCCCTTAATACTCAATATCAGTTTATTACTATCTTAGAATCATAGAATCGTAGAATGGTTTGGGTTGGAAGGGACCTTAAAGATCATCGAGTACCAAACTCCCTGCCATGGGGGGGTCTTCTTAAATCTTCTTAAAGTATTTTCGTTTCAAAAATCATGTGTGAAATGAAGTATATGATGGAGGGTCTAAGTTATTCATATGGAAGGGTACAATTCAGGGGTTTTGGACTGCATTTACATTTTATGAAATTCTTAAAAAAATAACTAGTTTGATATGGGAATACATGCAGGGAGGTACTTGTTGCTTGGAACTTGCAGGGAGAGGGAAGAAAGGATGGAAGAACAATAGTAAAGGTGCATAAAAGCATTCCTGTTCTCAGAATCAGACATCTTTTTGGTGTCTCAAGGTAGACAGCCAAAAACTAGTAATTAAAAAAATATTCATTTTTCTGAAAAACAAAGCTACAAAAATCTCAGTTCATATACACACATGTGCCTTTTAAGGACACAGAAAAGTCCTGCCTTCTCCAAAGTCTGTGCCCTTTGTCCATTTTTCACCTCTGAAATAAAGATTTTACTCATGATGTTGTTTACATTTTACAGTGAGAACCCATTTTGTTGATATGCACTAATTGTTTCTCCTCAATGAATATTTAATGGCAGGAAAGAGTAATTTTATTTTATTTTTTCTGTGTGTTTAAATGACACGCTTACCAATAGGGGTTTTTTGTGTGTTTAATAGGTGATGTCATTGCACTTTTGTTCAGGGGACAGGGTGACTGGTTCAGGGCAAAGGGAGGGCTACTGGGTGGGACTGGTAGGGAAAGGGATTTGGCCTGTTTTGGAGGTGAAAAAGTGAAGTAAAAAGAGGAATGCAATTTGTTACTTTATGTTACTTTGTTACTGTACTGATGGAGGGCCTGGGTCTCATGTTCTGCCTTGCAGAGTTCGGTGGAGGATACCTCAGTGAATTGCAGATACTCTTAAAAGTGTATGGACCATTTATTTTATGTGGAAAGTCTGACCTCTCCTATAACAAATAGGTGATGGTGAGTTTGGATACCTTATGAGCAATTTATGTGATTTGGCAAAAGCCTTGTGACAGACATGAACATCATTTTAACCCTTCTATATCTTCTGGCTCAAGGTAAGTCCCTTACCTTTTCTTTCTCACATCAGTTAATCTGACCTCATTCCACTTTCTTTATCTTTTTTTCCTTGGAAAAATATAATGTTTTTTTATTTGACATCGAACCCTTTGTCTGCAAATTTTTCCCTAAAGGAAACAGTAATGGCTCTACAGTGCTATTCATACAGCTAGAGTTTTGTGTGCGCATGCAATTTGTGACTACCTTATAGGACTGTAATATGACAACAATAAAATTTTAATCTGATACCAACCTGTACTAATTACTGCTGCGCTTTTTTTTTGCCTTTTTTTTTTTTCCTAATTATGATATTCTGTAAAAGGCTTTACTAGAATAGAAAAGAAAAGCTTTTAAACACTTCATAAAATCCAGGACTCTACTTCTCTAGCTGCCCAAACTCAGCTCCCTGTCTTCAAGAAAGCTCATGCACCAATAATTCAGCTTTGCTCTTTTTATGTGTCTCTGGTCACACAGAAGCAGTCTGACCTGGTCGGGATGATCAATCATACCGTATAATGAAAAAATCTGATACAGTAATGGCCACAGCCCATGAACAGCCCCAAAGCTAAAAGTGCATTACTAGCCTTCTACATCACTTCAGCAGAGGTTACTAAAAGTTAGAGTCTGGGAGAAGGTGAGGAAATGGAATAATGAAATTATCTAAATACCCTGTTGACTCCAGATTGTATATTCACCTTTGCTCATGAGATCACTCAGTAGATTGGATAAAGGTCAATAATTCATCTTTGGGGGTTTAGATTCATGATGAAACTCATTCATGAGATACCTAGTAGTGCATAGCTTATTTCTCAATGATTTGGCTAATGTGGAGGCAGTCTGTACACCTAACCACATTAAAAAGAACAACTTATCTGTTTAGTTTCTAGCCAAAGATATTGTCCATTCTCATGATGTTTCCTGTAGCAAGATTGCATTTGAAATAAATAGTAATAATACTCAACTATCTTTACAATTGTAAAACAACATCTCTCCTAACAGGCAATACTGGCTGCTTTCCTGAAACCCAACAGTGGAAAAGAAAACTGTCTGGGAATATGAGTCCCAAGCAGGGTCCAGTTTTGTAAGTCTGTGAAACCCTTCAGCTGGGGGAGTGCTCCCTAAGGTAAGTTGTTTTCTTGTGTCAAAACAACACCTCAGCTGAGGTCCTTGGCTCTTCAGCAGCTTTGCTGTCTTTCAGGTGGTAGCTCTCTGAACACAACGATGAGGTCTTCTTGGACAGCAAGGGGCATGGAGTTCATGTTTGTTTGGGATGTACTGACAAAATGTTGTTTTTAAATAAAAAAACTTGCTTGTACAAGGACTTGGAAACAGCCTTGTAGTTAACCTGGGTACAGGGTCTGGTTCTCTGTCTAGAAAAACACAACTAAGTACTATCAGTCAAGGTTTTGTACAAAATACAAGCCATTAAAGCTTTGGTCAAAGGTTTTCCTAGTGACTGAGACTGGTATCTGATACGGGGGCAAAATGTACGAGAATGGGAAATAGAGAGTGATCCAGATTCTTGTAATGAGTGTCTTCAGTACAAGAAGATGTATTCGAGCCAGTGCTCTTAATATTCAGCAGTGGTTATTCTCCATTTTGACCCATGCGCAATTCTGTGGGAATGAGTTTCTGCAGTTTAATTAGGCATTTTGGGGAGTGTGTGCATGGGGGCAATATTGTGATTTGTTTTGAAGCAGTGGCATGATGATTTCAGTTCTTGTTCTGTGAGAAATTATTCATAATCATTCGTCTTTCACCTTCCCCCTGTCATTCACAGAGATATTCATACAGAAATTACAGCCTCCTCTTCCATATAGAGTCCTCTCTCTTAAAACTGGAAGAGCTTTCTTTTTTTTTTTTTTTTTTTTTTTTTCCCTTGGGTTTTTTGTCACATCTGACTGCTTTAGGGAAACCTTTTGCTCTAATAAATCCACAGAATGACATCTTTCCCAGGGAAGTAGTGTTATCCACCCCATGTGAAATGAGAACACCACTTCTACTCTTCCTGGTTATAGCTAGAAGGATGTAAATTGCACATGGCTTTTAAGATGTGGGTGCCACTGGAGGCATAAAGGGACATAATTTCTAGCTTTTTTCCACAACACCCTTTTCTCTACTGTTCTATTTTGATTTTGACTTCTGCTGACTATCAAGCTGATATTTTCATAGAGCTGACCGCAGTGATTCCTGCCTCTCCCTCTGGAGCTGTAATTGCTCATTTAGAGTTCATAATTATGCAAGGGAAGTTATTTTTCTCAGGTACCTCACTTAACATTTATTGACATAGAATTTTACTAACCGTTTTATTGCTCACCAATGAAGTCTTGCTCTAATTCTTTACAACAAGCTTTAGTTTTTATCTGTCTAATCTTATAACATCAGCAAACATTTGTCAATTCACTAGCTGCCCATGCTTTCAGATCTCTCAGGATGAAATTAAAAAGCACTGATCTTGCTTATCATTGTAGCATCCCACCTGTGACCTTGACCACTGTAAGGCTGGCCACTATCCCTACCCTTCTTTCTCTACCTTCTAATGACTATTAATCAATGTCAAATTAGCTTCTTAAGAACCTTTGATGGCAAATCTTGCCAAAAGCTCTTTAAAAATACAAGGATGTATCTTGACAAGATTACATCTGTCTCACAGTCACTGATGGCTTTAAAGTGATTTGAGAGGTTTGAGTGGTATGACTTCCCTTCACAAAGCCATATGGGCTCTTCTGCCATAGAGAACAATTTTTACATGCTTTCTCTATTGCTGTCCTTTATTGCAGAGTCTACTGATTGCCCAGGACAGCTGTTAGATGTACTGTACAAGTAATAATAAGAAGTATAGCAGTAGTAGTACTTTTCAGCTACGGATTTTCAAGCATTTATCAAGTCAACCAGCACTCATTACAGATGAGTAAAGTGGAGGGCAAAAAAGTTAAAAGACTTACAAGGTTGTGCAGCAAGTAACTGGTGGAGGTGGACGTGGAAGCAAGGCTCCCTTGTTCCCTGTCTTAATACTGCATTTTGTTGTACTGTGGCTGAAGAGGGACCTTCCCAGCCCTTCAGAGCAACTACTGTGGATTTTGGAGGCACTCCTAGTGAAAATACAGAAGTACTTGCCTCTGGTACCTGCTCTGGGAGCAGTGCCTACTGCTCATTTTCTTTTCTTTTCTTTTCTTTTCTTTTTGATAGCCACAGAGTCACGGAGCAGCTGATGTGAAAAGAGACCTCTGGGGGTCAGCTGGGTGAACCACACCTACTCAAGCAGGGCCACCTAGAACTGGCTGCCCAGGACTGTGTCCAAGCAGTTTTTGAATATCTCCAAGGATGAAGACTCCACAATGCTCACGGCCTTTTTCTGCCAGACATGTCTCTCTGGTAAAACAATATGCAGCACAGTTTCCCATCCCATAAACTCTTATTTTTAGTCCAGACATGGATTTCATATGTGACTTGTTGCTAGTTCCTGTTCCTGTTGTTTCCACTGTCTGACTTCAAAAAACCAAGCTTAACTGCTTCATACTTTTGTTCTGAATGTCTATTTCCACTACCAGGGGTGTTGACGTTTCACTCATTTATCATCATAACTAACATATGAGTGGTAAATGAAGTTGACATGAAAGTTTTATATGAATGGGTTTAGGACAGCTTGTTAACAAAAGTAGAAAAAGTAGAAAAGTAGAAAGCTGCAAATAGACCGTACCAAATGAATGCCTGTAAATTGTCTGCTATAGACTATCTATAATAATATTATATATTCAAGATATGCCAAAGTTCACATAAAACTGGAAATATTGGAGAATTTCAGAATACTTTATTGACAGTTCTCATATGTCATTTGTTGTCTGGCATATTTACCATGAATTCAAATGTATAAAGTCTGAGAAGGAGAGAACCAAATAATTTTTAGAATTATCTTCTATAAAAGAACAAAAATTGCTTTTCCAAAAGCTTCAGAGATTCAGGACCTTAAAAACTAGAAGCCATATATTGCATATATCATTAGAAATGCAGGGACCTTCCTTTATTCTATCTCTATGCTAGCCAGAAGAATACACATTATGGAAATTTCAGATGGCAAATGAGAGAGGACAGAACACTTTCTGCCCTAAAATAAAGACTATGAATTTTTTAAGATTATTGAAGGTCTTTCCTGTAAAAGGTCCTTCCTATAGCTTGTTTAGCTATCTCTTCTGCCTTCACATAATTTAAACTGAAATTATTATGTCACTTTTTTTTCTAGTTTCTTCAGTTTCTTCACAGGTTTTAATCTGTGCTATCAGTACAAGGAAAAAGGAACAGATTTCATCATATTTTGTTTGTTATGATTTTCAGAACAATGGAAAGAAAATCAAATATCCAGAACCTTTGATGAGAAAGAAATGAAGGGATATGGAAAATGATAGCTGTCTAAATAAATACAGGCCTCTATACATATACATATAAGTGCACTAGACTCATTACAATAAAAAAAAGTCATTTTTGTTTTGCTTCCTTGTCAGGTAAGGAGTTGCAAAGTTTCTAACAAATCGTTCTTAGGTGAGGTGTTTGTGGGGATGGCTACTCAGGAGCCCTCAGGGCCCTCACAGCAAGGACTGCGGCCCTCCCCTCCCCCCCCCCCCCCCCAAGTCAAGATGGCCTGGGCAGGCAGGGCAGAGCTGAGGTGGAAGCATGGAGGACCAAGGACCACATCCGAGAAGGGAAGTCTCTTGAATACAAACATGCCATGCATCTGTGAGATCAGGTTCTTGCCCTCCAGACCTCAGCCTACCCTGGAAAATTGCTTCTAACAGAGTCCTGACCAAGGGGTCCTCCTAGACTGTATTTAAGAAGTTTCTGGTGTGTTTTTTAGCTTGACTATTAAACACGTTGGATCACATACACAAGTACAGTAATTTAGCATGAATCTATTTACTTTGCTAGTTCCACACATCCTCACCTCTGCAGCAGCTTTTACCCATTGCTTGTCAGAGGCACTGTCACATGTATGCATCTACTTCAGAAACTAAAGTGGGTTGATTTTTGGTACGGACTTGAGAGATTTGAGTTTCCAACACAGAAACTCTTTCACATTGTAAAACAAGAGAAAACGTGGAGGTGGCTGACAGAAAGTCTAGCTGACAAAATGTAAGAGAGAAATGAAAGGAAAAAGAACTAAATGTACCTATGACCAGAGGGTACGCAAATCCCTGGTCTCATGAGGGAATTTTATTAGGGAATAAATTTAGGCCCCACTGAAGACAATGGAAAGACTCCTACAGATTTCTGTGGGCTTTTGGTCAGGTCAACTCCCCTGCCATATCAAAATGTACTGAAAAATCTATCAGAAGAGTGGAAAATACTTCAAAGGAAGAATGCACAGAACTCCATAGAAAAAAGTGTGTTACAAATGTGAATGCTCAATTTGATATTAGAAATATACTGTAGCTGAAAACAGCTGTTAGCATACTCAAATATGGAAAAAAACACCATTAGTGGTCTCCGTGGCCTTGAGCTGCTAATACATCACATCAAGGATTTCTGCTAGTCATACAGGTAGGAATTCACTATCCTCTTTGTGCATAAGATGGAGAATAAAAAGCTGTTATGTTGTCTTGCCTTTCTTCTCCTAAAGAAAGGGGGCTCAGTTTAGAAAGTTAAGCATCCACTAAATCAGAAGGAAGAGCTGTAATATGGACATAGATTTCAGAGATCATCTTCCTCTGCATTAGGGACTTAAATTTATGTCAAAAGAAGCACTTATGGAAGATCTCCTAGTTCATTTACATTGTTTGGACATGTTCTCATGGCTTTTGATAAAGGCTATGGCATCCCTCACCAGCTGCACACAGGAAGGTATAAGGCACACAGCAGTTTACACATAAAACCGACTGTGTGGAGATGGAAAGTATGATGGAGGAGATTCCTACCATCATATAAACAAACAGAAACACTTACCAGAAAGTCAGTAAAACAATGCACTATATTAACTAGAAATGGAAGAATCTTGTGCGCAAACAATATTTTCTCTAACATGGGAAAGCTCTTTTGAATGAAGGTATCACAAAAAGCTAGCAGAGAGAACATCTCTCCTCTTTAGAAAGGCTATCCTTTAAGAAGAGATTAAAGGCATGTGTGCATTTAGTCCAGAAAGATGAAAGACAAGAGGGAATAGGCACATTGTTCATGGATCCATGAAGGAGGAAGAACTGCTGAAAGTCACAATGGCAGAGGAGTGGATGAATTCTCTGTGGGAATTAGGAGTCTGCAGATCTCCTGGTCTGGAACAGCCTTGCAATGGTAATGGATGACTGGTTTTCAGGTGCAATTTGATTGAGTTAGAAGGAAGCTATTTGGTGTGACGGACAAACAAGAATGATCTCCTCTACCCCAGTGTTCAAAACGTGGAAGAGTTCACCTGGGTTTGCAAAACTACCTGGTCCACAGAGTTACTATGAGTAAGTTTCCTTCATCCCTCTTCTGAAATGTCCTTTCTCAAATTCATGTTATGCCACAAGTTAAAGATTGCTGCACGTGAACATTGCTGATGTAAATTATTTTTGGTCGATTTCAATATTTTTAAGTTTATGTGCTCAGAGGTAGTCATTATTGCAAAGCCTAATAGACATTGGAAGTCTGTGATACGGAATAAGTCCAGTCTATATGAAAGCTCATGTTTATCTATAAAGAGCTGATATAAGTGGTGCTAAAGATTAGCAATTTTGAAAATAATTAAATTTACGAGTATTTCCTAAAGATAGCCATACCCCCCAGTAATTCAAAGCTGTCAAATAACTTTTAGGTGCTGCTACCACACAAAGTAGCATTAGTGATTCATTGTTATAATTCCCGATTTCCTAAAAAAACACAGTATATGGGAGTTATTAAAATTCTTGACTATTTTGGAGGGAAAAGTATAAATTCCATCAGTAAGAAAGATATTCCATTTCAAAGTTCCACAGCTTGCCAAAAATCTTTCTTCACTTCTCTAAATAAAAAGAATTACTTAAATTTTGAGGCAGAGTTATGCAACACAAAACATGTTAGGAATAGCTGACATTGTTGGGAGGGGCAATGTATGGTGAACACTGCTATCACTTGATCAAAGCCTCTGCAACATTTCTAAGATACCAGAGGCCTTCTTGAAGAGTAGCTGGTTTATATGCATAATGCAAGTAAATGAGGCTTTCATTGAAAATCTTTGAAAAACTCCATACAAAAGGGAGAAAAAGTAGTGATAAGGCATATGTAAACAGAATAAGCTCTTTCAATGAGGAGTTCCTTGTTCTTGTGAATAGTTAAATGTTGTTGTGATACAAAGAGCTAAGAACAATGACAATAAACATGAAATAAAACATCTGAGCAACTTAAAACGTGCAAATGGGAAAGGACATTATGGCCAGCTGAACAACAGCTTACATTCAGTTCCACAGATCTCAGAAGGATCAGCAGGACCAAAATTTTCAGACAAATGAATCATGACAAGATTCTGAGAACTTAGTAGCTAGATCAGTGACTCTGTGCCTTGCTGCACCACAGGTTTCTTGTAGATAGAAGGCACAGAGGATGCTTTATTTCTGAAACTGGCCTGGGCAGAGGGTAGCACACAGACAGACAGACAGACACATGCATATCTAGGTACGTATGTACCTATCTGCCATTACCAGGGCAACCTGACTCAACTGTAAGAGAAATCAAAGGCTTGTTTTCAGAACTGCTTGATCCTTGGAAATAAGAACATATGAAACTGGTTAGTTATTGTCAGCAAGGTTCTTGAATCATCCTGCAAAACCTAAATTAAACTGTTTTGGGTAATGATTTATGCATCGTCATTGTAAAGATAAGCATGTTTTCTGAACCTTTGCTGATGTCCAGTTGCACCCCAAATTACTCATCTCCACAGAATGGTGTAAGTATCATATAGAGGAGCATCATGTGCCTTATTCTGTTATAAAATCTTCTTTGCCTCCTTTCCATAGAGGATATATGAGACCTTTTGCATTTCTACCAACAGCTCATTGGTGCCACAAGAGACTAATAATCTTTCTCAAGTAGTTTGAAGTGGAGAAGAATTTTCCTTCCTTTTATAGAGCCTGTAGCCTTAATTTTCAAAGCTGCTGCTGTGACTTCTTTTTTCAAACTAGGAAAACTAGTTCTAATTTATTTTTTTCCTGATTAAACTTGAGGCAAGGCAGAACTTTAAAAAATCTCTTAAGAAAGGTTTTTTTTTCAAGAGTATCAAGCTTAGTTGCTAAGATTTGCAAGGTTTGTCTGTACAAAGCAAGAGTCTTCACTCATCCTTAGATTTATCAATGGAATGTTGTTGCATGAGAAATGTTTTAACCCCCTCCCCTCTAATGGCCACAGACATCTTATTCATATATGATAAATGTCTTATTCATTCTGCGTCTTCAAAATATTTGTACTTCAGTGAAATCAAGAAAAGGCTCCATGTAAATAATTTATGGAAAAATAATTAAAACTGCAGTTCTTCCCTTCTATGAAAATACTGACATATCAATTTTTAAACAAAAATTATGTGCAAATAGGCATAGCACTGAATAAAGTGGTGGGTACATATTGCAAACCAAACAGAATGGGGATGGTTCTGTAAACCTAGGTACCTAGGTATCTAGCCCTAAAATCCCTTTCAAGTTTCCTAAATAAGAAGTAGAGCATTCAATGGAGAGTGCA
This sequence comes from Gallinago jamesoni, assembly GCA_025769975.1. Lineage (NCBI taxonomy): Eukaryota > Metazoa > Chordata > Aves > Charadriiformes > Scolopacidae > Gallinago > Gallinago jamesoni. Next base: position 124,834,293 of record JAOQGH010000001.1, on the reverse strand, counting down.
GTCATTTTAAAAGCAGGATTTAAGATATAATTTTCAAGCAATTGTTTTTTTTGAAACAATTTCTTGAATATTCAAAGGCATTTTTTTCACTGCAGATCAGCTTTTAAAAGGGTTGGTATGCCAGACACACTTCATGCTGTTCTTATCTTTATTTAAACGAATTCCCAGACTTGGTGCTCTGAAGTATCAAACTAAAATCTTCTGAGCTGAGCCATACCACAAAAAGAGCTGTTCGTACATACAAATATTGTCAGTTGCAGCAAGAACAACAGAAAATGTAGCCCACTAGTAAATAGTGGCTAAGGAGCTCTGCATCTAGAAATGTTTTGTCCAGAAGAGTTGAGTTTAATTAACACTAACTAAAGAAATAAATCCTGCAAAGAAAATCAATTTGATAGTGTGGTCATATTTAAAAAAAAAAAGAGACAAACATTTTGAATATAATTAGATCCTACTCATCAATATGGTCCCTAGTTAATAAGCTATTCATTGACGTGATGAGGAGCCATAGAATGACTTCTGGAGCTCTTGGCGACATCTTGAAACTTCAATGACCCAAACAGGGAATTACTTAGATGCTTATCTCTAGGCTTCCTTAGTTGAAAGCTTAAGGAAAAGCATATTGAATATAGACTGATCAACACTGTAAGCAGGAGATTGGAGAGCTTAAACTCAGATCTTAGCTAAAAAATCCTCAACCATTTCAATGTAAACTTACAATTAAGTTTCAAATTACATTTTATGTTTTAAAGGCATTAAATAGCAGGTTCCTTTCCAAGATTTCTTTTGTCCATCATACCATCAATAGGAAATAGCACAACTAACAGCAACTGATACAGGACAGCTTGAATTCCAGATTTTGTGTTCCATAGTGACTAAAACATACAGGCTTTTATCCACAGCCTGATACTATTGGAAAAACTCTCATTGGCTCATTGGAACTACCTCCAAAACCCACTTCCATTTTTGTCCAACTTTTGTTCCTCTTTTTGTTAAAAGTGAATAAGAGTGATACTTGTGATTGCCCATCAGTGGCAGTGGTTGGACTGTGTATTCTTACAGGTGGAGGGATCACACAGGTGCAGACTTCAGACCCACATCTACTTTCCAAAGAGAAGGGAAAAGAGAAGGATAGCAGGCAAGGCAAGGTAAGGCCAGTTGACTGAATGTGCAATTAAATTCTAGCTTTAAACCAGTGGTTACAGATATTATGTCTGCAGATCAGTGATATACTGTCACCCTAATAACCATAGAAGACTATAAAATATATTTAGTTGGCTCTCTTTATCTGGTAGTCTGCTAGACAGCTTGAATATTAAAAGTCATTTGCTGGTCCTGAAGCTTCAGAGACAGTGGATGACTAAATACATGAAAAGCTATCTGAAGTTTACCAGCTTGGACTTAACAACAGGTATTTCACCTACCTCTATATTTATTGCTTTTCTGGATAGAAATGGTGAGATAGATGTGGAAACTGTACTTCAGACCACCCAGCACATGAAATTATCAGGGACCAAGCTTGTCAGGTAGTTTGGAGCATTTAAAGAAAGAAACATTTATCATGAGAGTAACGCCACACAGAACTGCCCAGATGTTATTGCAAATGATGTTATGAATCATTAAACCATAATGACATATGAAAATCTTTGATGATGGCAATGAATCCACCAAAAAAAGACATTAAATAATTTTAGCCTTGCAGTGTCCTTCAGTGTTTTATCACCAAACCCCATTTTTTCTTCTCTTTTCTCCAACTGTTAGGATGAGATACACAATGAATCTTCCTTTTATGTACCCTGTAAAAAGCTGCACTTCCTTTTCTGACACATACAATACATTTTATGTCTCATACTTGTATAAGGAGCAAATTATTGCCATATTTAAGCAGATGTCAGCAGCTATTATGCTGTGAAGATTCTCCTGGAAATGCTGGATGAGCTGGTTAATGCTTTCTAGGAAAAAGACAATTATGCAAGACACACAACAATGAAAGCAACAAAACAGTTTTATTTCTTATTCAAATGTTAATGTTCAGTTGTTTACTAAGTTCCAATCAAAATAGGGGCCTCCCTGTGCTATGTGTTGTACAAATAAGCAGCAAGTAACAGCATTTGACTGAAAGAACTCAGGAGGATTAAAAAAAGGAACTTCTTTTTTCCACTTTCTAAAGGAGAAAACAAGGAGTCAGTATGTGGAATTGTCAAACTTGCATCAAAAGAGTGGAACAAATTTAAAGGTGGAATTTGAGTCTTGGACCACTATTTTAACCATGAGGCTGTCCTCATGCACTGGATGGTGCAAAGTCAAAGAAGTCTCTAAAAAGGTTGTGGTTTTTTTGGTTGTTTGTTGGGGTTTTTTTTAATTTTTAAATTAAAAACTGGCTGGAGGGCTGGGCCCAGAGAGTGGTGGTGAATGGAGGGAAATAGCGAAATCCAGTTGGCCGCCAGTCACGAGTGGTATCCCACAAGGCTCGGTACTGGGGCCAGTTCTCTTCAACATCTTTACCCATGATCTGGACAAGGGGATCGAATTCACCCTCAGCAAATGACACCCAGTTGGGTGGGAGTGTTGATCTGCTGGAGGGTAGAGATGCTTTGCAGAGGGATCTGGACAGGCTGGATGGATGGGCTGAGACCAACGGCATGAGGTTCAATAAGGCCAAGTGTCGGGTCCTGCACTTGGGTCACAACAACCCCAGGCAGCGCTACAGGCTTGGGGAAGAATGGCTAGAGAGCTGCCTGGC
>JAOQGH010000001.1:124791990-124831286 GCA_025769975.1 Gallinago jamesoni | reverse complement strand
GACATTGGAATGGGCTGCCCAGGGAGGTGGTTGAGGCACCATCCCTGGAGGTATTCAAGAGACAAGTTGACATGGTGTTTGGGGATATGGATTAGTGTTGATTTGGTGTTGTTTTGGGTGTGGTGTGGTGTGTGAGGGTGTGGTGTGTTTGTGTTTCTGTTGTGGGTTTTTTGTTTGTTTTTTTTTTTTTATTGGTTGGACTAGATGATCTTAAAAGGTCCTTTCCAACCTAGGTGATTCTGTGATTCTGTGGTGCTGAAATCTTCTTCCTTCTCCTTCTCCTTCTCCTTCTTCATCATCATAACAACATCAACTTGGCAAAAACTAATAAAAGTTTCAAAAAAGTCAGGTGGCATTTTTCTGAATTGATATGACAATTCCTAGGATACAGCATCCTTGTGTACAACTGAAGGTTTGTGTTATTTGGAGGGGTGTATTGATTCAATAGATGGGAAGACTGGGTTTGCCAGCTTGCAGCAGCAAACTCCAGGTTCAATATGGCAACCTGTGTCAATCATCAATGACTGCAAAAGCAATGTTGTAATATGGAAGTCTTAGTACATGTGAGCTTTGTCTCCTCAGCAGTAAAATAATACTTTGTGGGAAGCTTAGTTTAGAATATAAACTTTATGGGGCAAGGTCTGCCTCATTTTGCAGCTCTTACCTGGTCTACAAAGGGGACCATGTATATATATCATAAACTTGCTCCAACAAGTCATCAGTTTTTCTTGTTTGTGGCAAGACAGCTAACTCTGACTCAGAGCATTGCACTAAAATGTCATGGATTTAATGTCTAGAACCTCAGAAAAGGAAAGTTTTTTGATAGATTGCTGCAGGTTTTGCTTCTATAAATCCACTAATCTACAGTCAGCTCCAATGCTGAAGGTTTTGGACTCAAGGTTTTAGATCAATATAATAGCAGTATTGGCACTCTCTTAGCCCAAAGAGGATCTCTCCCCTGTATGGACAGAACATGTGGAAGGGAGAATTTCCAGAGATGACTTTATGAGTATCTTTTCCTGACAAACAAGGTTTAGTTTCTGACTTGGCTTGAAGACCTTGGGTGCTTCCAGATCCCCAGGTCAAAGTGCATATTGTATCTCTGTCCAGGCAACTGAGAGGGCAGAGGGTTAGTAATGTGTCAGCCCTCTGTCTGCCCTTCTGCACCCCAACTCCACTTCTTTGCACCTTGATTTCTGCAGAAATCAAACCTGGACAGGCCAGGAGCTGTGGAATTTTATATATGATGTTGGTGATCAAGGAAGACGAACCCCACAGTGTGACTCTGCATATTACCATAGAAATTACTTCCACATGTTCTGGTACTAAAGATGTTTTTAGCAGTTTTTAGGACTTCTGTCTCCTTTAAGTGTTATCTTGCACATGTACCTGTACGTGTCTTCCCTATGCGCTTAGGCACCTAGGTCTTAAAAAATAGTCTTTCCAGGAAGTTTGTTAAAGTCAATTTTACTTGCCTTCCACATTACCATGAAGGGTACTCAAAGAGATTTCCATAGTGTACTCTTAAATTGTGTCCAATTTCCTCAACACTTATGCTGCATCTGCTGCCAAGAAAAGCAGACACATCTTTGCCAAATGCTAATACTCTGTATTAAGAGAAGATCCCACTGTTTTCTCTATCTCTTTTGAAATACCTGCAGTCTCCAAACACATTTGATCAAAAAAACCCCTGTATCATGTATTTTATTTCTTTATAATAGGATGGTAAAGTATGATAGTAGAGAATGGTTAGAGAAGTAAAATCTGTATTTGAAATCTCCTTTGAAGATATCATATGCAATAGCAGAACATTTTCATATGTTACGGTGGGACATAGTTCAACACCAGAGTATTCTGTTTTCTGCACAGCTGAAAGACTTCTCTAACAAACTTTCTGACATGCTCAATGCATATCATCAGAGAGAATTACGGGTATTGTTATGTAACAGCCCTAACTCAAGATCACTAACTCAGTAACCTACCTCAGTAACTCAATCATCTGTCTCATTTACAGTTACTCTTTTTCACTTGTTTTTTAAGTAAACTTATCTCTCATTTACTCTTTACTCTTATTTTCAGCATGATTACACTGACTTAATTTCTAATGTATGTGTTCTGATTGTGTTAGGAGCTCAGGATGGTGGTTGAGAAAGTGCCTGTGCTCACTTAAGAACATCTTACCTCCATAAATTCAATATTGCAGTCTGCTTAGTCAATACCTAGATAATTTTAGATCCCTCCCTTGATCAAGGTGCTGGCTTTTTTATAGACTCCTTAGTTCACTTATTTTTTTCCCCCAGGTGTAAAGCAATAGCTGACTCTTCTCTCTGCTTTGTTTATTCTTAATGTCAGTGCAGGTAGGCTCTATGTCAGGCAAAGAGATTCTTTCAAGAGACCCTAAACAGTCCTCAAATAAATATTTTTCTGTAAATGCAATTTGCAAACTCCATTCCATCTCTTGTTAGATTTGTGCCTACATTAACTGAAAATACAAGCTATTTTAAAATCTAGAAATAATCATATTTCCAAAATCTGTATATACATAGTAAATATGTAGGAGACCTGAATGTTTTAGGTTTCAGATATATTTGGGGAATCTCAGTCTACAGCCAGGCAATATAACCCCACCAGATTTTATGTAAACATGAGGGAAGTTGTATTATGTGGAAAAATCCCCAAGATGTTGCTAGAGGAGAACAAGTTTCTCTCAGTGAATCTGTTACATGCTCCATTACAAAGTCCAAGATGTCCAATGAGACTTTTGACTCATATATTCAGCTGTCAGCCAGACCTTTGCCTTGAGCCATTTATTTTTTTTTTTAAGAGTTTGGCAAGATTTAATAAGCTGTGCACAATACTTTGTATTGTCTTCACACAGTGCACTCACCAAGCCCTGGCTCCCTCCAGTGATTGCCAGCCTCCCTGGGAGGCTGGTGTTCTTGGCAGAAAGCTCTTCGATGGGACACGAAGTTTTATGTGCATTAAAGGAAGGTTCACAGCATGTTTTCCTCTTGTTTCTGCGGCCACACTGCAACACACTACCATTTTTTCAACACTAATTCTTTTTGGTTGATGGCTAAGGGGGTAAGATCCATTTGCAGATAATATTAGCTTGAGGTTGGTTATTTTTCGTGGGAATCCAGAACGGGTTGATGACACATTCCTCTTTGCTGATTTTCTTAAAAGGGCCATATTGCTCTGGTTTGTGAATAAGAAAATATTAAGCAGTTTAACTGCCTAATACACAGATGATAATTTGAATTTATAATCTCCCGTGTGTTAATTTACAGAAATATGATATAGCTGACCAAGGATGAAATACCAAATCCTCATGAAGGTTCATGGTGGTGCTGTTTAAATGATGTGTATACTTCTACAAGATCAGATATTACTAAACCATAAGGCTTAGTTAACCCCTTTTTGACAAGTCAGAGGAACAGGATTTGGACAAGGTCTACTTTCTCTTTGCTTTGTTTACTTATTAGACCTTGCTTACCACACACGAATTTTCACCCATTGATTTCATAGTTCTGTTAGTTTGGATAGCTTCAAACACATGCCTTGTAGATGATGTGAACAGATAAGTATGAAATACTGATTTATTTTTTTTTCAAGCAATCTTTTGACACTGCTGAATGAGAAATGAGATTTTATTGTCCCAACTGGGATGGATAAGGTCACTCAGTCATTACTTGTTGCCAGAGTAATCTAAGGCCTCTCAGAGAAAACAGAAAAGAAGCTTAGTCCAGGCTATTGTGAAGTTGTTTGGACTATTATCCCATTTTACTGATACACAGAGGAGATAACCTCCCTGTTACCTCTGTTACTACTTAAGGTTAGGTCTCAAGTGAGATCCATTCTTCTAAGATATTCCCAAGTCTATCCATTTGTTCCCAAAGATATCCAAGGATACATTTGATATCTGTTTTTTTTTCTCTCAGTGAGGAAGTAAGGAGTGGGATCTTTGAAAGCTGGCTATTTATTTATCTAAATGATTCCTATAGAATTTTGTATTTCCTAGATTTAGAATTTCCTGTTTTTGTTATTTTTACTTATAGTAGCATTGAAGCTTTGGCAGAAGGGCAGGTATATGACAGAATTGAATGTGAAGAGATATATTTCAGTCTTGATAGAAATAGTATGTCAAGAGGGAATGGGAAAATGACAAGCCTTGGCCAAGAAGTTGCCCTGACTGAAAGTAGTTTTGGGTTCTCAGTCCTTCCACCTGGTAATAGTCCCATTTGACACTGTTGGGTTTTTTTACAACTAGACCCATTTCTCATCTTCAGTAGTGGTTCTTCAGCACAGTCATTTATGGCATCCTAATTCTCCACTTCTCATGAAAGTCACCTCTGACCTGCAAATGCACCCTTTCCAGACACTTCAGCTGCCCGCTTGTTTTTTTTTTGGTGTTTTTCTTTTTTTTAGTTGGCCGCAACAATGAGGAGAATATAGACCCATCTTTTCAGAGACTTATACTATCCACCTGGTTGTGAGTGAAAGTGGAGGTGTTGATTTAACAAGTGTAGTCCCACATGGTTGGGGTCTGGGCTTTTTTCTCTGTAAAATTTAGATCGGCTGAGGTATTTTTGTGAATAACCCCTCACATTGTATGGTTAGAGAGACCAAAGACCAGAAGGCCTCAGGGGAGGCCATCCTCTTTTGGAATTTGATCCCTTCATTGTTTTGTCCAAGCTAGAGTCTTCTGACCTTCAGGGCACATTATAAATCTCTGCTATTCATTCAGGCTCTTGCTATGGAGCATTCACTGAGGAGAGAGCAGTAGTGTGGTTTCGATGAAGTTATTCAACCTTCTTTAATTTTTCATACGTGTGCATAAAGCACATCACATGGAAGCATTTTGTACCATGGTAATACTATACACAAATTCTGAGGATGTAAAAGGTGAAAAAAAAAAATAAAAGGTTTGATTTTATCCCCTTTTGCACAATTCAGAGCAACACAGCCAGGTACACAATGTAAAAGCACTCTAATTAGCATACAAGGTGGCATTGCTAGTTTTTGCTGCAAGGGATTATTTCCTACTTTTCTGTCTGTGCTAAGAGAGGTCCTCTCTAATGATGGCAACCAGGAAAGCATAGTTCCATATGTGCTGTGCAAAAGACTTGTCTGAAAGTTTTCTGCTCTTTTTGCTAGTGATGCCTTAAAAAAAAAATGCTACTTGTGCAGCTGTTTGTGCTTGGGTGACAGATCAAAGGGTATCTTGCAGCTCCTCATATAGTGAATAGATAGGACAGATTTCAGCCCACAAAAGATGGAGCTGCCAGTGCAATATGTCAGTAAGAAGTATCAGTTGCTTTATGGCACTGGGGTCAGGATGAGAATAGAAGTTATGATATGGTAGTGGGTCAACAATTTGAAGTGAGATGGTGTCAGAACATCCTGTAACCATAATAGAAGAAGTTAAATGAAAGTGGAAGTTGGGATTTTTTTTGTCTAATCGTACCTGCAAAATTCAATAGGCATTTGACCAGGTCAGAACATTAATTTGTATTTCTAACAGGCTTAGCTCTGGACGACACAAGTTTTTGGGTTACAATTTTGAGTTTATGTCTCAGTGCTCACCCTCCTTTCATTTCTCTCTTCCTTTGCCTCCTTGCCTCTCATAAGCACAGACAGTCATGTGTACATTCAGAGCTAGAAGCTCTGTGAATTTAAGTCTTTTTTCTCAGATTCCTTCATATGTTGTTATTAAACTAGAAAAGTATCTAATGTTATGATTCATGTTGTTTTGCTCCATTGTTGTGTTTGTATAAAGGGGCTAACTACACTGAATGCTGAAAGGAAGAATGCATTCTTTTGTATTGTAGCAAGTTGTTAGAGGCCACCTGCAGTCTTACAACAGTTGCAATGAGTATGAAACGTTATTAAAATTAGTACTTTATATAATTCATGAAAGCTACCTCTGTGACATCTGATAGATTTACCTCATTATGGGCCAGTTCTGCCATGTTTCTTTTTACTGACCGTAGTCCATAGTGTCCCACTGTAGACCAGAGAAACAATTCTTAGATGAAGATATTGCTGAAGAAGGCAAAAACCAGTCTGTCCGTGTACTGACAAATTAAAATTTTTAAGGACACAGTACGCTGAGGCTGTTCATGCTTTTTGTTGGTTCATGGAATAATCTAAATTTAATAAATGGAGCAGTTAATCAATAGCTACTGCAGTGACTTCGCAGGCAGTGCATCACTTCAGCAAACACATTTTGTCACAGTAGGAGTTCATAGAAGGCATTATCAGGGAAACCAACCAGCAAGGAGTTTGAATAGTCTAATCTTGAGGCAACAAAAGCATGAATAACCATTTCAGGCTCTGGATCACATACAACAGGCTGCAGAACGGTGATATTCTTTAAGCGCACCCAACAGGATTTGGATTAAACCCAGGAAATAAAACAAAACCCTAGGCAAATTGCTATTAAAATACAGACAACATCAAAGGCAATAGCAAGGAAATAAAAAGAATGAAAGAACTGTTTTGGTGTAAGGATAACTTATTTTCATTTTACAGATCTTTGTGCATAAGAAGATTCTTTTAGTTTCCAGGAGTGCACATTTCACAGCCATGATTATGTTTATGTCAAAATGACATGCCATTTTTTCCTTTTCCATTGATCCCAATTTCCTTCTGTTAGTTGAACAATTAGATGTTTCTCCATTACTGGGTTCAGGTTTTGTTTTGCTTTTCTCTTTTTCTTCTTTCTCAAAAACCTTCTTGACATCAGGAGAAGGGAAAGAGAGACGTTCTCACTCCCCTATCACATGTTAGAAGGCAACCAGAAAAGCAGAAAGATATGAGCTCTTTGCTGGCCAGGTGATTGGCATTTCATGTACAAGTACAACTTTCTTGTGCAGTTAAGGCAGCAGAACATCCTTCTCCTTCTTTGCAAAAGCTGAAAAGATTAAATCTGAGGTCCATGGTAATCAGTGGCAAAATTCCCATTGTCTTAAGAAGAACCAAAACTCACTTGATTTTGTTGAATTTAAATTGGTAATTGTGGTAATCATTAAAGCACTTAAAGCTATAAAAGTCATATAAAGTTTTATCAGCTCCCTGATCTTTAATGAAGACCGCATGCAAATTTGTAAGGATAGACTTAGGCTCACTGCCCATTCAGCAGCAGCTGCCTTTGTGAACCCTCCCAAGAGCTTCTCTAGTCCTCTCATCAGCAGGCAGGTAGCACTGTGTACATTTTGTGGGAAAGGTTTGGTTTTGGCACACAAGGCTCCAGACCAAGGGTCAGGGACAGTGAGATGTATCTCTGTCTCTGCTGCTGAGCAGCTCTTACAGAGATGGAAATGTATCGTGTCGCTGGGATTCTATTTCCCCTTCTTTCCATACAAGCAGTGCCCTGTCCCCTGAATTCAGGGTAATACTTCTTCAAGATGTGAACCACCTTCCTTTAGGTCTCTGTTCACTTCCTGGCACAAATGAAACTCAGACTGTCAGGTAATCTTTTAATTGCCACCATGAAACAAATAATTCATAAGATAAACCCACTTTCAGTTTAAGCAGTCCAGTAAGCTCTAACAATCTCCTTCCCGAAGGAAGGCAGTTCAGTAATGTATTAAAAGGTTCTCGAGAGCCAGGCTCCAGCTTTGTTACACATCCACACAGAAGAACCAAATTAAGGGCTTTATACAAAAGAGATGAATAGTTTCTCATTAAGTTAGGGCAAGTGCAGTATCAGTTATAATTTGGGAAATCTGCATGAATATATCTCCAGTTGTTACCTGTTGTCAAAGATGCCAACATCAAAGTTTTTGTTACAAAATCCCCTATTTTATATTTGCACTTAAATACACTCTGGGGGTTTTGCTAAATGCTGACTGTCAGAACAAAGGGTCAAAGCTTAGCACACATGCATAAATATGCTACTCTAATACCTTTTATTTATTTTGGTATGCAGCTACCTTCTTCCATCTGTCTCACATCTGCTGCTCAACAAAACAAGTAAATGTCAAATCAAAACAGGGAATCCCCTTTTTTCACACTGCTGCCAGTATGCCCTAATCTAACTTCTAATGAAGAAGTAGGAAGATTCTTTTATTGATTTTCTGTTGGACTTTTTTGAGCAGAGAAAAATGAATTCATTAGCATGTGTTTACTGACACCAGAGTTATGTTCTGGGAACTGTCATCTACATCATCCCTTAAGTCCATTTCCTAAGCAAATTTTAGCTTTGGATGTCTGAAAAAAAGAGAGATTAAGTGCCTTCCATTTTTTCCATGGTAAGCAATAGGTGGGATGCAGGACAAGAAAAACTCCTTATTCTGTTAAGAATCTAAGCCCCCCAAAAGTAAAACAAGGTCTTGGAACCCACTGTCTAACAAGAAGTCCCATTGCCTGCAACTCCAACAAGCGCTTCATGCTAAAACAGATTAGTTACATCTCCACGGTGAACTGTGCTATGTAACTTTCTGTGACACACCAACAAAAGACATTTCTATGAATAAACACTGATTTGACAGGAAGTTAGACAAATCCACTCCAAAATCTATCTTTGGCATTCCAAACAAAAGGGAGCATTTGGAGAAAAAGTAAAAAAACCCCACAATTGTACAGAGCTCCAACCAGAGCTCTGTACATCTTTATCTATCAGCATGATAAAGATGTACATCTTTATCATAACTGACCTGGTGCAGTGGAGCTTTTATAATTGACAGAAATGAAGCCTAGCACAAAGGGTGGAGTTCAGAAGGACAGTCCCCTGCACACCAACACCAGGGTGTGTCCATCGTGCAAATCTGTCTTTGCTTTGGACAGCCATAACTTATGTGTTGCTGGGCAACATTTCTAAAACTCTCTGCTCCTTCAAAATTACAGCACAAATAGTTTTTTCTATTTTTGTTGCTTGGCCTTGCTTTGATGATTCAAAGGAAACAGACATATTGTGGCAGATTTTCTTCTTAGCAGATACTTGGATATTTCCTAAGCATGCTTATATCTTCCTATGCTTTCAGCCTGTGGCTGCAGAATGTTCTCTCCCACCTGATGTAAGGGTGTTGTCCCACATTCTTGATGTTCTCATGGTGTTAGCTCAGGTGGCTCTACATGACATGGCATTTTGCAGTTTAACATTGCCCTAACTTCCTATCCTTTACTACAGAGCACTGTCAGGCTGCAGGGGCTGGCCCAAGGGCAAACTGAGACAGTTCCCAAGAAAAATAGACTCCTGGGACCCATTCATCCCCAGCACCATCTGTCCCACTAACCTGAAATTCCAAATTATGAATGTGAAGTATAAGAAAAAGAAAAGACTTTTTATAAAAATACTGGTTAAAGTATTTCCTTCTCTTAATAAAAAAAAAAAACCAACTATTTTAAGTAAACAGATGCAAACAACTACCCTCAAACTGGTTCACTTTGGCTAATCAATTCCACACAGAAAATAAATTCATGCAAATCTAAGTTTTCACATGAAGACATCTCTTCAGTGACATGCTCATGAGGTCATTTGTTTCCAATTAATAAATCAGGCAGTTCTAGCAGCAGCATACTTGCCGACATTAACCTCTTTAATCAACAGTCTATTTGCTTCTTGGAGGAAAGCTATCTTCCATATGATTACTTTTTTCTGATTAAGAATATGCTGAAGTCATTGAACACAGGACTCAGAAGGGTTTCAGGAAGGGCTGGTGTTGATTCTTCCCAGTGGAGCATGATGGAAGGCTTCCCTTATACCCTAAAATACAGTGGTTTTGCCTAGTAAGTCTGGGCCAGCAAAGCACAGGAAATGTGACTTATAGCACATGAATGCTCGGAAAATAGATGATCAAGGACCAACAAGGAAACCTCACAATATGGGCATGTGGTCCTTTGCGTAGGGGAGGCATGGAGACAAAATATAGCTTCACTGATATATGAGAGAAATTGAAGTTTCTTAACTTACTTGTATAATGACATCCACCGATCGAGCAGACCAAGCCACACAGGCATTCTAGGCATTCACCACATCCTTGAAATTTTGAAGGTTTCATGGGTGGCAACATTCAGAATAGTAGTAAGACGAGAGGATGGAAGTCAGAAGTCTGATTTTTCCCACTGAAGGCAGTGGTGAGGCTGCTATCGGTTTCAATGCAGCAGCTTCGGACTTTCGCTGATGCTCAGAAAATGCAAATAACTTGCTTGTGACTTTCAGCTGAGCCATTCAACAAGGAGTTTCACTGGTATGGGAAAGATCTTATCCTGTGGTGAAAGTTCTCACAGCCTCTTTTTACACTTGTGGGCTTCAGTGAACATGCCAATTGCATCCTGCACACACCCCAGTCTGAAAGCTGTTTGCTCCATCTCAGGCTGCCCTTGACCACCTGGAAGTGTCCCCCTGGAGTGAGGTGGCCCAGGAGGGACAGCGTGTTGAGCAGGGCACCAGGGCACCAAAGCCCAGCAATTTAAACATGACCTATGCCTGCTTCCTTCAGCTGGTAGAAGAAACCTGTTTGCAAGCCAGAGGGTGCTTTCTTTAACCAGTTCCACTGTATGGGAGCCAATCATCAATACGTGGGGTCTATTTTGGTCTTGTTTAATTTAAATTTAAGTACTGAGCTGCTTACCATGAGTCGAACGCTTCATTTTCAGAGCTGCTACAGAATGAATTGTAGAAGCAGCCCTTGGAGAGAGTTTATAATTGTACCACATAGTTTTGGGCTCAACTTTTAATTCAGTGTGCAAACAAACCTGATTAAAGAGGATATGCAACGAGGAAAAAGCTCAACTTTCTTTTAATTTTCATTGCCTTGACATTCGCAGCTCAAACACTTTCCATTGTGTGTCATGAAAAATTATAACTGTGTGTATAGCCTTCAAAACAAAACAAACACTTTCATTGAGCCCTGGTCCCAATTACTTGGGACAATTACTTGGTCTGTATCACCAGGTAAATGGTAGGTATTTGGTTCAAGTTCAGTCACTCATTCATTTGGGGCTTTTGAGAAGGTGAGAAAGTATTTTTTTAAAAACCTCTTTTAAAATCTAGTGTCTTATACCTGTCTTACACTTGTTTCACTATTCATTTACTATGAAATTCAAAAGGAAAATACAGGAAAAAAAGGTCCTGTGATGGAGTGAATTTATAACTGGACAACTCCTTTAACTGGAAAGAAAAGGGGGAGAAATCCAATGGATTCTTAAAAACCTGTTGTTAAAAATCAGAAGACTGCAACAGAAATCTTGTAACTGGACAATTTATTAAAACTCTAAGTTTTCTCTTAGTGTTAAAATCTGATTTACAAGTGAGCCAGGGTGACGGTAATTCATGTTAAAAGGGATTCAGGTGTTCTTAGTAATTATATTACTGCAGTAACTGGAAGCTGCAGTAAGAGTTTGTTCTTCCATTGCTTTGAACACTCCATTAAAAAGCAAGGAAACAAAAAGTAGTCTGTGCTCCAGAGTGTGTGTGTGTGCATTTCAAGGTGGTAAACGTAGATCGAACAGATGAGACAGAACGGAAAAAAGGAGAATGAAAAGGAAAAAGTGGGGGTTAAATACATAAAAATGAACATTTGGCAAAAAATTGATTGCATCAATAGTTTCTGCTCACCTCACGCTGAATTCTTTAGTCTTTCATTTCCTGGTTTATGAAGGAAAAAGAAATAATGAGAATGCAATGAATAATGCATATTCATATGTCAGCCTGAGAGTACAGACTAGCACTTTTGCTAATTTGTAATTTAACAATATTCTGTGGAATGAACAATGAAATTCTCTTAGTCAGGAGTCTGGCTCTGAGTCATTATGGGAGATGTAAGCTCACAAGTCAGCTTTCTTTTTAATTTTTGGGAAAGTCCTTCTGTTCCCAGACGTTAGATGCTCTAGTACTTGGCAAATAAGAACACTGCTGAGCTTTCACAGAAGTCACTTCCTTGGCTTTTGCTGGCAGATTTCTTTGTGCAGAAGAGTTCTTAATGGGAGGCTACAATGAACCATCCGTTTAAGAGAGACTATAATGAACAAATGGAAAATGTGCAGGTAAACAGTAGCATTAATAAGAGGTAAGCCTGTTATGCAAATGAGTTTAATGAAAAAGTTTCCAGTTCTTTCAAAATAGATTAAACATCAAAATCATTTTTAATATTTAATTTTCTATTTTTGTCTTGGTGAAATAACTGGACTATAAGAGGATTTTTTTCTTTTAATAAGAAAAGGCTTCTAATAATGAATTCCTGTACTCACTTCTTGAGGCCTCTAACACAGAAAAATGTGTGGGGACCATAAGAGCAATCAGCTGGAGAGCACCTCCTGAAGTACTTTATGCCTCCCTTTGATCCCAGAGGCCTTTTGTAATGTACCACAATGGGGAGCACCATTCCTGAGCTACTGCACCTCAACCTGATGTAATTTTCTCAGTCCAGAGAAGATTGTTCTCTGGATCTCGAGATTTCCATTTCTATATGGATGCCCTCTCTTTTTATCTGTGAAAATACTGCCTACGATTTGTAAGTTACTATTCAGTTTCCAAAAAATCCATACTGTAATACATGTGCAGAGTTTCACAGTGGTAGTGACATTGTACTGATGATCTTATGCTCCATGAGGGAGTTCGCACCTTTTGTGGGACAGACTGATACCTGGTAAAAGCTGTGCCAAGCTTTCCTGCCTCTTGCCCTCATAAAAGGATCCTTGGTCCCAGAGCTTCCTTCCATTTTTCCACCAGTATTAGCTATGTATTACCTAGCTTCCTACAATCCCCACCACAGTACATACATTTTCAGGACCAAAACATGCCCTGGAAAGAAAAACTGCTTTTCCTTGCTGCAGAACTCCTTTTCCATTTCTTTGTTGACGGCTTCTGACTGAGCTGGCTGAAGTGGTTCCAAACCCACCACTGAAGCACAGGGTCTGAGGTAGCTGGTCACCACTCTGCCTTGCCAAGGAACATCCCCAAGCTCTTGAGTTTCAGCCCTTCATTCCCTCCACGCTGAAAATGCCTCCCTAGAAAGAAGAGGGTGTGGAGGGTTAATGTTTGAGGAATGCAGGACCAGCATTAATGCTTGTGGCAATTAGTGACTCAGTGGATCTTCACGTGCACATAAATTTTCCTGAGGCTTGACACAGCCAGTGCTTAGGCATACAGGGAATTTTACTTACCTGAAAATTCTCCTTTTGCCTGATAGGACTGCAGACTTCAATAAAGTTGGTCACACATATAAGGACTTGAAGATTCTAAAACCCAAAGCAGTAAAATCAACTGCATTTACAAAACCTTACTTTGAAATATAACCCTGAAATGTAACAGAAATCAAATCAAACAAGTAGAACATAACCTCACTTTGAGCTCAGGAGAAGTCAAAACCCTTAATCCCTCACTACTGACCTAGTTGCCATGGAATGGTAGGTCCCTCATGAGGTGCTTAATCTGCTACAAATGATGATCTTGCAACACATACAAAGAGCATTTCTGGAATGTTAACACACACAGAACTTATAATATCCATTTTATGCCTCCTTCATGCGAAAGTAAACTGTATTTAAAGGCATTATACATGCTTGCTATGTAATTACATTAATCAGAGAGAGCTCCTTCTCTGCGTTCCCCTGCTGTTGCCATGGCAGCATCCCCATGTTTGCAAAGTGCAGGGCACCCGTTCTTAATTATACTTACAAAGCAGCTACGTTTCAAAGCAATACAATAAATACAAAGTTAAAGTGAGGATGCTGCACAGAAGTGATATGAGCAAACACATTTTTATCACGTCTCCGTCTCATGCACACCTCGCACCCATTATTAGAGTGCTCAGCCTAATTCCCAGCTTCCTTTTGTGCAATTGTGGAAAACTCCAGATTTTTGTCTGCCAGAAAATGCAATCTCTGTTGCAGGCCCCGGAGTTATCTCTGCTTCTAGGCTGGGAGCTGATCATTAGGAAACCAAAGCAGTTTAGGAAGATCTTTTAGTTTGCACTGATCAAAATATGGCAACTGGGATCTCTTCTTATTCTCTGCTAAGCAATGTAAAAGCCATCACTGCTCTCCATTCCCACTGCTGCCCAGAAGATGCCTGGCGAGCTGCCTCCCTGCTGCAGTCACGTGGCTCAGTGCCACCGGGTCGGTTTTGGTGATAGTGAAGGTCTCACCACAAGCAGTCTGAGATGCCAACATGACACTGATCAAGCAGAACATATTTCCTATAGCACGCATAAACCACTGGCTCAGTGCAGCACAGGCCACCAGCACAGTCCTTGCTTCCTTCTGGATGAATAACATGGAAATTGCAGTCAACATGGAAATTCTTATCCTTATAAAGAAATAAGTGATTCCCTCATTCCGAAATCGATGTTCTTCCTCAAAATGAATAGAGCTTATGCAGATGCTGGGTTGCAGATATGAATTACGCATTTTCTGAGGGTGGAATGTCATGCAATTTTAGTGTTATTCAAGCCACAAAGATCCACCGAGGGAAAGCTAATTAAAATATTTCAGAGCTCCAGATTTACATTTCTTAAGCTTGTGAGCAAAATGAAATTGGTTGTCTCCAATTTACATGTCTGCAATCATACCATGAAAAAGCTGTCAGATCTCAGCTTTTGGAACTGGAATCTCAGGGGGAAAAACCAGGTGTTCTGGAAAATGATGGTGTTGCTTTGGTCTTGTTTGTGCATAGCTAATTCTGAAATAAATCTGTGCTGAGGTGTAGGGGGCACTATGTTACTGCATGTATGTGAGCAACGGTGGGAAAATCCATTGGATCTGATTTACAAGGCAGAAGCTCTACTTTCCAGCTTATTTATTTACATTCTTAGTTTCTTTTCTAGTGTGCATTTATTTTTCACCTTGTGCACGGAAAATTGTTGTGTTTTCACCTGGGTATATGCACTCAGCCATAGAAAAGAGAAGCAATACTGCCTTCTTAATGAACCGTGCTCTGACTTAATTATCTGGGTAAGCAATGTGGCCTGGACATGGCTGGCATATAAGGACATGTGGGCAGTGATGTTTCTTTTATTTTAAAAGGCAAAATCACTCTGCAATTTGGCCTGTGAGCTGTGCCAGATCCTGTGTTCTTTCTGGCTCTTTTTATTTGTCCTGTCCAGATAGTTCCATGGCTCTCTTAAAATTGCAGTGACTTCTAGATAGGCTTTCAGTCTTATTTGACACTGGCCTGCCAAGGTGGGTTGCAGAAATCCTTGAGGTACCCTGGCCAGACCTGTGAAGTAGACAGGAGGTCACAGGATCATTGCAAGGCACAAGTTAGTTGCTTCTTGCACCACATGCTGATTCATGCACAGCACTGCGCTCTGCAGACGAATTTGCTTTGCTTACTCTGCCAGCAGAATAAGAATAATGCCGGAGTGGTTTGGACTACTAACACGAGGGATTTTCTTTTGCTCTGCCTCGTCCAAGCTCACATTTCCACAGCTTTTGGTCCATGATGGTCTCTCCACAGATTTAAGAAATGTACTGTTGGAAGCAGAAACTATGTGATTAAGATTGATTTCTCTCTATAAATATTTGAGAATACATACACACACACATATGTGCCTATGTATAGATGTATAAGTACATGTATATATGAAGTCTGACCTGCTACCACCTTCATGTAGAGCACAGATGTTACATAATGCTTCCAGCCGGGAACAGAGAAGCAGGGATATGACTAAGCAACAGACCGTGACTTATGAATAACAAATTGTGCATATTCCCAAAGATATTTCTCTAGCTGATCTCCAAGAAAAGATATCTGTGAAACAAAGACATTTGAGAAATCTCCTGTCTCCTAGAGGACTGTGAGGAGATACTGGAGGACAACAAGCTAACAGAAAAGTAGACAGAATTTATTCCATATATTTACATTGCTCCTTGGAATTTACTCATTTGCCTCTGACAGTGACTACATCTGTTGATTCAGATGATTAATATGTGGGTCAAGAGTTTTCACCCACTGAGTAGCAGCAAGTGTGGTATGATTGAACTCCAGTTTGTAGCTGAAGGCAGAAAGCAAACCCCTCACAGGCACCAGAGGACAGTTTGAGGCAGATTAAGACTCAGTAGGATGAGATCTAGGGAATTCGCTCTCCTCCTACTACTTGACCAGAAACCTGCATACAGACACCTACAGCTTTGTCACCTTGTGGTGTTAAAAACTCTCTCGCCTTGCCTCTTTGCATTGTTAGTACCTCCTGTATGAACTGGCGTCTGAAGAGGCCTCTGAATATATCAATTTGCACAGCAAGGGCCCTATGAAGTGGCAGCATCAGCAAGGCAGGCACTTCTAAAATCTTTGAGCCAGATCCTTGTCTAGAAGAAATCTGCAGAGCTCCAGTGTCACCAATAAAACTGTGCCAACTGACTCCTGCTGTGGCTCTCAGCCTCAGATTGCTCAGAGAAAAAAAAACCTAATTGATGATAAAGTAAGAGAGGAGGTGGAGAAGCTTTTAAATGCCTGAAATATGATTTGGAGACAGAAAAGGAAGGGCCGGGGGCAAAGAAACAAGGGCGCATTTGAAATGATTCAATAAGCAAATGGGGAAAAAGATGAAAGAAATATCACAGATAATGAGAGGAGGGTGATTATTTTCTGTCGCCTCTCTGAATCCACATTTTGTCAAAGCAATCATGGCTTTCCCATGGAGACAATATGACTGCCTGATCCAAGGAGCTGTGACTTAGATACGACATCTGCTTGCAATAGCATCCTCTCAGCCCTGGGATCCTCGCTTGGCTTAGAGCTGATCGGGTGATTATACAACGCCGTTATCTGCTGAATTTCTAAAGTGCTCCCCTTGGAGCGGGTGTGCCTACACAAGCACTGCAGGACAAAAGGGAGTGCTGGGCTCCACCTCTCCCTCTGCCAGTCACACAAATCTGAGTCAGTACAAAGTCCTCTGCAGTTTATTGCTGGCCTGGCTCAGCAAGAGGGAGCACCCAGGGAAGGATGCCATGAAAGGCTGGCTCCGGAGCACAGCGTTTCTTTGGACTGAGCTCTTAAAGTCGTGTTCTTCTCAAAGGCACAACGAGGCCAAGGCATTCTGCTGACCTTTTCGGACACTCACCAGTAGTGCTGCTCTTTATTTCCACTCAGATCAGCCCCCTCATCTGTTCTGGCTCATTCTGACTTTCCCCTTGCTTGTTCCCCAGGACAACACCATGTGATTTCATTTAGGCTTCCTAACAAGATCTCATTATTTATCTTTTCCTGTCCCCTTTTGCTCTCCCCTCTTCTTGTAATCCCAAGGTTACTTTAGTCTGTCCATTTCATAGTTGGCCATGATCTTATTTCCCCCCATGCAGGGGAGCACCCCTTGATAGGGATGGATCCTTGCTTCCTGGGAGCAAGGATTTGGATCCTTGAGTGACAGAAATCTCAGCACAGTTCAAGGCTCCGTTCAGTTCAATATGATGCTGATCTGGACAGTGAGGGCTGGGTAACTGCTGGTGCTGATTTTGTGGCTGATTGCAATCTGGGCTTGCAGGTTTTAACCAGACCAATTGGCTGTGTGTAACAGAAGCTAATAATTTTTATGATGGGGATACAACTTTGATCTTCATGTTATGCCTGAATGTAAAAAAAAAAGCTAATAAACTACCCAAAGGAAATTAAATGAACACCTGTAATTTGCCCAGGAACAGTTCAAAGGTGTACTAAGGCTAAAGTATTTGAGGTCCACCATCGAGGGGGAAGGGATGCATGTTTGGGCAGGCTGCTGAAATCTTTAGTTCCAAAAGAGTTACTACCTAATTTGGAAGGACTTCAAATATCTGGAAGATGAGCTCTGTGTGTATTTAGCATCCAATTATCCAAAGAAATAAAATGAGTGCACGCCATAAATCTTTCCTCAATGATATTTGTGTCAGAATTGATGATAAGGTGGTAGCATAGAGATGACAATTTGGACAACTCTCCTTTTTTATGCCTCATTTCATACCTTAGACCAACTCTCTGAGCTTCCCTGCAGCTGTCAGCTCTGGTGAGATTTATTCACCAGCAATAAAGATTCCAGGCATTCCTGGGAATTCACCTAAACATTTACACCAACTTGTTCCCCTCTTCCCATTAACCCTCACCTGTGCCCATGTCCTCTCTTCCCAGCTCCATTTCTCGGCAACTTCTCCCTTCCTTAGATGGGCTAGTGACTCCTCTTTCTTCCCATCAAACATTTCCAAACATGGTTACTCTGAGAGTCGGCAAGGGAAAAGTATACCATCACAGAGACAGCAGTGTTTGGTTTTTTTCAATTTTGGGATTGATTTATTTCTCTCAAGGCATAATTGTACTGTGCAGCAGATAACACGGGTAATGTAGCTAACACCAAGCACAGCTAATACCGACTGAACAACCTCCAGAAGTAGCACAGCAGCATTAGCCTAGCTCTGCTCACAAGAAATAAACCTTAAGCACTGAGCTGGCTCCTCTGTGCCGCTCTGTATCATATTGATCAGCTCTGCACACACCTCTCCTGCATGGCACAGGGACGTGCTTCCCACCTGGGAAGGGATTTCAAGTACTTCAATATATTCTGAACTGAGAAATAGGAGGGAATTTCTATGCAGCCGTACATGGTAACTCTACTAAAGAAACACATCCTGCAACACTCCAGTTTCTTTCCTATATGGAATTTGTTTTCAATTGCTTCCTCCTAACATCTAAGCGTGCATGAAGATAGTCTCTTACACTCTAGTGTTTCTTTGGTCACTGTTAATAAAAAAAAAATAATAAAGAGGTCATAATCGAACACTTCAATTAACTGTTCATGTTGCAAACAATCTTATTTATCATAATCTATGTCATTGAGTTTTAGCAAGAACAGTTGGTTGGTTGGCAACTAACAAGAGTTGTAGCTTTTCTTCTATTGAATTTTTGCCTTTTTAGTGAAAAAAGAGCATTTTCTAGATCTTGTACATTCTACTGAATGCACTAATATTTTATGACCTTTCTGTGCACGAGCATTCTTGTTTAACCTATGTCGTATACTTTGAAGAGTCATTTTAATGAAGAACTACACGTGTGAATATTTTTCTTTAGTTTCATGAAAGTAAGCACTGTAACGTATTGCTGGTTTTAAGGCAGGTTGTACAATTTAAGATGTTTGCTTTCTTAGAGTAAACAGGCACTTCTGGTTCTGATGTTTAGTTTGGTCCCAAAGTATTACCTGCCATCCCCAGCATGATATTTACACAGAAGGAATGCAAACTCTCATCCGGCTCAAGTGATTTTTATGGTCCAGTGAGTAACAAGATATTAGACACCAGAAGGTCTTTTGACCTCGTTTGATTTTACCTTCTTTTCAGCTAATAAATATATTTTTCTGGTTATCAACTGCCTACTTTTTATGCAGGAAAAGTCACCTTCCTGGAAAAATCTGCCAAATGCAAGTGTCTTTCAGACTGTTACCTTGAAAGTTAAGACAAATTAATGGCGTATTAACTCAGACACAAAGTTTTCAAAACAACAAGCAACAACCACCCTAGTGACATTCTTCTGACCTTTCAGCAGGAACAGGAATATGGAAGCAAGGGCTTTGAACATACAGGCCACAGGAAACACTTGAACTCCTGCATCCTTAATCCCTGTATTTGGGATCTCCAGGCTGTTTAATAGGTGTCATCTCAGATCTTTTCCAGCTAAGCAACAAAGGGGGCCAGTTGGCCCAGGCAGCCCTGGCTGATGAAGCAATAGCACAATGGTTTTGCAATCTGAACAGAGCATCAAAAGAGACAGGTTGCAAATTCCTCGGAGCTGGCACAGGGGAACACCTTTTCCCTTGTGAGACCATGTTAAACAGTCTACTTGCATAACCCCAGCTTCTCCCAGGACCTCTGCTGGAGCAAGGATCCAATCTGGAAGCAGCATCCTGCCATGTTAGCAGATGGGCATTAGTAAGGCAGCCAAAAGGCCAGAGAAAAATGGATACTTATGGGGAAGTCACAGAAAGGGAGTTCATCACAACCGAAGGATGTAGACAGCTGTTGACAAGTTTATATGGGCTGCAGTGGACATAATTGTAACATGACTACACACAAACAGGGAACTAGGATTAAGACCTCGACAGCAGAAAAGCAGGTTTTTTTTATAATGTGAATCACCAGCAGACATCTACTGTAGTTTGTGAAAGCAGGTTCATTACCCTCTGTGGACAACACTGTTTCTTGCCACAAGAAGAGGCTGGGATGAGACACCTTATTGCCCAACTTGGCATATTATCCTTGCTGAGACTGTATGCAGCTCTGTGCTGCTACTCAGCGTGAACTAAGCCATCAAAATCTTCCTCGAAACCAGCAGAAAAAAATTTCTCAGCTCCAAAAGCTCAGCTCTGCAGCCGCTGCAGTACAACAGAATATTGTTGAGGGTTTCCTAACTATGAGCGGTAGGAGAAATGGTAGAATTAGTCTGTTTGCCAACGGGTAGTGCCCAATCTGCCAATTTAACAGTCAGCTGCTCTCTATGGGTAATATAAGCTGCTCTCCTGCTGCAGTAATAGTACATTCTAATAAAATTGTAAGCTTTGCCACTGAAACACACTGTTGTGGTTTTAGGAACTGTGAGAGTTAGATATAATGCAAGCATTTTATTTTGTCAGCTTTCCTGACAGAGATCTAAGATGTGTAACTTCATTGGGTGTAGATACTCTTCCCAGAGAATGTCTGTTCTGCCCTAGCTGTTAATCCTGCCACTTCTCCTCTGGTTTCGATATGTGTATGCTTAGTTGCATATGGACATTTTGCAGCAGTGATTGTTAGGATATATTTCAGTGTAGGTCATATAGGCACCCAGTGTATTCTGAAGCCTTCTTCAAGAAGGCAGCAAGAGAGCCTCTGCCACAAGCAACTAAAGAAGGAGACAAGAACTTTTATTTGAGTGCAAGCTTCATACCGTTTCAGGGACCAAAGCAGACAGGTTACATGGAATTGCTATCTGCAGTGCTCTCAAGGAGGTGATATGAAAGTTTTCAGAATTGTCTGGAGATTAAAGGTACTCCGAGTGCCTTGAAAGGACTCAGTTTCTTAAGGGTTGTTGACTTTCAATTTCTGAGGATCCAGACTTAACAGGATGTTAGAAATGGGTCCCAATGAGTGGAAGAATGCAAGCACTAATATCTCTTTTGTCAGTTCGAGTTATAGATGTTACCTAGCTATTGTATTTTACCCACTCTTTGAGCCTTTCCTGGCTCCCACCGCTAAACAAACTGCAGCAAGCATTTCCTAATCCCCTTTTATGTAATAGATTCCACCATTTTCAAAAAAGAAAGAGATTTAATCTAACAAAATCCTTCAGTTTGTGCATACGTGGAAACATATAAGTATTTCTGTTGAAGTCAAGGAGGAACAGCACATACTTAAAGTGAATGCAGAGTGAAACCTTTTGCTAGACCAGGCCTCACAAGGGCTGCTGATGAGACAGGCTAGGAGATGACTGGTATTGCTCAAGACACATCCTACCACTGCCTGTGCAGTAGGAAGGTGTAGCGGGAGCTGCGGTTCCTGGGACAGTTCTCTCTAAATGGATATTAAGCATCTAGAGTTAAGGAAATGAAGATTTTGTCTCAATGGGCAGACTGATCTGGAAGATTAAATACTTAAGATGCCTAGCTTTAACATATGGAAACTCATAATTATTTACCCCTTAGACTGGCTCCACTGGAGGGATAAGACACACCAGGACTGATGCTGTAGTATCGCCCTTAGTCTGAAAGCAGGAATATCTCTGTGGCACCTTTGTTTCCTCCTCAGTACAAGGCAGGGTGCAAGTGCATCTAGAGGTCTTGCTGAGGGTCTTGGCACCTAAACTAAGGTTCAGAAGATACCAGAGACACCAGAGTTTCCAAAATAACATGCTTCAGAGCCCGCATCCTTTATGGATGGATCCAGCCTTAATGTAACCGGCTGTTGGCTTTTGCTACAAATCCACATACGTGTTTCAGTCCTCACCTGGAATGACCGCTGACAAAACAAGGTAAAAATTCAATCTCTGTCAAGGCTCACTGTGATGTTTGTAGTTTGTGCTGTTAGAAACTGAATGGCACTAGCTGGCTGACAGGTAAAAGCAGGTTTTGCTTGTGGTGAACCTGAGTTAGTTTAAAGAGATGACTAATTCATGGAAGTTTCTATTGTCTACTACCCCATCCCCTTAGATTCTCAACCACCTCATAACTATATATTTATTTATTTTTGCCTTCCCAAAACAGCTCAGGCACACACTTCTAAGCAGTAGCACCACTTATTAAATGATGCTAATATGCGAGCCTTAGTAGGTGACAGCCTAGAAAAAACCAGCCTTGCTGACAACAGTACACTGAGACCTTTCTTTAGTTTTTGTTGTGAAAGCTGCTGTTTGGGGAGTCTGGCATGCCTCACTGACGACCCAGAGGAGTCACAGCTTCCTCGCCAGGGCTGAGACTGCAGAGGAGCCCTGAGAACACGCTGCTGGTGCGTGGGTGTAGCAGTCCCTCGACTGGTGGTAAAGTATTATGATTTTAGTCACTGGCAAAAGGGAGGGCAAACGAACAAGAAGAAATTCAAAGAGAAACATCAAACCACCGTAAGCAACCTGAATTATGCAGGAGTCATAGAGGGAAGACCAAGAGATTTGGATAGAATAATTACTGAAAAATATATAGCAACATCTGTCTTGTGTCTGTATCAGACTTGAGGCAGAGCTGGGAAACCTGTTTTGATGACATGCTGGGTGAAACAAAACTGTTCCCTGTTCCTCAAAGTAAATAAATACAGAAAAATGCCTCACTCTTTCTCCTGCTCTGCTGCAGTAACCCTTTCGGGCTTGCCTATACGTATTTGCAGGTCTTACAAATTCAGGGGAGGCAGCACCAGCCCCACAGCAGTGTTGATTCAGCTGGACTGGGAGCCGAGACAGCCAGTGGGTAGTTGCCAAGGAGCAGGCAGCCTGATGCCGAGAACAGGGAAGCCGCTCTCCTGTCACCATGAAATATCTCTGACCTGGGGTGATTACCAAAACCCCATGCTGAAACAGTGGCTGACAAGCACAGGAATGGATGGGATGTGCTGTGAGAGCCAGATGGCCACAGGGATGATGCCATCCCAGCTCTGGGGTTGGCAGAGCTTGGTTAGAAAATCTCCCTGTTCAGTCCACTCATTGCAGCTCTGAGCACAGAAATTACCCTGGGAGAGCAGAGGGGTGGTGCCTGCTCTTCCTCTCCCGTGGCATTCTTCACTGAGAAGGTGGTTGGTCACTGAAGCAGGCTCCCCAGGGAAGTTGTCACAGCACCAAGACTGTCAGAGTTCGAGGAGCATCTGGATGATGCTTTTAGTCATACAATTAATTTTAGATAGTTCAGCAAGGAACAGGGAGTTGAATTTGAAGCGATCTTTACGGGTTCTTTCTGACTTGAGATATTCTATGATTCTACGATTTTTTTTTCCTATAAAATTCATGAAGGAAAGGCTGTAGCAGTGGCTCTTCCTCAACTAGTTCTGTTTTTCTCTTTAGCAACAACCCATAAGCTGAAGAGTGAGGTTGAGCCCCCTGAAGGGAGTGGTGCCAGGCCCCCACAGGGCACATGTGGGGCACATGGGCATCCCGCAGGCAGCCCTGCACTGTGCTCAGTACCGTCTGTAAAGATGCCAGGAAGGAAAACACTGTTCAGATTACATTATTAGAGGCAGAAATGCAGAGCAAAATATATAAGCTAACAGTCTAGTTGTCCAGGGCAGTGTCATTATCATCAACCAATTATGATTTTTAAAAGATACCTTGTAAAGGGATGGATTGAACATCTTTTTGAGCATTTTGGCAAAGAAGTCAGAAGATTTGGTGTCCTTCCTTTTTTTCAACCTTTTGCCTTTTAAAATAAATTTTATAAAGCTTGTTCCATTTTTCTGCCTGAAGTACATTAGTTTCTATGGAAACATTGTAGTCATTTATGTGCATGGTGTTTTCTGACATCCATATGTGGAGCATAAAGACAAGTTATGTCACTGTTGTGAAATGTAGGCATTTATGTGATGCTTATCATGGCTCTATGTGCAAAACAGAGGATACCTTTAGATTGTTATATAAGAGATGTAAAGGTCCAGATACAGGGAGGCAGCAATGTGCTAAGCTGTGGAATTTAACACACTCAATACATCGATAGCCACTCTGAAGAAAAATGTGGGATTCATTTAATATTTTGATTTTGCATATTTGGTGCAACTATGCTTGTCTTAACTGTGTAGAGCAACATTGAAACCTCTGTAAATTAATTACCACAGAGAGTCTAACGATATAACTCATCCTTCCTCTGACAACATCCAGTAGTACTGAAGGAAAGATAAAAAAATCATGCTGTTTCTTCTTTCATGAAAAAGAGAAAACTATATTGTAACACAATGTTTAAATAACAGAACCAAAGCCATTGGATCTCTAAATATCTCATTCAGTAACATAAAACAAGCATCCAGCAGACGATGCTTGTTTCTTATGTTTTAATCAGGCTTTTATGAATCTACATTTCATATCTTCTGAAGGGTTAGTGAAATCCTCCTTATGTGCAGTATGTTTTTAAAAGCAGTGCTATGGCAATCTAGGATACTTAGAGAATAAAATTATTACTGTACCTTGGACATGCTGTAGAGCTAGAGTGCACCCCCACACAAAGCTTTTGACTGCTATCTGTGTGAACACTGCAGTTTAGGAGGTAGCACTTTGCTCATTGAAATTACCATAATGTTGCTTCTTACACATCTTTTACTTTTGATTCTTAATATTCAGAACCATAATCTGACAATTTGTTATCATTTCTACCACTAATTTCCTCTATCAAGACATAGAAATCAGCTTCCTTGAATATATCTCTGCAATGCAAATTAAACTGCAACAGGAATATTAACCTCTGATGCACAAATCAGGTGGTGTTACACGTATTACCACAATACTAACAACCAGCAGAAAGCTGTAGCGATGTCACAGGTAGGATGAAGTAAATAGGAAGTATCTAAAATCAGGCAGTTATTCACTAAGATGAGATAACAGCAGTGGTAATGTTATCACTTATTATGGACAACACAAAGAAAAAAATACTTTCTCAGATTCCTCCAGTGTGACGCATGGGATGGCGTGTACTCTTTCTTTTTGAAAAATATGTAAATTTCAAATGTGTTTGATGAATTCTGCCTCACAGGAAGAAGTCATATGTTCTTTAAGTACAACATTAGGAGTGACATAAGTTTCTCTGTTATCTACATTTCCCTGTCAGACCACTGTCAAGCGCCCTTCTAGTGGATTTTGTAAGGGCTGCCAAATCTGGCAGGAGCTTGAGATGAGGAGGGACAATTGCCTTGATGGAGCATGACAGGACAGCTCAGCAGCTCCTGGAGCATTTCTACCTTCCTCAGCAGCAGAGCAGAGGTCCTGTTTAGCCACATTAGAGGATATGGATAGGGCTGGGGTCCCAGATGGTTTGATACCATCAGAACCACTTGAGTTGAAAGGACATTTTGCCATATACTAATGCTTTATTGTACTCCAGCTTACTATTTGCCATGTCTGAATCAGGCATTATTTAATCCTCAAATTCTTAGGGTAAGACCAAGGAATCCCACTGTACTGGCATGCCCTTATTATTTCAGACCAAAGTTAATGGAAAATAAAAATCTGGTGGTGAAAGAATCCAAATGGTTGAAAATGTGGGATCGTGGTGGTAATAGGAACAAGACTGTTGGTTGGGTTTTTTTTCCCAGCTCTTCACTTCATTAGGACACCAATGACCTCCCTGATAAGGTAGCCTGTGCTGGTTCTGGTAAGTGGGTATTGAGCTGAAGGAGCCTGATATGATTATTATGATATGCCATTACCAACTAGCCTTGGTTCTTCTGCACATGAGAGCTATGGTCACTTTCCTGGCATCCCAGAGGGCCCTGTTCCTTCCCTGTTCAGACTCTGAGAATAGCCACTGTGGCTCGTGATGGAGGTGAACACGAGCCACTGGGAAGAACAGTACTGCAAAACCCTGCAAAAACGTTAGTGAGTTTAGATTGCCCTCACTTTGCCCTAAATCTATCCATTAGGCAAGTCCTTAGTGACATGTCAGACTTAACATTGTTCTATAAGCTGGTTCTGGGTCCCTGGGGTTTACCATCAAGTGAAGGTTGCTGGGGTTCTGACTTGCCATGACTGCGGGGGCAAATATAGTGAAGAAGCCTTTATATTGTGCCTATATTGCCTGACAATGCATCTACAGTGGGGCGATCCCACTCTAAATTAATTCTAGGTTAGGAAGCTATTTTTGAAGTAAATGCTGAAATATCTGTCCTGATGCAGGTAAATCCGGCCTTGAAGTTTGGGACTGGCAGTACTCTGGGATAAAGCTATTGCTGAGTGTAGGATTTATTTTAGCAATGCTTGGTACACTAAGCCCTGTAGCACAGCTTCAACCTCGCTTTTTTTTTTTTTCTTTCTCGTGTCCTTCCAAGGAGAGCTGTCTGTCATTGGCAGGAATGTCAGATAGGTCAACTGGGAAGCAAACAGCCTAGTAAAAGAAGAACGCAAAATGTGGAGTGAAAGGAAAGGCTGAATATTTATCTTGGTGTTGGCTTTGGGAATGGTTCCAGACCTCAACTACATGGTGCTGTGTCAGTGATGGAGACAGCAAATCCACCAACCATCTCTCTGAGCTGGTCTTCATAAGATTGCCTTCCATTTCCAACCCAG
This sequence comes from Gallinago jamesoni, assembly GCA_025769975.1. Lineage (NCBI taxonomy): Eukaryota > Metazoa > Chordata > Aves > Charadriiformes > Scolopacidae > Gallinago > Gallinago jamesoni. Next base: position 124,804,666 of record JAOQGH010000001.1, on the reverse strand, counting down.
CAAATCGATAGTTTCAAAATTTCCTGGGAAAGGGTGTGGGTTTCTCAACACATTTTCTGAATGGATTTCAGAAAATGCTGCAGGTAACCTTATCAGGTGTTCCCTAATATCCCCATGGGAGAAGGGTGAGTGGATATGTGCGTGTAACATAATGGGTTATCCCTCAAGATACTGCTGTTATCACCCAATGCTTATAGCTATTGAAAATGAAACATGTCTCTGACAGACCTGGAAAAAGTTGATCTTATTTAGCCTACATTTATTCAACTATCTTTAAATCGGTCCTTTTCACTTTATTGTTCTTTAAAGATAGCTGTAAATTTCTCCTCTCAGAGCTTTCTTTTGTCACTTGCTGCTATAACACATGAAAGTGCTTCATGCAAAATCAATAGCAGCAGCGTATTCCCTGGTGGACATCAGGGAGTCTCACGAGTGTTATAAAGCCAGATCTCTGCCTGAGAAAGCTACTTTGACTGGCGATTTTGGTTTGTTTCATCCTGGGAGAAGTGAAAGGAGCTGAGGACTAAATGGGGCATTATATTTGTTAGCACCACAAGTGGAGCAAAGGCTTTCCCTTGGAGGACAGCTTGCTAATATCAGGCTCGGCTCCCAGGGCTAAGATGTTGCTCCAGTGACAAACACTCTTCCAAAAGACTGGGGCTTTTCCCACATTGCTCTTCTGGCCCTCTCACCCCCACAATCTCCCAAGGTCAGAGTTGTCACCACAAATTTTAGCATAGCTGCAGATTCTGGTGGGAGGTGTCCCTGCCCATGGCAGGGGGGTTGGAACTCAATGATCTTTAAGGTCCCTTCCAACTCTAACCATTCTATGATTCTGTGATACCCAGAGCCTTTCACCAGTTGTCCACGTGCTGACCTCATTCTCTTGGAAGAAACTGGAAACAAAGCTTTGGGCTTTAAAGACATCTCTTTCTGACCAGGAATGCCTGAATCTTGTCTAGCTTCAGCTTCAGCCAGTTGCTCTTTTGCCATTTTAATAGGTCTAGTGGCATCAGATGATATTTCTATATTTCTGTATCTCTGTCTCTATATTTATATAATCACCAGATTATTTTTTTAATATAAATATACACACACATGTGTATTGTCACCATCATCCCAAAGTGCTACGGTATGCTGTCATTTCCAAGGGGGTTCTGTACCTTTTGATGAGAAGGCAAGATACTATGAATATTTTTAGGACTTTAACTCTGTCTATAGTTGTTTTTCACTGGCTTTTTTGCCCAAAAGGATCTGTTCCACAAGGTATAACTCAAATGTGTTTCTCAGAGTTTTGCAGGTGTGCTAGAAGCAATCTCAGACAGAGCCAGTACTGCACAGGATGAAATTGAAGCAGGGATCTTCCCTTCTTACTACTTTTATATTATGTTAATATTTAACAATAATTTATCATCAAACTTGTACAGCCTGACATTTTCTTGGAAATGTGATTGGTTTACAATCTCCTTTCAGAGTAGGGAATGGTCATCAGCAGCCAACAACTGGGGAGCAGCAGCAGAAGGTGTCATCCCCATCGCACAGGAGGAAGCCTCAGATAGCAGTGGTGGAAGGTCGTGCCTCAACCATCACAGACCCCCTCTTCTTCCAAATGCATGAAGTTTGCTGGGTCACTTTCTGACCCAGTGCCTGGGGTGCAACCTGTGCCTCTCTCAATAGAGCTTCTCAAAGAAGAGTCCTTACCAGCCCATGCTGCAAAATGGGGAAAGAAGATTAGAGTAAGCCAGCACCCAGAGGTCTCCGGCTGTAAATGACATTTTGTGCTGATTCAGCCAAATAAAACTGACAGGATTTCAACTGTGGGATGAACTTCTCTAAAATGTGACCTAGAATTTTGGTAATAGAAATAAAATTTATGCAAGCAGCTATATATTGCTTTCAAAATACAGCAATCCATGCTTTTTCTGAGTAGGACTTTATTATAGTTTTTAAAATGCAAAATATTATGAAAGCATCAATTGCTGGTGCCTTGAGGTATATGGGAATTGTCATCAACTTGTCAGCATGAACACTTTTCTCAAGAAATTTGAAAAATCAAAGAGACTGGACTTTTCCACCACAAGATGTGGGAATACGATGACTGGTTTCTAGCAAGTGTATGCCTTCAGTTGACTTTACTTTCAACTATTTTTATTTTAAGCTATTTTTATTTTCTGTCTCAGGTTATGGCCAAAATATATGAGAATTAATGTGTCAATCCCTGTGACTAGAATTTCTCCTAATCATAACAGATATAAAAACCCAGTGACTCTAATAGAGAGTCAAGAAGCAATGCTCAAAGATGCCCAATGCCCAGAACCCACCTAAGGAGAAAAGAGCATCTAAATCAGTATTTTCATCAAAATACCCTTGACTTTTCTCCAGTTCTGTTTCTTGACATTTCAAACAAAAAATGTTAGCTGTTAAGATTACTCAATACACCACAGTCTCTGTGTAGGAGTTGGATCCTTTTGCAGTCTCCAGCATGAGCCTCTTTCAAGCAAGAGGTCGATGTTTCCGCTGTGTTCTGCATGTGCCATCCACTTGCTCTTTCACATAGCAGCGCTCATCGTGATACTGAATTATCCAAATGTCTGCTTATGGCTTGGTTGGTTAGAAATCAATTTACTACAGTGAACGCATATATCCCTACAGTCTTGCCTGTGCTTATTATCCTCCTGAAGCCCCTCAGTAGGTGCAATTTCTCCCTTCCCCACTTTGAGGAAACAGGTTGGGGCATGAGGGCTATGCCCGTGGCAGCCTGAAGCTGCTGGTAACTTCCTCCCTGCCCCACTTTCTGCAGGGCAAATCCTTTGGCTCACAGCTGCCTTTTGATCTCCAGCTTGGAAAGACAACTCCTTATGGAGCTGAGCACAAGGTGTGAATTCTGCACAGCCCTAACCTAAGCTGGTAGGTCTGAGCGCTTTTAGGGAAGCTCCTTACCAGGATGTTGCACTCCCTGCTTGCGTGGTGACCTTATCTCCATCCTACTCTAAATTTACTGAATTTGCTGAATAAAGCCAAGTAAACATCCATACATCCACACTGTACTCATTAACATACTGTAGACTTATTTCAGAGTATAAATTATGTGTACTATGTTAGGAGATAAATTTTAAATACGGAGCATGTATGCGGTCCCTAGCCCTGTAAAGTGATTTTACCATGGCCTAGGAAGCACCCTAATAAGACTCTAATAGAGAATGGTAAAGAAAGAAGGGCAACATCATGGAGAGGGCACATTTATACAGAAAAACGAATACTGTGAATCACACTGTATATGAAATATTGATGAAAAAGTTTAATTGCCTTTTATACAGTGCTGTTCAGAAAAACGCAGTGGTCCAGGTACATGTCAACTTGAGCAACACAGTGCAGGCAGGCAGCTGAGAAGCAGAGTGAGGGGGATACAGAGCATTGTAGTGGAAGTGTATGAATATGTGGTTAAAACTTAGCATCTTAGCTCCATTTAACATTTCTTCTAAAGACCATCTTCTTTTCCATTGCAGCTAGCCCAGTGTGACAGACAGTGGAATTAGGTGGGCATATTCCAGTAAATGAGCCTTATAAAAAAACATTCTTGAAAAGAGGGTTTAAATGTGAGAAATCCTTCCCTTGACTACACCAGATCCTTCTGCTTTATTCTTGCTTTGATGCAGATTGCCACTGGTATCAGGCCACCCCAATACTTCTTCAGCAGTGATCTGCTCATCCTCACAACACCAAAATCAAACAACATGAGTGGTCTGCAGTGATGTGATGTGAAAGACACCCTTTAGACATTCATAAGCATTGATAAGATCCCCTCTCAGTCCTTTCTTCTCCAGGATAAACAGACCCAGGTCCCTCAGCCTTTCCTTATAAGAGAGGCGCTCAATTCCCCTGATCGTCTTCAAAGCCCTCGGCTGGGCTCTCTACAGTACTATTTTTTCTTTCTAGAACTGAGGAGCCCAGAACTGGACACAGGACTCCAGATGCAGCCTCACCAGAGCAGAGTAGAGGGAGAGGATGACCTCCCGTGATCTGCTGGCCATGCTCTTTTTAATGCAGCCCAGGAGACCATTGGCCTTCTTGGACGCAAGGGCACATTGCTGGCTCATGGGCAACCTGTCGTCCACCAGGACTCCCAGGTGTCTTTCTGCAGAGCTGCTTTCCAGCAGGTCAACCCGTAACCTGTACTGCTGCATGGGGTTATTCCTCTTTCAGTGTAGAACCCTATCTTTGCCCTTCTTGAACTTCATTAGGTTGCTCTTCACCCAACTCTTCAGGCTGTCCAGGTATGTCTGTATGGTGGCACAGCCTTCTGGTGTGTCAGAAGGGTAAGGAATGGTGAGAAAGGGTTGAAGCTGGCACTCCTGGGCAGGCCAGGGTGGCTGTAGCCACTGCTGCCCTGTGCTCTTGACACCAGGGTTCTCACAGGCCTGGAAGCAAGATCCTGCCATCACTGCAATAACTTGAGGCAAGAAGGGGGAAGTACTACATCCTGCTGGGCAAACCTTGTTGGGAAGATGTAATTGCTTACTCTGAAATTAGGCCAAACAGCTTACCCTGATTGCATTTGCCATGACCTGCAGGTGAAGTATGTGGTATTTCAAATACCTAACTATTTAAAATATCTTGAGGTTTTGTGCTGACCAGAACTTGCTAAAAACATTTTCACTGATTCCTGCATTATTGTTGTTGTTCTTAATTAGTTGCAGTTAAAAGTACTTGAAGATCAGCATTTTACTACATAAATGTGCACAGTCTGTTGTTCCAAGGGCTTTTAGTCACCAACTACCTGATGTCCCTGCGTCTGCAGTGGCAGAGGACAGTGTATCAGGGGCAGTCACCAGGCTGAGGAGGATTTACCTGCTGATGCCTCGGCAATTTCTGGCCTCAGAGCACCTTACGTTTACCTGTGGGGTGGGATCCACCTTGTCCAACACTGGCTGGCTGTGTCAACCTGACACTGAGCCCAAGGCTGTCTCTTTGTGGTCGATGAAGAAAGAGGTAGATGGGGGGGGGGGGCAATTTAACTTATCTACCTTAACTGTTATTTCCAGGTAACAAGTGATTCTGCAAAGCACCATTTCTTTCCCCACCGACCGCAGGAGGAGTCTAAGGGGCTGCCCGTGCACCCTCTGTGCCATTAGAAGGAATAAAAAAACCTGCAGATCATCAGAGAAAGGTCTGTTGGTAAAGAAAATAACTAGATATCTTACCTTGAATCAAGCTGAGATCTTACAAACTTGATTCACACATGAAGCCAGAGCCTATATTTAACCAATAGATTTTGGAGCCTTGATTAAAATACAGTAAGATTTCAGAAGAGGCGCTGAAAGATTGCATTTTGTAATGTTAAAGGGACATATTAGACACTCTAGAAATGTTGGCATTATCTGGTAACATAATTTTCTATATGCTAAGTAATTACATAAATGGATCTTTTTGTAACTTACACCTCCTGAGAGATACAAATGTACCTGTGTGAACTTGGGGTTGTCTGTAATTTTGTTCATGTCCTTTGGTTTCCTGGTAGCTGGCAGATATTACCTTGATAATATGCTCCATTAGATGCATATCATATTCTGCACTGAAAAAAAATCATATTCATTGTATTTACACAGAATGATCAGGATATAATATTTTTATTTGAATAAGTAAATAACAGATGCATGCACAGCACACAGTTTTGATGAATGAGACCCTAAAGAGCCATGTAACACTTCAGTAGGAGTTTCCTTTGTTCTCCGTGGCTGGAACTGTACACGTTAAGTGTTTCAAAAAAGAGACTGTAATAAGAAAACACACCTCCTCCAGAGATTCCCTGAGTAAGCTCTGACACAAAGATTTGCACAATATTGCACATGTACATCTGAAGAATCAGAGATGCTCCCTGTGTCAAGTCTAGCAAACAAGCTACTGAAAAATGTGTTCTGTTAATCTTTTGCAAATCACCACTAATCTTCTTCCCACTGTTTCTGAATACTCTCCCCTTTGGATTCCTCTGTACCTTGTTGTTAACTATTTGAGCAAAAAAAAAGTAATTCTGTCTGGTCATTACAGCTATCTCTTCATACTTCAAAGAAAAGCCTGTATATTCTTCAGGAAAATTATTTTCCACTATTTCATCGAGTGTTTTCATTTTCTTTAATGAGTGGGTGAATAGTACATTCTGTACCAGCATGTAAAAGCCATAGACTTCAGAGGTTTGCTTGGTGCTTTAGCAAAGAATAAAAATGTTTATTAAGGGGTTTATTTTTCACATTTCCCTGAGATAAAAATACAGATTGTCAAACTGTAGTTTCAGGATAGGTAGATTAAGAGCTAGTTTGTTTGGTTTTTTTTTCTTCGTAAGGGTGTAAAAAATAGTGCATGGCCACATCTAAACAATTCTAGTACCTGAAACTTCTTTAAAAGTGCTAGTTCTTGCTCCCTAAAAAAATCTGGTTTTATGGCTATGGTGGATCCTCTTGCAATCCTCCAAGGAAACAAGCATGCTTAATTACCTCTCTGAAATGCCTGTGCACCAACACACACAGTATAGAGACTAAGCAGGAAGAACCAAAAATCTGTGTGTGGTCACAGGGACATGATCTCATTGCGATTACAGAAACATGGTGGAATAGCTTGCATGAGCGGAATGCTGTCATGGATGGCTATGTACTTTTTAGGAAAGACAAGACAGAAAGGCAAGGTGGTGGATTTGCTCTTTATGTGAGAGCAACTGGAATTTATTGACCTCTGTCTACATGTGGATAAAGAACATGTTAGAGTTTATGGGTTAGAATTAAGGGGCAGGCTGATATGGGTGACACTGTTGTAGGTGATTACTACAGGCCACCTGATCAATAAAAGGAAGTCGATGAGACTTCTACAGACAGTTGAATATAGTCTCATGATCACGGGCCTTGGATCTCATGGAGGACTTCAACCACTCTGATATTTGCTGGAAAGGTAATACAGCCAGACACGCACAGTCCAGGAGGTTTTTGCAGAGCATTGATGATAACTTGTTGACACAGTTGTTGGAGGAGCCAATAAGGAGATTTGCTCTGCTGGACCTTGTACTAATAAAGAAGGACTAGTTGGGGAGGTGATGGCTAGGGGTAGCCTTGGCTGCAGTAACCACGAGGATCCTGCATGGAAGAAACAGGGCAGTAAATAGGATTGTAACCCTGAACTTCAGGAGAGGTGATTTTGACCTCTTCAAAGACCTACTTGGAGGGTAGAGAGCTCCAAGAGAATGGGTTAATATTCAAGTACCACTTCCTCCAAGCTCAAGATTAGTGCATCCTTATGAGTAAGAAATCAAGCAAAGGAGGCAGGAGACTTGCATGGATGAGCAAGTTGCTTCTGGAAAAACTCAAATGAAAGAAGGAAATTTACAGAATGTGCGAAAAGGGATAGCCACTCGGGAGGAATATAGGAACATTGTCAGACTATGCAGAGATGTAACAAGGAAGGCTGAGGACCACTTGGAATTAAATCTGGCAAGAGATGTCAAGGACAACCAGACAGGTTTCTTCAAGTACATCAGTAGTAAAAGAAAGGCTAGGGAAAATGTGGGCATGGTGCTGGATGTGGTGGCTGCCCTGGTGATGGAGGATACAGAGAATATGGAGTTACTGAATGCCTTCTTTGCTTCAGTTTTTACTGCTAAGACTGGTTCTCGGGAATCCCAGACCCCAGAGGAGGAGAAAAAGTCTGGAGAAAGGAAGGCTTTCCTTTGTTTTAGGAGAATTGGCTTAGAGATCATTTAGGCAAACTTGACACCCACAAATCCATGAGCCCTGATGGGATGCACCCATGAGTGCTGAGGAAGCTAACAGATGTTATTGCAAAGCCACTCTCCATCGTCTTCAAAAGGTCACGGAGAACAGGAGAGGTGCCTGAGAACTGGAGGAAAACCAATGTCACTCCAGTCTTCAAAAAGGGCAAGGAGGACCCAGGAAGCCACAGGCCAGTCAGCCTTACCTCTACCCCTGGAAAGGTAATGGAACAGGTTATTCTGGATGTCATCTCTAAGCATGTGGAGGAAAAGAGGGTTATCAGGAGTGTCAACACAGATTCACCAAGGGGAAACTGTGCTTGACCAATCTGATAGCCTTCTATGATGGCATAACTGGCTGAGTGGATGAGGGGAAAGCAGTGGATATTGCCTACCTTAACTTTAGCAAGGCTATCAACATACTCTTCCACAATATCCTCATAGGTAAGTTTAGGAAGTGCATGTTAGATAAGTGGACTGTGAGGTTTGTTGGCTTAATAGCAGAGCTCAGAGGGTTGTGGTCACCAACACAGTCTAGTCGGAGGCCTGTAATTAGCCGTGTTACCCAGGGGTCAGTACTGAGTCCAGTCTTGTTCAACATACTCATCAACAGCCTGTAAAAGTTGTGTACCCAGCAAGTTTGCTGATGATTTCTGGACAGCTTGGAGAGTTAGGTGGAGAGCAACCTAATGAAATTCAGTGGGGTTGGACTAGATGATCTCCAGAGTTCCCTTCCAGCCCCTACCATTCTGTGATTCTGTGTTTGTTTTTGCTTATGCAACAGTCTACCTATGGATATTTAAGAAATGGAAAATAATTTGCGTGTGATGTTTGAGAGAATGCATTCCTTCTGCATAGCACTCAGTGGCAGGGAAAGAAATTGCAAACATGCTTGTAGCTTCTGAATTACCTCTTGGGTTACACAAAGGAAAAACACTGTAAGATTAAGTATCAGTGTCTTACACTATGAATAAGTGTCAGAACATAAAGCATGTGGTCTATTCTTAAAAACAGTGGCAGCAATCCAGCAGTACAGCTAAGCATGTGCTTGAAGTTATATATACGAATATTTATTGTGATTTACAACAAGTGTACGTTTAAGTGTTTTTCCAGATTGGGGCCATAACCTCTGCTCATTCCTATTGCAAGAGAGTTGCTATCACTCCCTGTCCTGTGCTCCCATGCAAAAATTGGTGCCAGGTGTTGCATATTCACGTCTTTCAAGTTCTGAAGACAAGAGGTTAGCCAAAATTAAATTGTGCAAATTAAGTCAGATAGGAAGGAGAGAAAATTGTTATTTGAAGCTGACAGACAATGTGGCTGCACTTTCGGAATGAAATGCAAGTTTAAATAGGAAGCAGTGAGAGGAGATAAGAGAACACAGGTGTGTTGTATGTTACCTAGCAATAAAAGCCCTCTGTGATATGAGAATAGAAAATTCATTTGGAAAGGGTGAAAATGTCTAGACAGGCATGCACTGAACAGTAGCAAAATATTCATAACTTTTCATCACAAATAATCCTGGAGTTCCTTTTACATTTAACTGATGAAAATTGGACATCTCAGAATTGGAGTCTGGCCATGACAGAACAGTTTAATACAAGTCTATGCAAAATAAAGTTACATCTTTGGAAAGATAGAAGCTGGGGGTGAAATCCAGCTTCTACTGGAAACAAGTCTTTCACCACTGCTTTTCTCTGGGCCAAAACCTCTTCTTGGATTTTAGGTTACATTTGAAGGACTGTAGGTCTAGCCGAGCAGCAGCCCCTGAACTTGCAGGAGCACTCTCAGCAGCAGGGGATGTGGAACAGGTCCACGTGCCTGGGACTGCACCGTCATCATTTGCAACCACATCCTGAGTGCAGGAGAGCCCATCCTGTGTGGGACTACCCTAAATGATGTCCCCTGGGTAGATGCATACCTGGTACCCCCGGGTGTGCTGTGATTGCGGCAGCAGTGTAGGGTTTGTTTTGCAGATTTCCATTTTCTCTGGTAGACTCCACCCAGGAAAGATATTAAAGCAAACTGCATGTGAAGACTCTGGGAAAGGGACCACACCAGGCTAACAAAATGGAAACAAACTGGAAACATTGCATTATGCCCAAATTTACCAACTTTGTCTTCTTTGGGGTATCTGGTGATGTACAGCTGCAGAGTGTTTTTGGAGATTTCATTACCACAAGGGGAACGGTTCATTAATTGTACTGTGTAGTCTTTCTAGCAAATCTAAGACACATAAAGTGGTACTGAAAAGGTCATGCTGTTTAATGTGGGATAAATAAATGTGATCTTATTTTAGTTAGAGTCAATCATATTTCAGCATTGTTAAGGCACAGACTGTGTCAAATGCCAGTGTCTTTAGTAAGCAGGTTTGTTTATTGTTTTATATATCTCACAGAGAGTAGAGAATTACTTTGCTTAGAAGAAAAGTACTGATAATATGTCAAAATAATATTAACATCTTTCTCAGATTTACCAGGTTTTTCTATTGCAAACTAAAGTGAAGAAATCAATAAGATGGAGCTTGATATGATGAAGTCTAAGACAGAAGCAAAATATTAAAACTGCAGAAGCAGCAATACAGTTTGGCAATAAGGTAAATATATGTTTATTTACAGAGATCCAATATGATATATATTATGATATTACACAGTGAGTTGAAATGTGCATAACAGGTAGCCCAAAACGGAGAATTTATTAATAAATTTATGAATTAATTTCTTATTCTCTTTCATAAAACTAACTGTATGACTGAATATTTAATGTGGTATATTCAAGGTGCATGTGGTACAAACTTTTTAATAAGGTATTAAAATACTTTATTCCTAATGTCCAGCTTAATTATCAGACCAGTCAGCTCAATATAGCAGCTACAAATTGCTTTTGATAGGAAGTTGCCAAACTAAACAACTCCAGAAAACCATAACAGATGCTCTCTGGAATAAACAATCTGGGTCATTTTTGTAATTATGTATTTGCATGAGAACCAAATCACTCTGTAGAATAAAATATTTTTTGTACTGTATTCTTTGTTAGTCATTAAGCCAAGTGACCCAAGTAGCTCTGATGATGGGCTTTTTGGCCTTCCTGTTCTAAAATATTCACTTCAGTGAACTCCTTAATTATTCAGTTAACCTGTAAAAGATTAAAAGGGCAAACAAAGCCTATGTGGTTAGCCTGTATGTAGCATGAATAATAGGAAGTATTGTTAAGAAGCCAGGAAGCTTAATGCTCACCTCAACAGGTTAGAAAATGCTCATCTCAAAATTTTATGAGCTGGTTTCACTCAAAATCCTCCAAAGGAAAGTCAATCATATATGTGAAAAATTAAACTGTCCAACAAACAAAATCACATTAAAAAAGACTCTACTATGGACTACTTTTTCTTCCACAAGCATATGAATAACATGATTAATGACAGTTTTCCCAGAACTGCTGTACTTAAATCTGTCTGTATTTTTATGTATATGGGTAAATCCCACCATAAGATAGCAGTGTGGCTTGTACTAACTAGCAGTAAGTTTATTTTCCCATAAATTATCTCTGATATTCTGCAATCTAATGGGTAGGGGAAAGGAAATGATGGAGAGAGAAGGCAATAGGCAAAGATAAAATATATAACTGGGGGAGATATGACTAAACCTAGTGAGGCTTGATATTCATATAAGTTTCTCCTTGTTTATTGCAATCTAAGAAAATGATTTCCAAATGTTAAAACTTAGGGCCATTCCTACAGTAATGTATTATTTATTTGCTGAAAAGAGTATAATGTTCTGCTGCTTTCTATCAAAAACTTGTTATGTGCCTTACCCCTGTGAGACACACTCTCAGGCATTCATTCTTTCATTGAAATGTTTGCTTTCATGTTTAGTCAATATGACATCAAAAAGTACACTCCAATGTTATGGCTATTTACTTTGAGACAATTTTCAAAAGGTCAGTAATCAGAAAGTTGCGACCAATCTGCACAGTTTCATCTGGAAATACTGGGAGATATGGGTACTTTAAAATGTGGCCTTTTCTAGAAAAGTACATTTCCTGATGTGAACACTTAAATAAAAAAATGTTAAACCATTTTGTTTTTGTAGAAGCTGTAAAAATTCAAAACCTCAAAAGAATAAAATATTTTAAATTCTATATATTAGGTTTAAGCAAAATTTCAAAATTAACAACATTTACAATCATTGCTTCATTCTATTGAATCTTTCTCTCATTTTTTCTTTGTTTCACACTCCTTGCCCTTCCTGACACTGAAGTAACTGAAGAAATCAAACTTAAAAGAGGAGGAGGAGAAAGACTTTTCCTTACAGCTTATAGAATCATAGAATCATTTGGGTTGGAAGGGACCTTAAAGATCATCGAGTTCCAACCTCCCTGCCATGGGCAGGGACACCTCCACTAGAGCAGGTTGCTCAAAGCTTCACCATCAGTTCCATGACCCTCCATGGGTTAGGGTCCCATGGAGAAAGCACTAAAACCCAAGCACCGCAATCTATAAGTGAGTTATTAAAATCCTAAAAATGAGTTAATGTCTGATTTGTGTGGACACTAAAGATTTATGGCCATAAATGCCTTGTGTTGCTAAATCGGTGGTTCCTGCCTCTTCCACGGGCAACGTTCCCAAAGTTTTCCCTCTGCGTAAGGCTGCAGATGCTCACGTAGGTGAAATGTCTCACATCTACGGATGGTCTTGTCGAAACCAGCCTGGCAATTTGTGCATAAAATTAGTCGTATCTATCTGTATTTGCAAGTGTTGGTTTTAGAGCTGCAAGATCAAGGACTTGAGTCTGTGAATTTTTTTTGGTTTGATACATCAAAGTTTTCACTGAATTTTCACTGAATTTTTTTTTTTTTAGAGTTGGAAGAGACCATAGAGATCATCTAGTCCAACTCCCCTGCTGAAGCAGGATTGCCTAGAGCTAGAGC
>JAOQGH010000001.1:124724904-124785165 GCA_025769975.1 Gallinago jamesoni | reverse complement strand
TAGTTGTAGAGAGCGATAAGGTCTCCCCTCAGTCTCCTCTTCCCCAGACTGAACAACCCCAGCTCCCTCAGCCTCTCATGAAACTTGTGCTCCAGACCCCTTACCAGCTTCATTGCCCTTCTTTGGACCTGCTCCAGCACCTCAATGTCTTTCTTGTGGTAGGGGGCCCAAAGCATACAGCCGTATGTGTTCCACTTGTGGCACCACAGACACATGGTCTCTCAGACCCATGGTCCTGCTCCAGTTGCTGGGGCTCAGATTCACCTTACACAAGCTTGCACTGAGAACAGAAAGCTTCTCACCCAGGATAGTAGTCAGAAATTAATAAGGAGAAAGGGCAAACTGCACTGACTAGCCCCTGCTGATCTCCAGCTGGCCCCATTTACTCCTTTCCCCTCTACTTTTGCAAGTTTGTTCCTCCTCAAACCATGATCCCTCACTTCCTGGCCTTTGGTTTCTCTCCTGAACATCCGATAATGAGTCTTGCACAATCCCCAAATGTACTTGCCCTGAGCCCCATGGGCGCCATCCCACCACAGGCAGCGCCTACCTCAGTCTCTAAGAGGCTCTGCAGAAACTCCCCTTGGCCCCATGGGATGGGTTTCCCCAGGGCTGGTCATCTCCTGTGACAGTTTGGGGAGGGGTGGGGGCTGTGGCACCCTTCTCTGGCAAGGTTACTGCCCCCACCCTCCACCTGCATGTGTGCCTCTCTGCTCCTTTGTGTGGGGGGAGATGAGCCTATTAATCACAAAAAGCAACAAACACATACCAAATTAATTCCAGATAAGTGAAACCACTGGAAGCAACTCTCCAAAGAAGCAGGAGGCACTGACATTGTGGCACAGCACCTACTTCACTAAGCAGGGAGATGATGGGTTAATAGAGACACATACATTAGAGTAAGGGTGGTGAAGTTCTTCCCCCTCTTTTTCCTCATTTATTTATTATTATTTCCTCATTTTTAATCCTGCTTTTGCATTTCCAAAACCTTGCACTTTCTTCCTTCCTTGTTGTTGCTGCCCTTCCAAACCAATGTACCCAGGGATAGCTCTTGGACTTTAATGTCACCACACACCAACAGTGCAAATCCAAGTACCTTGTGCACTTTAGGGATACAGTTTCTCCTGGTATCCTGTCATGTCTACAAAATTACTTGAAAGTAGTGGGAAGCTAAGGATTTTAAAAGTTGCCAAACTCAAAATTTAAATCTGGAAGTGGACACAGGCATCTGTGGGTTTCATTAGCTCAAAGCATCTCTAGTCTGGTCCCTGGGTTGTAAACTCACCTGTAGCTGTAAGGCATCAGTTGTGCCACTGGAGCCTCTCTTCTCGTGTATTGTTGTCTGAAAGAACTCCAGGTTTTGCACTCAAAGACCCATCTCCAATAAGAGTCAAAGCACAGTAAGTGTTCAATAGTGCACTCTTGCTACGGACAGAAATGTGACTGTAGAGGTACCTTCAGTCAGATGAAATGAAACCAGAAGATGGTCTCTGATTTTAAATAGAAATGTATACATAGAGAGAAAGCCTGACATTTGTCACACAGGAGCACATTTAATGTATTTCTAATGTTAGAATTAGTCCAAATAAAATATAAAATACGCGTAGTGTATGACCGGCCCCTGGCTCCAAAGGTTCCCTCAGTGGTGAGCACACCAACACACGGCACTACTCACTAACAGACAGACCCTGTGTAAGGCAGAGGTGGCAAAACCTAGTCCAGTCTCATCTGCACTGCCTCCGTGGAGGGGGCCCTGGAGCCAAGCATCTTCAGAAGTATTCACACTCTTTATTTTGCAGAGATCTAGTAGGTAAACTGGAGGTAGGGTGACTAGAAGACAGAACTTGGAAATGAACTGGGGAGTTATTTGACAGCATAGATTTACCTGTTAGGGTTAGTACTGTCCAGGAAATAAAAGTTACATATTCACCACCATACAAAAGTTCATTTCTGTTGGAGAGTTAGTGCTAGTATAGTATATCTTTTTTTAACTCTGAAAGTAGAAGTATTTAATCTTGTGTGTTTATTGAACAACTATTACGGCAGTTTTAGTACAATTACAGTAAGCAATGGATTCCATATTAGTTTATAAACAAGGAATGGTATTTGTAAAAGTAGCATAGTTTAGGCTCCCTGAACTAACTGAAAAAGCATAGACCATGTCTATTATGAAGACATGCAGGAAAGTTAATCAAATAAAGGTGGAATGCAACTATGCCTAAACTGCAGGCTGATAAACGCCATATGGGTGCCCTTATGCAGGAATAAAATGGCTTTCATTTTCTGTAGCTTAATTCTGTTTAAATTGCTGCAAACTCCAGCCTCTTTATTCTGAGTGAAAACACATGTCCGAGGAGTTTAACATGCTTGAACTTATGCCTGTTAACTTCACCCCTTGATTATCCATAACTTTCTCAAGTCTTCCTAGCCAAACTTGCCATTAAAACAAGTTATTGCTCCTACTTATATGCAAAGTGTCTAAGCAAGCAGAGCAGCGTGCTCCATGCCAGCTACATGTCAGCCATGTGGAGCCCTTCTAATGGGCACCTTCTCCCACGTTTCCATGTGTTTTAAGAAGTTAAACTCCCAAAGACAGAAAGGGAACTCATTTAAGGAGTTCAAAACAGCCTGGCCTCTTTCTCTGCACCTTTTCTGAATTTGTCCCAAGGGCACTGGACCCACATATTTCTCTCACATGAAAAAGATGCAAGATGGCAATGTACATCATAAAAAGATGATGGCAGACTAAAGCTGATGTCAAGCTTTAGTAAAAGTGCTGCTTTCTGGCCCTCATGTCTACCAAATTCCTCAGGAAGACAAGCCACAAATTGTTCTGTTGCATCTTAGCTACAAAATGCCCTTCAACGTTCAGAGGAGAAATACTTCTTGATACACTGCTTCTTAATTTTCATGTTTAGCATTCTGTCATATTTCTTATTATTTAAAAATATGGGAAGTAATAAAGAGGGAAAAAAAAAAAGAAGAGGGAACAGCAATAAATGCAAACTGATTCATAGCTGAGGTACCTGCCTGTTGCCCAAACTGTCTGGCATGTGTTTGATGTACGGGGTGATGAGAAAAAAAGTCTCATAACAGCTATTTCATTTGTGCACTCCTAAGTAGGGCAAGAATATTCAGGGGATGTGCATCACCACTAAATAATTCACTCATAGCAGGTCTTGTTCCATGGAGCACAAAGGTAATACTGCCTTGATCTATTTTGGTGCAGATTGACATCAGCTGGGGTTCCCCACCTGTGGTAGGAGTGCCACTGGCATCACACAAACCACTTCCAAGGCCTCCCTCTTCCTATATGGATGCTAATTTGAATTGCCCAGGAACCACCTGCTCCAAGGCAATTACTAGTAGCTGTTTATGCAGGTATGCACCCCAAGGCTCAGCTCAGGCTATTACTGCTTGCGTGCCCTGACAGATCCCAGCCGCCACCACTGCTGACCCTATTTGTAGACACCTGGGGTTTGAGAGATAGAGGTGGTGGGAGGGTGAGCTCTGAGCCTGATACCCCAGTGTGAGAGTATGTGGTGGGAGATGTGGGCAGCAGAGGTTGAGTCAATATTCAGTGTCACCACCAATGGCAATCAGTCCAATCTGGATGTAAGAAGATGATTTCAGAGTGCCTTCAGTGCTCGGAAAATCATTTAGAGGTGAATGATAAAATCTGTGCCTCTGTATGACTCTGATTGCTACACAGCTCCATATTTTCATTGTCTTTAAGGAAGTTTTACATTTGCTGTGTAACCTAGAGGGTGAAAAAATCCAAACCTGTCTCCTTCGGATGGAAAAGTCTAAGCTCCATGGATACCGTTGCTATAATACATCTTCATAACTCTGTAGCCAGACTCTAGGTTGCCTATGAAAACAGATCTTTGATGAGAAAATCTGACTTTTTTGGAAGTTCTAGAATTATATAAAGAATATTGAAGAATATTAAAATTGTACTAAGGTTTATAGAATATTAGAATTATATCAAGAAAAGACAGAGTGGCTTCACTTTTGCCAAATTAAACCCAGGTTTCATTACTAAACTTTGCATCTCTTAGTAAATTTGATTATTTAATATGAACACATAAAACATCTTAAACTCTGCCAAGGTAGTGTGGGTGACCTCAGATTCAACCTCTAAGGAAACACAGCTATGCAGGGAACTTATGCAAAAAAGCAAGCACCCAGCGTCTGAACATTTCGTAATCAAGAGGCTGGGAGAGAAAGCAAAAATATAAAAAAGAGCAGGGAGCTGAAGAGCATGAAGAGTTAAAAATATTTGCAGTGATACTAAATATTTGGAAAAAGTAAAGACTTGTCAGAGTTCAGAAGTGTTGCATATTTTACTCCTTTATTTTTAGATTTCTTTACACTTCTGAGGATCTGGAAAACTTATAGGAGCTAAGACTACTTGAAAACATACTTACTAGATACTTAATGTATACTTGCTGCCTACTCTAATTGATATATTAGGTATATATCTAATAGATATATATGGATACACCTAATTTCTGAGGGAATTGGAGTTTTTTGGGGACCATTAAGTGACCACATCTGAATTTCATTCTGAGTAGAGGCAACTGCAAGAACCTCCCTCCCGACTCCTGGTTATGAGGCTGGGAGCCAGGATTTTGGGCTGCCAGCTCTGTGTGCCACATGGTTGCTTAGTCTTTGTGTGCTGTATTTTCCACCTTTGCAAGAAAAGGAGTATAAATATTTCAGAGGAACATTATACATCTTCTTGTGTTAATACTGCCTGAGACCCCTGAGTGAGAGATGCTATATAAATATGAAGGCAGTGACAGGTAGTTATGTCAAGCACCGGAGCAAATAGAGTGGAAAAGCTTTTAAAGGGTAATTGCAAATATGCACACATGTGTGCATGCAGGAAAAGAAAATCTCAACTTGCTCAAAACATTGACGTAATTGTCAAGAGTTGGAGAGAATTAACGGAGTTACCCATATGAATACCATGAAGCAATAAAGACTGGAAACAGTTAAATGAGTCTGCCTGCTCTGTTCTGTGGCAGAAACACAAACTACATGCTCTCTGCATTCAAATGTCAGGTTAAAAGATTTGGTGCATAAATTTGGATAAATAGTTATGGAAAAGTACTTGTGGAGTACAGGAATGTTAATTCATCGGTCAATCCTTCCCCAACATCGCACTTAAAAAAAATTCACCTTCCCCCAGTGCCAACTTCCTATTCAATATGTGATTGACAAATGTTAATTTTCTGAATTTTTTAAACTTGTAAACTATGAGTGCCTTGAATTGGGTGCAAAGGTACACAATCCTTTTTTACAGTCTGACATAATTTTATCTGATGGTTTGAGCTTCTCTGAGTAGCCACTTGACTACAAATTATAACACACTTGACTTTTCATATGTAAAGGGTAAATAGCTTGAGATATCCCCATCCCTGGCAGTGTTCAAGGCCAGGCTGGATGGGGCTTTGAGCAACCTGCTCTAGTGGGAGGTGTCCCTGCCCATGGCGGAGGGGGTTGGAACTCGATGATCTTTAAGGTCCCTTCCAACCCAAACCATTCCATGATTCTATGGTCCTATATTTTGAAGATTTATTCAAAATATGAGCAGTGTACACACTGGATCAATATCAGCAGAAAATTAATAGTTGAAAAAATCCAGTGTTTTCTTACCACAAATGTTTTATTTCACTCTCTGAAAACAAGATAATAATACATAACATTATGGTTATACCACTGTATTTGCACAGTTTCGATATGTGTTTCTCTGCTGCAGTTTATACTTTAGAAAGAGCTGATGTGACTGACAGAAACTTCTGACGCATTATGACGAAATGAACTAATTGACTTTTAGGAGAAAAAGAGCAGAACAATTTATCCTAGTAATATATATCTTTTCCTGGGCAGAAAGGTCATGATGACAAAGTAACAAAATTGAAAAATGATACAACTTTCAAAAACATGAAAAACCCCCATTGCTCTTCTCTTTGACAGTCTTGTGACTAAGATGAGACTAAACCAAACCTCCAGATACTTGCTATTAATAGGCAGTGATGAACGATGAGGTTCCTGCTCTCTCCTCACATGCAAGGGTGTTCTGAGGAAAGCAACGCTTCCGAAGTCGATACAGTAAATTCCATCTTCCATACACTTAATGCTCACTTGCTCAGTGCTTTGAAGTTAATGGAGTTATTCTGGAGTTAATTGGGTTTAACCCGGAGGAAAATTGGACCCACTAAAATGAGTGCTAACACAAAAGGTTTTGGGAGCAGACCTGTGTTGCTGGTCAGAGAGATTAATAGCACTGAGGAAAAGGACCTCTTAGAAAGAAAGGACAGTAGGGTGATGCAGAGGAAACTTGCCCGCTCTTCGGAATTGGCAGCTGTATTACATGCACCCAGTACCACTCTCCACCAGTTCCAACCAAATATCTCCTTGATTCTTCATCACAAAAGTCATGTGTATGAGGTAGGATGAGCAAAAGAGAACTACCTAAGTGGATAGCATATGCCTGAGTAGATGTGGGGAAATGATTACGGAGTTCAGAATTAGTTAGTTGTATCTGATGCCTCAGATTTGTACATGTACCTGTGTTAAAAAAAAATAGATCCAGAAAACACATTTTATTGCATATTGTTTTAAAATCTCTCTCCAAGTTCAAAGATGTCATCAATTCTAGCTTCTCATAGTAACATTGCATCTGATGGTCAAAATAATTTTTATGATGTTATACCAAGAATGATGCCACCATCTATACCCTAAATTCCTTCCACGGTTACGGAGTGCATTTGCATAGTAATTGCCTTTACAGTACAGTATGCAAGCCCATATGAAGTGCCACAAATAAAATTCATCCCTAAGACTTCTATATCCTTCAAATACATACATATTAACCAGCAAGGTTTTATCTTTCACATACTGACTGATTTCCTTCTTTAGTAAATGATCACTGTGTAACCCATTAAGTTTTTCATCATTATTGGCAGCTCTAAGAAAGATTTCTTGCACTAAGACAGGTGCCATGGAAATTGGGATACACTCATGTCATTTTCTACATTTTTGAAGAATTTAGCCTGTAATTATTGGAGATGGTGATGGTAATTTTCTGTAGAGTGCAGAAGGATGTGTCTGATGTAAAACCTGCTCAACATTTTCTCTTGTTGAGCTGTTACTTTTTCTCTCCTGGAGTGAAAGGAAAAAATGGGTGATTGGTAATTTTTCAAACACATCACTTTGAGTTCATCTTAGATTCATTGTTAGCATTGCCAGCAGGGAATACATTTCCTCTTGGTAGGAATTATAGAAAAAGACCATACTTCTGGTGGTCTAAGGTTTATTGTGTGCTCTTACTTAGCAAATACTGCTGCTAGCTGGCAAAGCTCTTTCATCAAAAAAAGGTCACATCATGGTCATTCAGGCCATGATGACCATTCAAGTCATCCTAAAATTTTCTCTGTAGGCTGGAGAAGCATTTGTGCCTCCTTCTCTACAAACTTTGGCTATGAAATTACACAGACAGCTTTCCTCTTCTCTGAATATAGCTGCTAGTGTGCTGCAGCCACAAACTGGGTCTAAGTACCTGGAGCATGGAGATGACACATAGTTAAACAGATATAAAACAAGGTGGTTTGAGTGAGCAACCAAGGACTACAAAGGCTTTTGTCCCTCTCAGCATCACCAGTTGGCACAGCATGTCACCTGTGTCAAATGATCACATCTAGTCAGGTGCCCATGGAGCTTCTTTAAGTAGACTGCACATAGTCCTGAAGTGTTACCTTTAGATAAGGGTGTCAGGGAGGGTTTTTAGATGTGGAATCATGATGGAATTTTCATTGCTATTGGGTTTTCCAGTAGTCAAGATTAATAAAAATATATTTTCATCTGGGGATATCAGGAGACCCAGTCTGTGGCTCCCATATGCCAACTTTCTTCTGAGCATTGTTGTCTTCCAGAGAGGACAGATGCAATCCAGTCAAATTAGAAATAACCTCAACTGGGAGAGGAAAATGTAAAATTCAGGCTGGTTCAAGAGACAGCAGCTGACCTGCAAAGAAAGGAAAAGTGTACAAATAAATCGTTGTGGTGCCTTCAGACTCTGACCTGACCTTCAGTAGTCCCAATAGACTCATTTCAGACTATTTGCAAGATGACTTATTTCTAAAAAGCCGTATGACTACATATGCACAATAGAAATTCACATCAGTGTAATGCATTATGCAAGCCCTGATGTGAACCTGCACACAAATGCAAGGCAGGTCTTAAATGTGATGCAGTTCAATTTTGGGTATGCAACCAAGTACACTACAACGGTGAAAACATTAATATGCACCTATGCTACATACCAGCAGCTGAAAAGCTGTTTGAACAAATCTGGATGTGCTAGTGCAAAGTTCTCCCATGTTGTTCAACATCATGATGATGATCTCTCTGGGGCTCCGTCCTTCAAGAGACTGGAAGAGACAGATACCGATGCCCTCTGGCTAAAATGCAGGACTCCTCTCTATCATTGCTTTCCCACTGTAATAACTTTAATAATATTAATAATTAAACTAGATGAATTATGTGCCTTCCTCTTCTGCCCATGTTGAGCAAGAAGAGAACCGAAGATCAATATTAATTAGATTATGTAGTAGACCCATTTAATTCTCTACAATGCTCAGAATATTACAGAGAAGAGCACAGTGGAAATGCATTGGAAGATTAGATTAGATAGGTGTGATACCCAGCTGTCACTGGGATTAATAGAGTTTTTAAAATTGGGGTGGCTAGATGAATCTGAAATGAGTCCGTAGTTTGCATTTTTGCTGAGCAATTATTCAAAGAGCTCTTGAGAGCTTTGCCAAAGTTTCCGATTTGGGACTCCTGTTTCATGACTTCCCAGTGCCTAACTACAGAAACAAAAGCTTCAAGAGGTCTCAAGGCTGGGGCAGCACTCATGATTAACAGTAGACTGTCTGGGTAGGAGGATGACTAACTTTCAGTTGGGAATTTGAGGCTGTGAAGCTAGAGGCAGCCAATAAATGAGAGAAAATGCATTTATGTGTAGTGTGGTATCAACTACTTGTGCTCAAGTCACCTCCAGTGCAGCCCAGACATTCTCCTTTGGGATTTATAACACCCCAAGGACACATCCTTGGTTGCTGGTTGACAAAGTATAGGGATTAAAGACCAGTTGGAGGCTGTCCAGAGCCCTATCCAGCCCTGGTTTCATGGCTGTGGGGAATGGATGCTGCCTGCCCTAGTCTGACGTTGACACTCAAGTCAGAGTACATCAGAGCACGAACCTGGAAAGCACTGCCAGAGCCTGTGACATGAATGTAGGCTCCATCATTAAGTCCACAGTAGTAAATCTATCAAGGTCTTGGAATTTTTCCAGGCATAAGAATGCTTGCGCTACCAAACTGCTCAAATGTGCTCCGGCAGAGCTTTGGGCTATGCCAGCCAACACCTCCCAAACAAGTCCCAAGCACAGTTGGGGTGTTAGCATGGTCAGGAACCATTCAAAATATGTAGGCTGCATGCAGCTGCTTGGTTTTGGAGGTAAAGGCTATTTAATGCTATGGATATGAGCCATTCTGTAGTAGCTAAGACTAGTGCTAGCGAATGAGCCAGGTATGTTTAATTTAGCAGAGTTCAATTCATTAGCTCTAGTCCACCAAGGAACAAGAAAAAAATAAAACAACAAAAAAAAAAACAAAGCAAAACCCAAAACAACAAAAAAAATCTTTTGTTTAGCACTTGATCTGGGTATTTTTTGTGAGAAGCTTGCCGCCTTCTCTGATTAATTTAAATTATTTTGATTCCTTCTCTGTGGCTTAATTCCTGCTGAGTCATTTTAGGTATTTCAAATCCATCCTGTCCAATATGTTCACCTTCTTAAAATCCTCTTCTTCTAAAACCTGACCATGCTTTGGATGTCTTGGCTTTGATGATAATATACTGACATTTTCTCCTTTATTTTCTCCCAATTTCAATAGTCTCCCATATCTTCCCACTTCACTGGTTTCTCACTCTTTTTAACACTCCCTAACTTTAATTCCAGCTGTGTCTACAGGTTGATCCATATGTACATTTGCTTTCATTTCCTCTTATGCTACTTGTTTTTCCCAGTTTCTTGTAATATTTTCTTCTAATTATTTTATTGCTTTCTGTAGTGCATTCCCTGTCATTCCACTTTTTATAATGCCACCTTTTAACCTTGACCCATCATTTCCTTACTATCTTTCATTATTACAAGTATCTGAAACTAGAAAATTTCTTTCCTTTCCAAAAATATTCTTCATACATCCCTGTAATAAAACAATACCCTTTACCTTATTCTTTTTTCTGACACTTTAACCTGGTCCAGCCATAAACAGCAATACTAAAGGAACATTAAGGACATGGTGGTATAGAAAAGTCCAAACTATGGTACTGCTGTGAGATCTGAACACTTTACATATTTAAGTCTAACATGTACTCTGGTTAATACTGATCTGCAGGTACCCTTTTGATTTAACAATCAGTGTCTCTAAATTCCCTTTGATTTCAATGTGACACCATACAGCTGGACCTTTAGGTCTGTGCACAGTCCCAGTATAGCTCCGGGGAGAACGTGGGGACCAGAAGGGATAGCTCATAGGAATAGCATCTTAGGTCACAAATCTCAAGCTGTAAACATGAAACTTCATGTATATGTATGAAATCTCAAATAACTTCTAGTCATAGCAGTATCAGGGCTTATCAGGGCATATTTAATTGTAACATAGATAGGCTCCTCTATATGAGCAATATGTGACATTATGTGTCTTTTTTTCCTTTTCCTGTGAAATATGCTTGTGAGTAGTAAATACTTCTTAAGGCTGGGAAATTGGGGAGTATTTCCATAACAATAGCATTTAGAGAAAGCTGTCAGGTCTGAGCAATAAAGCAAACCTGTCAAGTTTCCCTGGTCATTAGGAGCCAAATTGCTCCTGCCCACTTCATCCACAAAAGCTGGCTGATACAAAGTCTTGTGGCACTGGAAGATTTATAGCCTCTTTAATTTATTCAGAGTAAATACTATCCATGCAGGATAGAGCCCATACAGCGCGAACAAAGAACATGTTACATTTAAGAGGCCACGTCTGATTGGAAGACATATGGCAATGCTTCCTGAAGTCAGAAATAAAATGTAATACTTGTAATATGGCATGTAATACTTTCTGTACTCCACCAAATTACCAGGGAGACAGATTGTGCTTTTCTGAGTATACTGACAAATGTCCCTTCTCATTATGGTTTTGCCCTTTTTATATTACCATATCATTATTCTTTTTCTTTTGTACTCCAGTGTGCAATTTAGATTACTACATTCTTGGGCAATTCTAGAATGTGGTTTTATTTTCAGGATCGCTTAGAAAATTATCAGATATTTATTATTCTTTCACTAATATGAATTCATCAGTATATCAGTACAGTTCATATATACCTCAAGGGGAGCCACCCATTACATTTAGCCAAGCCACCCAACCATTCCAAAGGTAATAAAACAGCATTTATAACCAGGAATAAACTGTGACATTTATTTCTGATGAGACTTCTAAGCTGAGTCTTGTTGGCAGCCATTTTACATTTGTGATGCTAATAATGAGTGGGAACCTGATGTTAATAATTAGTAGCTGTTTTCTTTTATAATCTTTTCCTAATAATTTTAGCACAGAAGCACACTTCCCTCGGCTTTCCTATTGTTTCAAGTGGGGCATTTGTGTCACAGGAGCATAAATGCCTAGCATGGTAGCTGAACAAACAAACAGCCTCCTTGAGCTCATGCCTAAAAAAAGAAAATGAGAAGGCCCACATAATGCCACCTATGCGTATATGTTTTCACAAAGGAACAGAAAACTGCTCTTTAGACATAGCAGCTCCCCCCACACCTCCAACCAGGTGGCTAGCGCTCCCAAAAAGCACCTGCAGGGACACATCCACCACCCCTCTGCCACTGGCTTGCACCTTCCCCATGGCAGTATCACTCTTTTCCCATGGCAGCATTGCGTCACTGTGGAGTTGCATTGAGAGCATTGGGAGCAGAAAGACAAGAACCCATCACATTACCAGCAATTCCTGTTCCTTTTCAGCAACAAAATGAACCAGCCACTTGACTCCATATGGGAGGAAATGAAAAATACACTATGGTTCGAAGAAGAGATATGATCAGAGGAAAGATAAGTCCCCTCATTGCGGGAAAGGCTGGAAGAAATTCTTTGGCAGGAGTCAATGCAGGAGGACATGTCAGATGGTCACGGTGGTCCCTCCTGATCTTGAAAATCTATTAAGCCTCTGCACATCCCCACAAACCTGGGGAAGGAGGAGGTCTCAGCATGCAATTACTTGAGTCCGCTGTTCAAGAGAGGCGGTGGGACTCAAATTGTGTATGGGGTGATTTCCTTCTTTTATTTGAAATGAAGAAACCTAATTAAAATGATAGGAATTTCCTGGGGAAATTCTCAGCCTGTTCATTTTTTAAGAGCCTTTTTATTACAAAAAGGTGTTTGAAGTCCTTGAATTTTTACCCTTTAGCCACCTTTAATCTAATTTCTAATCTCTTAATAGTCTTAATTGAGTTCTGAATACTTTAAATTCTTAAGCATCTTTGGGGGATTATGATTTGTATTTCTGATTATACAAAAACAGTAACAATTGCACCCCACCCCTCCCCCCATATTTACATCAAATTACACCATCAGGGATTTAAAGCATATACTTTAAGGGCAAGGTATTTGCCTTTGAAACATTATGTTAAAACACTTGTGCTTTCAAGCAGGTTGAAGGGATGAGTGGTGAAAAATGAGGAAACAGCAAGATCTCAATGGATCCCCCAAATTAAGTGAGTGTTACTGCGTTTTCCGCATCTTCTGTCCTATGGGTAGTGGTTGCCCATGGAGGTGGAGTGAGTGACAGCTGGGTGCCGGTGGCCCAAGCAGCCTGGCACGGCACAGGTGGGAGAGCCACCTGCTCCTCTCAGCCAGGACATACCTCCTTCCCGCCCCAGGACCTTCACAACTCCCCGCTGCTCCAGTGGCAGGGAAAACTGGTCGGTACAGTGTGTCCTTCTGAGTTGGCTTGGGGCTCCAACTCCATCTAAGGCCCTTGGCTCCTCTAAACTGTCCTGATTCTGCCCTGCCTCTACCCTCTTCAAAGGCTTACTACCTCACCGCGCCTCTGCTCTGCCACAGACCTTCTTCCTCCTCCTTTACTTGCCCATGGTCCCCTGGCAGCAAGGCTAGACATTATTTCCCTCCCTCTCCGTGCCATTCCCACTTCTTCAAAGACGCCTGCCCTGGCAAGGACAGCAATCCTTGCATTGATGAGCCATTGGCTCAGACACCACTCTGAAGGCAAAAAGACTCTGGGGAACAAAGGACAGATGGCAGCCCTACTGGGCAAGGAATGAACCTCGTGTCTTTATTCAAGCAGAGTACCAATACGCTTTACATGTTGTCCCAAGCTGTGGAATAAAATACTCTCTAGTAACGCGGATACAGCATCAAAGCAGAACTCTGTAGCGTGAGCAAATACTGATGGAAGAGTTCAATTCTAATCAAAGAAAGCCTCTCTTGTAAAAATCAGGAATTTGTTTCTTACCAAAATACAAAAAAGCTTTCTCAGCTTGAAGAATGTATTAAATTTTTCTCTTTGTTGTGTGTTTGTTTGCTTGTTTAATCCAACTCAGTTTATTAGATCTCAGCTCTAGTTACTCTTAGCTTACCTCCATGTGTTTTCATCTTCCTTCCTCTAAAGGAACTGGCTTTAATATCCAGCACCAGAAACCATATCTTTTGAAGAGCTAAATTCCTTTCCCTATCTTCAGGGCAAGAATTTAACTTGTCATGGCTAAGCCTCTTGTGTATTTTCTAGAGATCCTAGCAGAGAGTCCATGAAGTTTATGGAGAACCCACAGTTATGCTTGGATCCATCACTGGTACCCACTGTGGAGTCTGGTTTCATATCCGTGAAACAAATTCCTATTCAATGTACCAGTGTTGGGGCTTGGACCTAATTCTGACACCATTACTCAGGCTGAGCAGCACTCTACTTCAGGAGTTGTCCTATTGATTAAATAGGCACAAAAAGCATACAATTAGACATACTTGAACCATTTACTGGTATTATTTACAATTGGTATTGCTGTAGCAGCTATGATTGCCAGTTGAACTCAACGGAGTTTTGTTTTTGACAATGTACCATGACAGAAAGACAACATCTCTTGTGAGCTGGCACGCTGAGATGCTGATCCAGGAGGTGTTGAGGATTAATAGTCTATACTGCTGGGTTCAGGCTTGTACTTCAGTTGTAAACTCATTCCTGTTCTTTTTATTCTTCTTTCAATATTGAATTTTACTGTGTACTTACTTTTGCATTTACTACCTAATAAATTGAGGCTTACTTAACAAGGACATGTATATTTAGATATATTTTTTTAAACACAGTAATTTTTAATGCACTAGATGGACCAGAGTAATTATAAAAGATGAGTTAGGACATAATCCTGCAGTTCAGCATCTGTGCAGAAGCCTGTCCCATATGTTTTACATAAAAGACCTGACTCATGCAGGTGTGACAGCAAGAAGAAGGCCACTAAACTGAAAGATGAAAACAGCCGAAAGACTTTGGTTAAGGCATTTTTGCTGAGACACTTTAGTTTAAGAAGGTCAGCATGAAAAGTCATTCAGCTCTCCTTTTGACTTCTTACCCTAGAAAGAGAGAACAATAATAAAATGAGGCAGCAATAAATTTAGAGCAAATTAAAAAAAAATACTCTTATGTAGCACATGTCCTGACTATAGAATTCATTGCTGTAATAGGTCATCAAGTTAAATACCATGGCTGGAAAATTTTATCATTGCTCATAATGAGCCAAGTCCTCCCCACCATAGCCAAGCCAACGCTCTTCAGTGAGACTGAAACAAGAACATTTGCCCGAGTGAAATAGTGGGATTTACCCCCATATTTACGAGATGGCTACGATCTATGAGAACAACAATGAAGGTAATTAGATCCCATGCTCAATGGATCATCTCTTTACTGAAGGGGGGAAATAAGCTCCCCTGTTACTGTACTGTAATTTGCTACAAACACTATAGAGGGGCCTTAAAAGTAACAGGTACTGACCACTGGGACTCATGCTTTTTGAAAAACTTGCTTTAGCTAAAAATTACCATGGCAAGCTATAGAGATCCCAGTGCATTCGGTAATTATGAACTACAGGGCTTCATACATATTTACTGAGAACTTCCCCTCTCCTCACCCATGAAGAACTTTTCAGCACAATGAGAATTACACAATGGTGTTATAAATTATATGCCAGGTTTCAGTCTGATCTTGGGTATTTACTTCTAATCCTTTCAAACTACTAGTTTCTAATTAAAATTATGACACGCTCTTCCAGCAACAATAACCCAGTATGTAGGGATCTTGCATACCTTTTGAACCTTTCATAAGGAAAAAAGTCAGCCTTAATTTGCAAGTGAGGTTTATTGTTTCAGTGGCTTTAGGTAATGCAACCTCTTTAGAAGCAGACTGCTTTTTCAGTGTGCTGGCAGGAATGTGACACGGGAGACATATGTCTAGAGTAAAATTTAAGGAAAGTTACAGTGTCAAAGCCCCAGTTCCTAATAAAAAGAAGTTTCTTTGCAAAGGTAAGTACAACCTTTAAAGTGAGGGTCAAGTCTAACAAATGCTGCTCAGAAGACTTTACCTGGGACTCCAAGGAGAGGTTTTACCAACACTACGGGTACCTTACTGACCCTTATTGCTTCAGCCCCACGTACTGAAACGGGAGAGCTTCTGTCGCTGCTCCTGCCTTGCAAAGGGATTCCTTTGCCGTTGCCACTTCGGGGCTGAGGGAATCCTCTTTTTTCCTCATGTACAGATATTAAATGTCAGCGTCAGCAGCTGGCGTTCAGCAGCCGACACCGTCAGAGGGAACATCTCGATGGCCGTCGCCTCAGCCTTGGCAGGAGAAGCAGGGTGAATGCAAATGCAGGCAAAGCTGTGCTCCGGCCAACTCACGAGCAGGAAAACACCCTTTAGTGGTTATTTATCCTCTGACTAAAGCTCGGGCCGGGGAAGGGGGGGGGGGGGAAGCGCTGCCACCTTTGCAGAGCAGAGCCTTCTAGCCTGAAAAGCATTCACGGTCATCCTAGGAGGAATGGCTCTGTGCTTGGGAGGGACTCCTACAAACAGACGCTGTGGCACAGGGCGTGTGGGAACTGCCCCCTCGAGGACAATTCAGCCTGGGGGGACACAACGAGGAGAAGATGAATACCTCCAGCACCAATGGTCTGCTGCAGGGGTGGTGGATTTTTGCACCTGCGGCAACCATACCTCCTTGGTGGTGCAACTCAGGGGACAGTGTGGGCAGAGGAGCCCCCTTCGGTGCCCTCTGCTTGCTGAGGTTGCCCAATCCCTACCCCTGTTCTGCTGGTTACCTCACTCCGTTTTGCCCCGTTACCGCATCCTCGGGGCGAGGCAGGCAAGATAACAAGGTGCAGCTCCTTTCCCTTCCCCCTTCTCTCCGTCTGGCCAGCAGCCCCTGCTCATGGGACGCCACCCCATCTGCGCTGCCCGCCAGCACGGCCCCCGCGGGGCGATACCGTCCGTCGCAACCGTTTTACAGTCGGGCTTTTCTTACCAGAAAAAAAAAAATAAAAAAAAATTACCTTTCCCGTTCCCGCCCACGCAGCGATGGTGGTTGTTTTTTTTTTTTTTTTTTCCCCCAAGGGAAAAAACCCAACAAACCCAAACCCCAAGGGGAGGCTGGCTGTGCTCCCCCACCGGCACCCCCGCCGCCCCCGGCTCAGCAGGAGCAGGTGCCCGCTGCTGCCGCCGCCCCGGGCCCGGCATCCCCCTCCCCGCCGGCGGCACCTTACGAGTCATCCCGGCCTTCCCTCCCGCCCCCCCCCCCCCCATCCTCCCGCTCCCCCGCCCCGGGCGGCCGTCGGGCGTCGCTTCCCATTTCACTTGGAGATATTTTCGGGTGGCGGGAGCCGCCTCGTCATTTCCGCCAGAAGAAAAAGACACCGGCGCAGCAGCCGCGGCCGCGGAGAGGAGCCGCGGGATCCCGGCGGGCAGAGCCAGGCACAGCCGAGACCAGGGAGCCTCCCCCCGCTCGCCGCTCCGGGACCTACCCCTCGGCGGGGCCGGCAGCCGCCGCGGCTGCCCCGCGGATTTGCGGGGGCGGGAGGCGTCGGAGCGTGCTGCCGCCTCCTCCCCCTTCTTCCTCCTCCTCCTCCTCCCCCTCACCGCCGAGCCGGCAACATGAACTGAAATCCCCAGAGAGGCACAGAGGCGGCGAGCGAGCGAGCGGAGCGGAGCGCAGGCAAGCGGGGATTTAGCGGCTCACTTCTCCTCCCGCCGCCGCCGTTCGGGCTGCGGGCAGCGCGGTTCCCGCCGCCCCGCACAGCCTCGCCCCTCGCCCCGGAGAGCGGCGGCCGCCCGAGCCCCGCGTCCCGCAGCCCCCCCATGGCCCTCATCATGGAGCCCGTCAGTAAGTGGTCGCCGAGCCAAGTCGTCGACTGGATGAAAGGTGAGGAGTGGCGGTGGGGGCTGCACTGTGCCCCTCTCCCATCACCTTCCCCCCTCCCCCCCCAACTCCATCCCCGCAGGTGCGGAGAGCTCCGTGGCATCCCCCGCGCCGGGGTCCCGCCTCCCCGGCACCCCCGGACCCCCCCCGCGTTTCGGCTGGGGAGTGGGAAGGGAGGAGGGAGGCCGTCGGAGCCGCGCCGCCGGGGCGAGGGAGCAGCGCGGGGACCGGGGGGCTCCGGGGGCATCGGGCTGCCCCGGGGCCGTACTACCCCTTCTGCCCCCGGGCGCAGGGTGTGTATGGGGGGGGACGCAGTCGGCGACCCCCGTCGGACCATCAAGCCGGGTAGGGTGGAAGGCTGTGTCCGGGAGAGCCCGGGATACGGCGGCCGTGGTGTGGCGATGGGGCCGTCGTCGTGCCCCCCACCGCAACAGCGGCGAGGGGATGGAGGAGCGTGGCCGGCTGCGCCCGGCAGATGCGGGGCGAAATGACTCGCGAAATATAAGTTTAACCTAACGTGGGGCGCTGGCCCGTGGGGGAGGTGGGGGTAGGGGCACGGCTGCAACCAGGCCCTGCGCGGGGGGGCGGTTCGGGGGCTCGGCTGGCGGCGGGTCGGTGGGTCGGTCCGCGCCCTCGGGAACGCCGGGGCTTCTCCTCCCCTCCCCCTCCTCCGCCCCCGCTGCCGTGAAACCGCCCCGACGGGAGAAGGGCGGCCAGCCCGCTCCTCCGGCCGGGGCCAGGGCACCCACGGGTGGGGGAGGAGGTGGGGTGTCGCTACCCCCCCTCCCCAGGGGCGGCATTTTAACATCCGTGATGTCCATGGAAGGGGAAGAGTCCTCCGGGCTGGCGTGTGTCTCTCCGGCTCTCTTCTTCTCCCGCTCTCCCCCTCTTCACCTGTCTTCCCTCAAAATAAAGTCTAACGAGAACAAAATTTGGACTTCTGGAAATGCTTTTCTCTTATTCTGCGTGCACTGACATGGCTTTAACACTGCTATTAAAAAAGCTCTTTTTGTGGTGCTTTTTTTTTTGTTGTTGTTTTTTGTTACTACCTTAAAGTTAGACTGCAGCTGTGTTTTGAATAAATCACCATCTAGTATTATATATCTTTTTATAAAGATAGAATGACTGGATGGGTACAACTTTTGAACAACTGCTACATTGTGGGAGTTCTTTATAACATGCTGCGTGCTACTAATGTGACACTTTCATCATCCTTAAAATTTCAGGCATATAGCATATGTTTTCAGTTATTCAATCCTGGCATTTATAGCTGTCGAGTTATAATTATATTCAGCAACATGCATAGTTTTGCTGTTTCCGAATCGTTCTCAATCCATATAATAATAATAATGATAAAAAAAAGAAAAATGTCGTACTTCATAACCTAAGAAATAGAAAATATTAATATAAACTTGAAGGAGCTACAGATCATCAGTATTAAAAGCAAACCCTTTTCAGCTTCAAAACGTTTTACTATTGCTATTTAGCTCCAACATTTTTACTTGAAAAAAAAAATCATGTAGGTGTTTTTCAAATCAATGACTGAGATACCTTCCTGATATTTTGGGAAAGCAGAAAAATAATGAATTTGTGGATAGTGCATTTTTAAAACACTTCAAAAAATGTAATACATCAAATACTTCTCATTAATGACAGGTGAAGTATGTTGCATACTCTGCTTTTGTATGCATCAACATAAAATCAATTGTTTAAAAACAACAGGCTGACTAAATGATAACATTAAAAGTGTGAGGTTGGATAAAGGTCTGTGGTTAGAAACCAACTAATAACACACAGAACTGTAGATCTGTTTTTTAAAATAATTATGTGAACTTTACAAAAAAGCAGTTTTTGCAGTCGTACCAACTCTTTGGATTATGAAGCTTGTTTTTTAGCATTTATCCTGTTTATTCTGGTGTGAATGCTCAATTGTTTCTCTGGAGCACTTTAATTTTTACTGAGCAAACACATATATGTTGCTTCAAGCTTTCATTTCTTCATTTT
The DNA here is from genome assembly GCA_025769975.1 of Gallinago jamesoni. Classification (NCBI taxonomy): domain Eukaryota; kingdom Metazoa; phylum Chordata; class Aves; order Charadriiformes; family Scolopacidae; genus Gallinago; species Gallinago jamesoni. The sequence continues at coordinate 124,765,628 of JAOQGH010000001.1, read as the reverse complement.
GTATTCTGAGTTGCAGATGAACCTTCATTTAGAGTGCGGTGCAAAAAGATAAAGCACCCACCTTTGACTAGCAGTGTCTGAGGAAAACACCTAGGTAGCCACTATTGTTTAGGAAATTGAGCCTGGAAATTAGTATGATCAGCAGCTATCGGCAGGTCTGATCCTGTCTGAGGGATCACACCTTCCTAAGTTCAGAGGAAGGATGGTAGTGGATAAGGACAAGTGGTCTTGGCTGCAGCAACTTCATTTTCCTCATGTATCGCTTGTAGTATTGCAAATACTGCTATTGAAACCTGTTCTTCTATTGCTTTAAACACATTGTCTCCACCAAATTACATTTCTGAAAGTCTCTGTGTTTTAAGAGGTACCCAGAACCATTCAATGAGTAAAACATGAATGTGTCTTGGTCATGAGAACTTTAGGATGAGTGCATTAGTGGTCTTTGCATCAGTGGCAGTCAAGTCTGGCTTGCATAAATTACATTAAAGTTCAAGATGTGAGGATATTTTGCTGACTTACTGGGGTTATTTTATAGAATTATAAATGCTGAACTGAGTCGTAACCTCTTACTTGAAGTGCGTGCCTTGCTATGTAATATGCCTGCTCAGAGCAGCTCAGCAAAGAGCATTCTTCAAAATAGGTTTCAGTGTTCAAAGCAAAATCTTTCCTGAAAAAGGAAAATCCTACTGTTTAACATTGTTTACAGTTATCTGAAAGTAAGGGGAAATGAAACACTTTAGATTTTATTGCTCTCAGTGTTTTTGTGATGGTCTTGCTGGTATGACCTGAACATTTGCAATAAAAAGCCCTGTCTGGAATTCTTTAGGCAACAGAGCCATTACCTCAGTGGCATTTTGTTCGGGGCAGTGATAAAGCATAGGGCTTAATATTAAAAGATGTGAGAAACGAAGACAGGGAAAGTATTCCCGCTCAAAAATGTTAGATAAAAGTGCCGAGCTCTGGGCTGGATGGCTGAACAGGGAGCAGGCTCAAGACTGTGGGTCTTCATGAAATAAATGCAGCTTCTCCAGTATCTTCTCATTTTTTAATTCCTTGATATACATGGTTGGTCAATGGATCCTTTAATAGTCTGTGGACTCTAACGTTGCTGAGATACAGAGTTGTACCTAGAATTGGTTATGCAAATAAACAACTACCTAAATTTTGATTATGAAAATGTGTATGATAAGTAGTGGACCAAAGTACCAGTTAAAACTTTGCAAATGAAGAGGACGAAACGACCAGAGTCTGTGTCAGCATATGAGTTTTTGTCTGGTTTAAAATGAACCTGTGGACAGAAGATTAACTGTCATAGAGCTGGAAAAAGAGCAGATGGATTAGCTCATCTCTCCCACAGGATGGCATATTGTATGTGGAGGATAAAATGAATATTTAAATTGATTCAAACTATGCACTGTTTTGCTTTTCATATACTTAGTACTAATTTTAAAAGCCCTGCATGGATCAGTGAGCTGAAACTGTGTCAATCACCTCCTCTGCCTCCCCTTTGGAGGACATCTGTGGATCCCACTGCCGCGTTGCAAAACGTTGCATAGGCGAGCGCCATTGAGCATCATGGCTTTCACTGACTCAGGAAGGGGACATGTCAGATGTGTTTTAGATTTCTGAGGAGCTGAGAAAGCTCAAAGACACACAATTACTTTCCAAACATCAGGATGTTTTTAAACAAGTCTTTAACTCCTTTTGTCAGAGGTTATTTATAATGGCTGTAGTTGGATAAGGACTTGCTGCTCTTAACAGTTTTAGTTTTACTTCAGTATCTACATCTCAACGGCAGAATCTCTTTAAAAAGACAATCCACCTGGAAAAATTGATATTACTTTATCTAACAAAGCTTAAATATTTATTTTTTTATTGGCTGAATGACAGCTCATAGAGCTTATACTAAGCTCATACAGCTTAAATGGTAGTCATACTTGAGAAGCTGACATCTGAGGCATGGAGTTATTCTAAAGGCTTCTAATGCTAAGGAATGGGGGCTTTTTACCTCTGTAAAGTCTACTCTACCAGCATTTAGAAGGACATAAATATTTAGAAGGACTGGGGGAAGGAGAAACATGAGCGTGCTAGCAAAGAGAAAGAGTGCAAAAGTTCCCCATTTGGATGACTGAATATGACATGGATTTAAGAACTGAGTTTCTGTCTGGTCTTCACAAACAGAAGTTCATGTCCATTTCCAGTGGTATGTGTGTTTGCATGAAGTCGTCATGGGCTGCCGACAGCTGTCCCCCACTTGATGTAATGGGAATTCCATGTTATTCGTCAAGAAAATGCAAGGGTTTGTGGGAATGCTCTGAAATGAGAGAGTCTCATATTTAATAATGATTTAAAAAAAAAACTTGCAACAGGGATCCTTTTACCTCCTGTTCCTGCATGTGCAGAGCCTTAGGACTTCTGTGGCAACACCCAGGTCCTGCTGCAGGTTCTGAACCATTAGGTAGCGAGAGGGAAGGTCATCAGTGAAGGCACAAACCCTCTTGCATTATCTAGCAAGTGGATTTAGGTCTTAAAGCAGCAAGGATGACTCCTGTATTCAGGGTCACCATCAGACCTCCCTCATTTTTCTCCTTGACTTTTTCTGAAGACTATCTTATGGACAGAGTTTCAGAGGGAGTCTTTTCTGTAGTGTAGGCTGGACTATAGTGTTACAAAGGCCTCTGACCATCTACGTTCTGCTGGAGAGGAGATGTGCTTCCATAAATGTATGTGTGTCATTTTGGACTTTCAATTTTGTCCATCTTTTGTTGTTTTGTTTGTGTTTTTTTTCCAATGGCTTATTGAGTTAAAGGTGCTTTCCTGTGCTACTTCCCTTCACAATGCTTTTTGATAGGGCCCTTAACAAATGCAACTATTAGAAGTAATATGGAAAAGGCTGAGTTGTCTCAGGGAAACAAAAGCTGGATATTTAAGAGTATGAAAAATGCTTGGCTTCTGAAACTTTAGTTCCTTGTGAAGCTTGTGTACTGATGAGCTGCAGAATAGTCATCAACTTGAATAGTCATTGCTAAGTGCCATATGTGGAACAGATCAGGTGTTTTACAATTTGTCAGCATTAAAACTCTTGGTTTTTTTCTCCCAAGAAAAGCAAACTGAAGTTTTGCAGTATCGGAGGGTACATATAGTACTCCATCCTCTTTGAATTGATGGTATTGAATGGAGTTATGACTTTTACTGTAATGTGTAGCAAGAAAATCTGTCGAAAAGCTGTAGAATAATATGAAATAGTGCAATAGTTGGAGCTTAATTTCAGTGAACTCCCAAACTTTTTATAGATAGGTGCTCCATTTGTAAGAAAGTAATATGAATTTCAGTAAGACAAGTTGGGGGTCTTTTTGAAGAGGGGAGTTTGCACAAAGACAGAGAGTCAAGAGTCAAACTGTGCTATTCCCAACTTTAGTTTTAAGCTTTAAAGCTGCAGGGAAAGCAGTGCTGGAAGATTTCTCTCTTTAGCTTGTTTATTTTTCCTGTGGATCTCTCGCTTTTCGGTTGCCCTTCTGACATTAAGAGTTTCAGCACTATCAATGGCCACCACATCAGTCACGGTGATGTGTTTTAGAGCATCTTGCTTTGTGATTAGAAAAAGTCTCCTGTCATTGTTTATCAGCAGAAAATGAAACTGCAATTGAAAGGGGGATGTGACAAAACCCAACAGCCCGGGTGTTGCCATAGCAAAGGCAATGTTACATAAGCAGCCTCTCTGCAAATAATTCATGCAGCCAAATTTTAAGCAGAACACGAGAATTCATTTCTAAATTAATGATCTTTTTCAGGAGGGAGCTTTCCTAGACGAGGTGATCTCACTCACCACCAAAATTAATGTGCTAGTTGTGAAGCTCTTTCAACACTGCCCGTTTACACCTTTTTTTTGTTTGAACATATTGTTCTGTTTTTGAAACATCTGTTAGTTTAAATATGGCCTCACAATATGTTTTCTCAAGTGTTTTTTTGCAACAGTTCAGCGAAGCTCTATATTCTGATCTTATTCAGATTTATTTGCACGCTGCAGTATTAAACTAAGCAATTTACAAATGCCTTTTCTGGTTAATGGGTGTCAAGAATTTTGCACGGCAGTGATATAAACCAGATCACTTTTCAGATGAGACTTTTGAAATATATATACAGATGTATTTTTAGAATCTTTGCAAGTAGTTGTCTCTTAGTGCTCTGGCAATAATAAACCAGGCAGTTTTATCTTCTAAAACCCAAATTGGCAAATGGTCTAGCCTTTCTGTCAGGTCCTCAGAAGTGTAGATAACCATTTAATCTCACAAAAGTTACTGTAGCATTTGATTGTATTGTATTTCTCAGAGACAAGTAGTAATATTTGTTACTGATTTCCAGAGAATAAGGAAAAGCTGTTCCCTGAGAAAATTCTTTATTCAACCAGGAGAAAGAAAGTCCATTCCTTGGGCTTCCTTGCTATGTAGATGGTGGTGGCTTGTGTGGTTTTTTTTTTTTTTTCAGAAAGTTATCACTTCCTCATTAAATCATAGGATAACTATATCAATGACCACCTCTAGCAAGCATTTAGCTTTAGCAGGATCACTTAGCTATAGATTTCTAGGTCCAAACAGAACAAAACTGTTCTACTGTCACACTTACTGCTTAAATAATTTACTTAATGAAACCTTTAAACCTTCAGTTTAGAAGCTGAATAGTTAATAAAACAAATGCTGTAGGATAAGGGTTCCCAAATACATTACTAAAACCAATCCAATTCTGGAAGGGCTGTGTTGTGAAACTGTGAAATGCCAGATTTTCTTAATTTGTCTCTTCCAGCTTTTAAACACATCCGCTTTTTCTAAAAAGGTGAAGTAATTAACTGAAATAAGGGAGTTTAGTTTCTTCTTGTGGGACAGTTAGACCTAGCAGGACATTTGCTCTAAAATTTAAAATAGCTGACTATCCAAGGGCAAGCATCTACTGCTCCTCGTAATGCTCCTTTCCTGCAATTGAAGGGTGGAAGATTCAGGACCATTGGTCTGGTGTCCCCGAGATCTGGAATGCTACATGAACATCCACTCATACACAAATTTCACCCTCACCGAATACGGGGGTTAGCAAATGTCTCGTAGATGAAACAATTTTTTCCTTGAGGTTTCCAGTGCAAGCATTTCTCTTATGCAAAGGCAATTCAGTATATCAAGTCATATTACAGCACTGGAGGCTTGAAAATCTAGCCCTTTCTCTTCTGCTTATCTGCCAAATAATATTATCTTTGAGAAAATAGCCGTGAGTGTGATTTTGTAGGGTGCTTGGCATTTCTAGTTTATCCTTTAAGTGGAAATTTAGGGCACTTTTAGGGTACCTCAGATGAAGTGCCTAGAACAGTAATTTCAAAGTGTTTGGTCTTACATGATTAACATCTGCTACAGTACCATATGGTGGGAATTTCCAAGCAAACAGTTAATTAATATATGAGTGTACCAGAGTAAGCTGTAATTAAACTATATTCAGCTGAAGTGTATTATTTTAATACAGTGCGATGAAAAGTGGTATACTTTTGTATTATACCTTTTCTGTTGTTTGAAGAAGAGGGCAAAATGTTGATGAGAGTTAGTTGAGCCTTTAAATTAAAGGTTCAAGTAGCTTTCTTTAATAAACAGATTAAGAATCACATCAGCATCAAACATCCATTGATTTGAATGGGACAGGGTCTTTGGTAATGCTGAATTTTTGATAGTGAATACTCAGCAGACTCCTCTGCTGGGATTTTACTGGTGTCTGCTGTGGGTGGTCAGTGGATGTCCAGCTGAGGTGTGCAAGCATATAAGCCACTTTCAGCTGACTTCAGATGTCTCTGATGGGGCTATGCCTGTGCCGCTTGGTCTAGTGCTGCTGCTGGAATGAAATCTTCCTGTGTGAGCTGGCCAAAATGGCCTGGAGAAGTGTTGGGGTGGGAGTGAAGCAGGAGTAGTGCTGGGACCTCCTACTTGGCCCTCTTGTATTTGGAAGGATGAACATACCCATGGATACTGTTGAGCAGCTGGCTAGTTCACCTCTAAATGGCTCTTGCCTCCCACAGAAGATGATCGTTGGTTGTGTAGAAGTTTATATTACTGTTTTTGTTAAAGTGTAGAATTTATTTTTAGTTTGGCCCCATCCACCAGTTGCCAATAGCTACAGCTATAAATGACCTATTTTAAAATAGATTCTTCTTCCTTGACCTCCCTTCCTTTTCTCTTTCCCTTCTCTCCTGATAATCTTCATGTCAGTAAGGAGGTGAAGAAAACCTTTTCCTGCATAATGAGGCCAGGTAAATATAGGTGGGTCATGCCAATATTGTCGGAGTAATTCACTAGATGGCATTCTTCCCTCTGAGTCAACACTGAAACTGTTAGTGGGAATGACAAGAGACCTTAGTGTTTTTAGTGAGATGTGAACCTGAAATCTTGGCCAGGTGTGGTTGCTGAAGGCTCACTGGCATTCTTCATAATAGTGGGAAAGTTAACTCTAGCACCCTGATTAAATTACATGTTAATAATTAAAGTCTTTGTAACTGGACTCCCCTCATTGATATCGATGACTGAAATGTGCCTTCCTTACTTTTTTTAATTACTTTGTAGTTTTGTTGGTTGCTTTTACACAATTGATGATTTGATTTGCAAGGTGCAGTGCTGTTCTCGTCCTTATTTTGTTTCAGATTTTCAAAAAACAATGGTGGAGGGACCTGTTGAATGCAAAGGAGAAGTTGCTCTCTGAAAAAAAACTTAAATTGTGTGCCATCAACTATTGTGAATCTTCACTTGTCCTGCTTTGTGTATACCTTTTAAACACCAAATAAATAACATTTTTCTTCTTGTCTTATTCTGAGTAAAGTGTGACTTAAATATGAGGTGAAATATTCAAGAAATACCTTGTTGAGTGTCCAGCACTGTTTGACTTCTGGCTGGCTTGTTCATTGTTTCTTTATGGTCATGGACAGAGCCATGTGCCCTATGTGCCCTTTGACTCTATTTCACTTCAGAGAGAAGTTTTTTTGTAGACTTTGTTTTATTAGAGCTAATATGAAAAAGATCTGTATTTGTAGTCTGTATCTGAATCTTCGTGGTCTGCTTCTCCTTGTTTCTAAAACTTTTGTAAGGGTACGATGATGAAGTGGTCATTATTGCTTTTCAGAGAGGTGTTTATTGCCCTTCTCAAATATTGTGGTCTTCAAATATTTTCAAATAAAACTAACTATATGTTATTTTAACCTAGAATGTGGAGGCTTATGGTTTCTTAAATGTCTCATTAAATCTTTTAGTATAGTCTTGAGTATTATTCCCCACAAGTCCTCTTGAAAATACCTGTGATCAGTAATTTCACTGTTGGGTACAGAACTTCAAAATCAGGTGTAGTTTTCTTTACTTTAGCCGTTATTTTATTGTATGTTTTAAACCATATGGATCCTAGCTGTTTAATGCAGTCTGTGGTCAAAAACCTATTTTGGGAGCCCTGATAATTGAGTCCAAGAACACAGTGTAGTGTGAATAATTTGTCATGCTCTGCATGTGGATTTAAGAGAGAGGCTCAGCCTAGAAGTATAATCATTGCACATAAGAAATTTTCATACAAGTGTCAATCTGAACGTTTAAAGGAAGGAGGTGAGTTTATCATTAGAAAAATAAGGAAGTTAGGCATACGGCAGGCATCCCTGAGAGCAAATAAACTCATCTTTTAAATAGAATGGATATTTCATAGCCTTCAAAGTATTGTTTTAAACATCTGCTTTAGCAAATTGCATTACTGGCATAGCATTCGAATGCCCACCTGAGTTATGACAAAGCTACCCTTAGCAGCTATAGAAAGTAAGATGGAGCATATGCAGTGATGAAACTTTTTTTATTCCTAAGAATAAATCTTTATTCCTAAGATTAGTGTGTTTCCTTGTGCTTTTTTTTTTTTTTTTTTAAACTTTTAAATAAAGAATTTGATGTTTTCTGACAACTACCTTGGCTTGAATAAGACAGCTGAAGAGTTGTGGTAAAGCTACTGAAGGAGGGCTACCCATCTCCCTGATTTGGTCTCCAGAGGTGCCTTCCAACTCCATATCATTCTGTGATTCTGTGGAAGTGTCAGTATTTGAAAATGGTTTTACTAGCTTACCAACCCAAGATTTTGGGAAAAACAAAACACTTGGTGCAAGACGAAAAATCACTTTTCTATGAAAATATACCCCTTGTACATGTAGTCTTCGTTAGATGAATAAAAGATGAAATTTGTTGCAGAAAGCTAAACGTAATTTCAGTTACTAAAAGCTTACAAAGTTAGTTTAGAAGGAGCTCACTGGTTCCTTCTGTGTTGTGTCTTGGTCAATAAAACCCTTTTCTGTTACTTATTTGGATATCATCTCATTTCTCTCTTTCATCCTAACTACTGTCCTTCAGCTCACTATAAGCCACACTGAACTATTCAATTATGAATAGGAGGTAACTAATGCTAATGAGATATGAATGAGTAAACCTGAACAGACTGGACAATTAGTGACTGCCTCTGGTGGTGTTATCAGATATGAGGTTTTATTCTGCTTCCTGAGATGATGCTTCTGCACAGGGTGCGATGGTGTGCTGTAGGTGGCTGCCTGTTCATCTGAATGACGGGGATTGTGGAACGGGGGCTTGAGTTTGTAGGATACTGTGTTCTGACTGCTTTTCTCCTCTGCAAATCTGCAAACTCCTGTTTAGGAGTTATCCTGTCTGTGTGATAGAATAACTGAAAGGATAACATCCATAAGTGACGTGCTCCTTACAAATTTTTGGTTAATTTTTTTTTTTTTTTTATTCTGGTTGAAAAGAACATGAAGTAAACAGAATAAAAATTTTGCTGCCTGGTCCCTTATTTAAAAAAAAATAATAATATTAAAAGACCTTTACTTTAGGCAATATTTTTTTTTTCAGTTGTTAATATATTGCAGGCTGTCATGAGAATGGTGACATTTTACATCCGAAGGAAAAATGAACACGCTTATAACTCTTGAATTGCATATGTATAAAATCAACTCAACTAACAGGCAAAATTAAATAACATCTAGGAATTGTAATGTTATCTTGTCATTTCATTAGATTTCCTCACTTTGTATATGTTTGGTAATGTGGTCTACCTCCTACAAGGTAATTGACTTGTATTTCTCCTAAGATTACAATTATAAATCTTAAACCTTTACCCTCTTGTTTAGTGCTCTCGAATACTGAAGGATTTTCCTGCAGAATACTGCTTTGATAAATCTTACTAAATCAAAATTCACTTCAAGAAAGGAATTGAAATAAAACCTCTGTAGGAAAAGATTGATGTGTGTCGGGATTTAGTTTCAATCAATGATAAAATTGTTTCTAAAATTACAAATCTATCTAATTTACTTTTCTTTGATAGAATCTGTGAAAGTATTATGGCAGTTCACAAAGTTGTAGCTCAAAGTTTTTGGGTTCAAAGCATTTCAGTAGTGTCAAATGTTATGACTGTACTCCCTAGAAGGAAAATGGTTTCCAGATTACAGTAATTTAAAAATGAGCAAATAGATAGAAATAGCTTTTTAGTGGCATGATTAGGTATTTATACCTTGAGAGGTCATTTGTTTTTGTTTACTGCTCAGTAATTTAGGATTTTTGCGTCAGTGTGGAACAGCACTAAATAGTAAATTGGAAAAGGTTTAATGGTATAAAGCAGCCACCAGTGTTGAGAAAAATAAATCTGTGTAGCTCCCCTAGAAGAACGCACCCTTCTTGCATGTAATCAAGCACCATAAAAACAATTGACTTGAATGAACTTTTGGTGAGTTCTTAAATGTGCTCCCTTTAAAATTATTATCATATGACAGATGGGAAGTAAACTAGCTAGGAGTTCAGAGAGGTCGGGTAAGGCCAGCTCTAGAGAGCTGTCTGCCTGTTGGGGTTTTTTACCCTTTTTTCTCCCCCTTCCCTTAATGACTTTTTGCTGTGGCATATGTGACTTTATTTAAGCTTGCTGTACGCACTCTAATCCAATTGCTTTGTTTAGTCAAATGAATGTTTCTTGGTTTGTTTTGAATTTTAGATTTTGTTTTTAGCATTAAACGTGCATTTTTAATTAGGATATGTTATTAAAGATTAGATTCTCACAATGGGATGTGTGCCAGCTCTTGAAATGAAGTCATGCTTGTCAGGAGATAGTAAATAATAAGCTTAGTAAGGTTTAAAAGATGTCTTGCAAAACATTAGCCCTTGTAATAAGTGCAAAGTGGCAACAGCACATAAATATCAATTGTTTTTCACCAGTGGATCTGTTTGAATATGCGTTTTCTTAATTTGAATTAAATTTTCTTTTGCCAGTTTAATGAAACAAGCAAGAAGGGATGTTTATCTTTTGAGAAACCACGGTTTCCCATCCCAGAACAATGACTTGTTTTGAACTGAAGGGGAACAATCCAACATTCATACAGTATCTTGTAATCTCTGTTCCCAAAACCATGTTGAAAATAAGAAACTGCTGTCCAGCAAATCCCCATTTAGCTTCAAGGGGGAGTCTTGGATTCCCACTATACTTTTGGGACAGTCTGTATTTTTATCTAGAATCTTATCATACTCCTGGGAGCAAGGGCTTGCAGCATAAAGTTCCCCATGCTCTTGAATACCTCGAGCATCCTGGCTGAAGTGTGCGTACGTGTGACTGGTGTGCCCAGGGTGGCATTGGCAAGAACAGGAATTGGAGACAAGGATGGGTCTGTCTCCATCCTAATTTGATCAGACAAAACTGTCAGACAAAGAGCAGCTTTTGACAACTATGATCTTAAATTCAGATGTCTAATTTCTGTCTTTAAGTGCATGAGTCTCTCAGTGGGCTCTGGCCAGAGTAGTTCCTCTTATTTGGGGTGCAACTCTACCCTGAAACAAGGGGGGAAGTGGGAACAGTATTTTGGGATACAGATCTATGATGTGGAAAGCAGTGGAGATGAGAAAAAAGGCGTGCTATGCATGCAAACATTGTAACTTTTGGTTTATGTTAAATTTGTTTTTTAAGTTATATATGTAACATTTTTGAAATTGCATCTATAAAATAAGTACTTGACTCAGGACCCACGTGGTGTGAGATGTAACCCTGGAAAAGAGAAATTGCTTTTGCTAATGAGCAAATATTTCACTAAGATTATAAAAGAAAAGAAAAACAAAACTAGACAAGAAATGAAGAAATTTCCCCATATTTAGTAACACAGAGACACTTATCAGTAGCCAAAATCTGGAGTATCTGGTGCTGAAACTAAGTAGCCATTATGCAAAGTAACAGTATATTTCTGTGGGTACCACAGACACCTTTTTTGGCCAACACAGAACTTTTGTACTCAAATCTGGAAGACCTTAAGAACCCTAAATTTCAGTTTGTAAGAAACTCTTCTCCTGCATGTCTGAACAAAATTGCAGAAAATGGTTCTTTATACCTCTGATTTTTTTTTCCCCGTCTGCTGCTGGACCCCCTGTGTGGTTGGCTTTACTGGGGAGTTACCAGTATTTCAGCATCAGATGAAGAGGCTACTTGTCACCCCCTGCATTGCAAGTCCTCTGACTCCCCCTCATTACAGAGGAGGGAGAAGGTTAAATGCCTTGTGTCATCTCTACTTTAAGCGCACTGAAGCATTTCTAACTGACTGGCTGCTTTTTTAATGAAAGAAATTTGTCTTGTAACAGCTTTATGTGCCCAGCTAATTAAAACCCCTCCATTATATCACTCTCCATATATCCTGTTTGGTAGGCAGAAATCGTTTGCTCTTTGACAGATTCATTTCTTGTTGATGTTGGTTTTGTAGGACGCCTCTGCCTTGGACTTGTATAACTTAGAAATAATAAGGCATTAAGGCATTTTATATATTGGAACATGCAAAGATTTGTTAATCATTAATACAGAAAACATTTTCAGTCTTGCTTAGTATCATAAGATACATTTTGTTCTGCATGTGTAAATGCCTCAGCTTATGACAAGGCTAAGTTGAGGGACATTTAGTTTGATACATGAAGCTTGAGAATGTGTTTTAAATAAAGAAATCGTTACAACACAGGGTATACCTTTGCTAGCAACCTTTTTAAAAGCTGTCAGGCAGGAAAAATGCCTTTTTTGGTGAAGAGGCAGGATTGTCTGTACTTTCTTAGGCACTCAGTGTGGGTTGATGCCCTTCAGGTTACTTGAAGCCTTGAATGTTTTTCCAGTGGTCTCCTTGTTGCAGCACTTTGATTTCTTCCATACGGATCTGCATGTGCACAGGTGGGAGTTGAAGACTGCCATGCCACCTGTCACTCCTAATCTGAGACCTGGCGGTCTGAGGAACTTCACCCAGCTGGGAAGCTGGATTGGCCTTTGAGATGGAGCCACCTTCTAGACAAATCACATATACTCTGCTTTTCCTCCTATCTTTTTCTTGTGCCAAAAGCTGTGGGATGGACTGAGGATTAACAATCCCATTAATTTTTGTCCCAGCTGTCAAGCAGTGCCTTGGCAAATTCTTTGGTGGTTCATGTTAGTGCAGATTCTGTAGCACAATGGGAAGGGAAAAAGTCATTATTTGTGGATTAAAATTTTGCAAATGAAGTTTCTGTTTAGTATATCGTTGCTGAGCCTGTTGTCCAAACAAGTTGGGTTCTTTTTGCAAATGCAAGAGTGTTAGGAGGACCAACCACCCTGACCTCCCCAGAAGGAAGGGATAGAGATGGGCTTGAGTAGGCATCTTTCTTCATTCATAAGTAGAGAATTGTTCACCAAGAACATTATAGCCTGAACGGCATGACAGAAAAGGTGAATTACTGCGTAGGTTATTTGGAGGGAGAAATCTGGTAACCAAATGATAATTGCACACACTTCTGGCTGAGCAGTAGAAGCCACCACAATTTGCCATCTGCTTTGCCATTATTTTGACTGAATGTAGGAGGGGAGAGAGTGTTTGTAATTCATAAGGTGGTATTTTGGGAGAAGCTTGGTTCCGGAAACCAAGTGGATGGATGCCTGTTGTCTTAGGCTCTGCAAAATGTAGGCCCCGTATGACCTAGTTTGTCATACATGAAAAGTGAGAGTCAATATATGAATAGAAGGAGAAAGAAGAGCACTTCAAGCTTTTAGTTTCATATAAATTATCTGATTAAATTATTTTGAGTCATAGGAGGCCCTTTGGTGTAAAATTCCTGCCTGCTATAAACTATAGGTCTGCTTTGATCTTGCTCAGTGCTTATCGCTGTTACAATGATGTGTGGCATTACAAAACAAAATTCTGCTGATGAAAAATAATCAAACGTACTGTCAAAATCTATTTCAGAAGCTCCTCAAAGCTGTTTGAGAAATACCATTGTTTTGACAAGATGCAGATAGATGGTGTTGCTGTGGGTATCAGCTGGATCCCCATCCCATTTCTTATGAGGGTGGGAGGGGCTTCAGTGCATACTGCTCAGTAAGTTACCGATGATGAGGCAGGTCATAATAGGACTTAAAAAGATTATTAAAAATCCTCTAAGATAAGATTAACAGATTGTTTGGTGAGTCTGTATAATACATTTGCATGTTAAATTCAAAATATCAGTTGGGGTCCTAAAGAGTACACGTTATTAATAACATCACAACAAATGTTTACATTTGTGTAATTTATTTGTACCAGTATTTGTGATGACTTGTAAAAGAATGTTTCCAAGGGTATTTACGGACTTTCTCAAGGAAAACTTGAAAGGACGTCATCTTAGAGTTTGAGACTAAGCCTTTTCTGGTTTTGAGTTTGCATAAAAGAATTGGTGATATTGAAATATCAAGACTGGTAGGAAAAGAAGCCAACTTAAAAATCATAGAAAAAAGAAGTAAGTAATGCAAAGCAAGCTATGCATGGTTTTTCTTATTTCATCTCATGTCGGTAAGATAGTATGGAAAATGCTTGTGGCATTTACCATACTCCAGGGGGGATCACAGGAAAGAGCAGGTGGAGACACTTATGCTTTTGGTAGAGGGACTAAAAGAAGTCATTCCCTGGCTCTCACTGTGGCCCACAGTTGTGCGGTTACTGGTGTGGGCTCCAAGATCCAGATGTGCAAGGAGAGAGGCTGCTGCTGGTGGCCCCGTGGCTGTTCCGGGGCAGTGCTGCGGTGTGGGGCATGAGGAGGTGTCTCTTGCCGTAGCCCCGTGCCTCCCTGCAACAGTCATGGGTTATTGGTGTCCTCAATAATGGATGGGGGTGAAATTACTTGGCGTGTGAGACAGGCCTGTGTCCAAGGAAAGTGTGTGGTAAGCCCTTACGGTTAACAAAGAAACCTCTTTTAGGTTAGTTAATCTTGTAGAAGGCGAGGAAGGGGTTAATATCGTGTTTTTAATTAGAGTTAGGTTTCAGAAATTGATGGCTGCCCTTGTACAAAAGTGTGGACTGTGGTGGAGCAAAGAGAAGTCAGAAAGCCTGCTCGGTGGGTAGGCGTGAGCTGAGACACCTGGAAAGTCCTGTAAGACTAAATCTGCGTAACTGGCGCTTAAGCTACCAGGTCTGCAGTGTTCTCATTCTGACTCAAGCAAACCAGAAAAGTCAAGTTTATTCATCGCTCTAGAGTGTAGCGAGAAGCTTTATAACAATTGACGTTTTTGTCATGTTTTGAACACTCATTAGCACTTCAGATTAGCTATTAAAGGACATGAAACGTTTAATCACCATGTCTTTTCTTGTTAGCAGTAGTCACTAGTGCGATGCTTTTTTTAAAAAAAAAAACCAAGTAATTAAGTGAAAAAATTATACTTTCCTGATTTTACTTGGGATGCAGCAATTTCAAGCATTGAGATTACTGGACTAAGCCAGCTACATTTTCTTCTCCCTGAAATAATGTTTTTTTAAACTCTTGAAATCTCAGAATAGTAGTAAAATAATTCTAAATGTCATGCAGAAGCCTGGAAGATCCCCTTTCACTGCCTCTAAATGTTTAGCCGTTTTTAGTGTTTGGTGCAAAGGTGAGTACTTTCACTCACGATTGAAACGAATGATTTCTCATCTTCTAAAGGTCTGCTATTTAATGAAATATGATAAGCGTGATACATTGGTTCTGTAACAGTGACACATTCAGTGAATTGCTGTTTTCCTCCCTTGTACTAGTTAACTATTTAAAAAGCTATTTGGAATAGATTGCTGACTAGCTTTATAAAGGAGCTCTCTCAATCATAAAATAAGGGAAAATTTATGAGCCTAAGAAGTCCTCAAAATACTGAAGTGCAGCCTTTTATTATGTTTTCAGCCTGATATTCAAAAGGTTCCAAATAACAGTAAAATAAAATAGCCAATTCCTTCAGGGGTCTGTAGTTGCAGGACCTTTTGCTTAAATTGAGATCTAATCTTCTGTGCAAAATTGGCATTTAATAAAATAATTTTCATGTAACTATTTGTATTCTAAAAATACAGGAAGTGCGAAATATTAAAAACAAACACTCATTTTTAATGGTATATTCCAGGGAACTCTGAAGGGAATGCCATGGAAAATATCATCAAAAGTTAGCTAATTAACCCCATGTCCTTCCCTTTCCTGTTCTAGGTGGCCACAACCTGCCCCAAGCCACGGTGGGTGAATTCTTCACGGTGAATTTGTGCTGTGAGGATTGTTTGGAAGCTTTGCTAATGATGAGGGCACAGGCAGCTCTGTAGGGGCGGTAGTGCCCCAGCGGTGCGTGGTGAAGGAGCAGATGGGATCCCATCCCACGTGGAGGGCAGGAGGCAGGCCAAAACACTGCAGGGGGAGTGTGTGTGTGGCTTCTTGCAGCTTCTCCCTTGGCCTTGTGGGGAGTGAGTGGCAGGTTGTCCGGCTGCCCACGTGGGGAAGCACGGAGCAGACATCAAATGGGTTTTGGGTAGAGATAGGAGGTGGTCACACCAAAGTTTTCCCCAGCTGGAACAGATGCAGTGAGGGACCCTGAGTGGGGAGGAATAGTGGTGGCTTTGTACGTGGGAATTAGGCATAAGAGAGAGGGGACTTTTGTGGCTGTTGTTCCCACTTGCATTGATGAATTAGGACCAGGACAAAACACGCTACTTTCTACTTACCTCAGCCACCCGTGGAGAAAGACAGTGGACCGCAGATGATGACTGCTGCAATCAAAGGTCATGGGAAGAACTGAGATGCAGGAAAATAGACTTTTGTTTCCTGCAGATGCTGAAGGGTAAAGTTTTCTTTCAGAAGTAACTGTGAAAACCTGACCAAGAAGAACAATACCTTGTTATGTTTTTCCTGCATGCCAATCAGGTAAATTTTCCTATTGGCATTTAGAGGATGCTGAGTGATAAGGATTGAGTTTGCAGAAGAAAATCTTCTTCTCTCTGGAGCTTAGCTTCTTTCATACAGTGAGGGGAAAAACAACCTGTCTGCAAGCCTGGCTGAATTGTAACCTTGGTGGTAAGCAGTGGGGAAGGTGAAAATGGAGAGTAAGATGCAAACAGAAAAAGGTCAGTTACTGCTAGAACTAAATACATTTTTGTGGGCTTGACAATACAGAAAATATTTCTTTTTAAAAAGGGAAGAATTATTGTATATACTTCACAGCTTGTAGAATCCTAAAAATATGTTTATCCTTGGCAAACTGTCTTAAGGTCTCAGAAGTGGTAAGATGTTACAAGTACCTTACAAGGAGGCATCTGGGACCCTGCCTCTTGAGATTTCAGTGCAGGATTTGAGCTGGAGAGCTTTTTCCCATGGGCAATGTCTTAGGTTCTCAGGTTCTGTGCAAAGATTAACTCCTTGAAATTTAATTACCAGCTATTGCATGTTCAAAATGCTGGCTAATTTGTTGTGTTTGGTTTTTGTTTTTTTTTTTTTCTAATACACAGCATGAGAAAGTCTTGAAGACCAAATTCAGGAAAAAAAAAGAAGAGAATCAAGTTATTCTGCCAATAGTAAAGCATTTCTGGATAAAAAACAAAAATGAAGGAAGAAGTCAGTAGGCCTTATGGTTGTATAAAACTGCACTAAAATTAATTTTGGAACATGTTCTAATATATTGTACTGTCTAATACTGTGTGTTTATGGGAAAGCTTTTTCTTTAATATCTCTAAATGCTTTTGAGGTTTTCACAATATTCTAAGGTAATCACATTAATTTCTGAAAGAGGCTGTAAAGGGTGTACTTAGGTCTGGCGTTTGTACCTTCTGTAATATCAATTAAGTTATTTGGTCTCTGCCCACTAACAGCTGAAGGGACACGAGTAACTCCGCAACTTTTCACTAGAACTAAAGCTTCATCACCTAACAAGATGTGCAGACTCACCCTTACATAAGGCACTAGTGTGATCTACTCTAGTTTCAGTAGGAGTATTCCCATGCTTAAAGTCAAAATCATGCACAGTCCCAGAAATGAGGACCATACTTGAGAACTACAGTGTAGCTGAAGTACATAGACGCTGGAAACCTTACTCTGGGGATTTTCTGATTTTGACTTTTTTTTTAATTAACTTTTGCAGCATTAATATTGTATTCATTCCAGTATCTAGCAGTCAATTTGTGTGCAGTTAGTCCTTAGGTACTTTATTGAGGGTAGTATGTTTTGGAGTTGCCAATAGCTGTGAAAATAATGTAATAATGCATAGTCCTGCAAAATACTTGTGTACTGACACTGTTCCTCTGTTTTATCTGGGATGAAGGGTTTACTTCTTAGCTTCCCAGAAAAAAGCAGTTGTTGTTTATGTCTGTACCCTCAGAAACTTTTTCTAGTTGTTCTCGTCCAAGGCGTTTTTAAAACATTACTTTCTCATTGCTTTTGTTTTAATTGCTTCTAACTGTTATAAAATGTTTGGGCCTTCACGGGGCACTTTTCCCTTCAAGATGAGAATAGGTCTACTGGGGGTGATTTAGAAAGTACTGTTGCTACCAACTGTCTTAGGTGTAAATTGAAACTTGCTAATTTACTTACTAAAATTCTTTTCAAAACTCAAAAATGTTGGGATCTACAGATTTCAGTTGGACTATGAAAGCCTATAATCCTCTGCATCCAAATTAGCCTTCCTCATCGTATGTGCAGAAAGGAGGGGAGAAACATTTTGGGATGGAGTTCAATAGCATCAGGCCAAACACTGAAAGATTGTTTGCACAGCTGTGTCTAAGCAGTGACCAAGCTGTTAAACAACCTAGTGGGGGGAAAATGAATAGAAACTCCTGTTGGCCAGGGAACTGAGTTTCCTGGACAGTACTCGGGACGTTATGAAGTCATTGCACATGCTGGGTCAAGGCTTTTACCCATATTTTCCCCTTGTGCTTGGGAATAATTTGTGCTTTGCTTTTTCATAATAATATAATTGGCTTAAGCATCTGAACAAAGTTCTGTATTGACGAATGATGCACTGTAGTGTACTTACCTATAACTTCAATTAGGGAATTTTTCCCTGCCAATGAACTGATTCACTGATGTGAGAGGAGACAGTGCCTGTATATCTGTCTTGCTTCCTTGCAAATTGTAGATTATGAAACTGGACTACTGAGCAATAATTTAATCAGTGGCATCAGAAGAGCATTAAGCTCCATTAAATGTTGGGTCACCATCAATGTCAGATGAGTATTAAATTATGGCTTGCAACTTAGCAGAACTCATCCAAAAGGCAGTGCTTAGGTTCTTGGCAAACATAGAGCAGTTTATTATGGAACAGATGCTTCAGAGCTTAACATATGACTGAAGTGTCAAGTTGTGTCAGAGAAGATGGGCCCAGCACTAATGTGGTACTTAGACTTTGTGAGACACATGTTAACGAATCGCTCCCTACCTGAACAATGTGAGTTAAAAGTGTTTCATTAATAGGATCTCCTGTTGAATGCTTGGAAATCAAAGTACTGTTCTGTCTGCCAAAGACTGGCTTATACTGTGAATAGGTTATAATAAAATTCTCTCTGCAGATGGCGGAGATGCAGTTCTCCTGACAAGGAGGGAGGATCCCTACAGGCTCCTCAGAGTTTGAATTTTTATGTAGAAGAAACATTATTTTCTTTCTGGTTCTGGCACACTATAACATTGCCAGCCTGCTATTTGGAGAGTGACTTTAATACCTCTACCTGCTAGTCACAGATTTTCCAAATAGCAACGGTAAGGTAAAACTAGTAACGCCCTGTCTGGGTGGCTTCACTGATGTTAGCAGCTCTCATGCAGCAGCTGAATCACTGAGACTCTTGTCAGTCTGCTGTTTGGCTCCTGCCACTTAAGAAAGCTGTGTGCTGCAGGAGATGCTGACCTTGGAGCTATGCAGGGAGAGTGAGAGAAGGATGAAAAATGGTTGCTAGAATAAAATGTACTTCCCATTCGTGTTTAGGTGGAAAGAGAATAAGGAGGAGATAAAGAAGAGAGGGAGTGGGTTGAGCTGGTAGAATTAACAGATGTGCTGAGGAAAATTTTTGCTGGTGGTGGTGCTGGGAAAGGAATAAATGAGAGTGACATTTATATAAGTAGGGCTTACGTGGTCTTTATGCAGTGATGTGTTCTTCTAGTGGGAATCCTAACAAGCCCATCTCCTGAAGATGGTAGTTAGGTTTCTTCCTGCAGTCTTGCCCACAGTTAAGATTTTCTTATCTTACTGTAACCACAAGTTGGCCACATAGTCTCACTGGCACAATGTTGTGGCAGGATATTTCAAGCCGTGTAACAGGTTTTCGTCCCTCGAGGATTGCACCACCGGTGCTCAGGCATTGCCAACTAAATTCTTGCCGGTGTTCAAAACCCATAGTGCTTCTGTTCTGAGGCAGTGGGCTGCAGACGGGAATGTTGCAGTTCCAGCTGAGGGAGCCTAGGACAGCACTGTGGAAGGCAGAGGTCTTCAGGGAGGAATCCTGTCATCTGGCTGCAAGATTGGCTGACTAAGGTGCTGGGACAGTGTGTTGCCAGACCACTCCAGTCAAAAGTCTCCGGAATCTCCTTCTGCCTATATTTCCCCTGAAAATCTGGTGTTCATTCGCCTTTTTAAAAGTACTGTCCCAGAAATCTGCATGTCCTACATTGTTATACTGTTATTTTTCTTTTCAAAAATATACCAACAACTGGCTGACATTTTAATATTAAGCTATTAATATTAAAGCTTCAGAATTTTTTTCCATTTTCCACTTTTCTCCTGTTATAGTTGTGAAACTGGCTGTTTTGCAGAGAACCAGCTCTGAAGGGGACTTTAGCAGAGCAGAACCTGTCGTGAGAAGGGGAATTGCACCTTATCTTTATAGGCATTAGGATTGCCATTTCCTACCTACTAGTGCTTCATGCATGCTTTATTATTAAAAGCCCTGTTATTTCTGAAATAGTTCAAGTTAGCAACGAGATTCTGAAAGAACTGAAGACTGTTAAGGTATTAATGTTTCTTAACAGGAGGCTGAAATAATATACAAGCACTAGAATGCATATGATGCAGTGCAAAATCAGAATACAGCTGATAAATATGTGTTTAACAGTCTGGTTGGCATTTGGAAATGATGCTGGAAATGATCTATTTGATACCTTAGAACAGGTACTTGAAATAAAAGTCTTTCAAAAAACCCCCACACCCTTTAAATCTCATGCAGGCTGAGAAAGTTTATATTTAATGACACCAAAGGAGGCTGTGGCAGGTAACAAGGACAGTCTTTTCCTTAAGTCTTTAGCTACAAGGAGGAAGGTATTCAAAGTCAGGCAAAATTACTATGATCAAAATATTACTTATCCATCTTTTATGACTACTTGAAATGGCATCCACCAGTGTTTCAGGTTCACTTTTAAGAATAAATAAGGAATAAGGAAACATACAGTAAGAAAATTAGTACATGTAACAAGTCCTGTTAAACTCTGCAGAGTGAAAATTCAGATTTTTTTTGTTACTTTTTGGTTTCATTTTTCCCCAGCTGTTGATTAGGTCTGGATGAGGAGCTAATGGAAAAACTTAGTATTTTTATACCGATATGCACTCTCCATTTCTTTTCAATATAAAGTAAACAACGCTGAAATAGGCAAGACATACGAAGGAAGACCAAGAAGTGTAGTACAGTTGGATATATACAGCTAACAGAGGTTTGAACAGCAAATGTTTGAACAGCATTTACCTCCTGGTGATATCTTGTGGAAATGAGCAGGAATATCCATAATCGGGATACTTTATCCCACACTGACTGTACGAGTATTTAGTTCTACCAGCCAGGGATATTACAGGATAAAGGATGCAAATCACACAAAGGAAAGCCAAGCTCAAAATTAATTCAGTTGAAAAACTTTATATGTGGTTGGGTTGGTTTTTTTTCTTTTATGTGTTAAGCTCTGGCAACAATATGCCAGAGCTTATAGAACTGCAGCATCATTAACTCAACTCTGGTTCAGTTTGCCATGCCTTCCGTGTGGCTTGGGGGAAGGCTGTTTGTAAGCAGGGCTAAGCAAAACACACAAGAGCATCCCTTTACCTTGTGCTGCCTTCTGGAGGGCTCTGTATGAGTAGAGCTCTCACGGATGGCACATTTTCTATGATGTTTCTGGCTTCTTTCTATGTGAATTGCTTGGGAGCCTGAGCACAGTGCACATCTTCCACCTCTTCATAGAAGGTTTTCAATGGTCCCTGCAACAGCAGCAAAGTGTGGAGACATCAGGTTTTTCTTTGGGTTTCTCAGCATTAGGCCTCTGAATTGGTTAACTAAATGTGTGTATATGTGTGCATATTTAGTAGTACTAAACTGTAGCATTTTGCAGAAAGATATATAGTGTGTAATGCTAATATTTAATTAAGTACTTCATCCTCTCTTTGGGGAAGAACTTCAGGGATAGCGATTTCATACCATAAATTTAGTGCTATGCAGTTAATAGTTAAAAACAAATTGCTATTAATTTTGCTTGACACATGTATGCATTACTTTCCATGTGAACATTCACTTCTCTTTCCTGGAGATGTAACGTTGACAAGACTTGAAAGAGACTAATATGTCACTGTAGATTAATTCAGTCTTTGAAGGGTCTAACTCCTAGTTACTGCTTTTTGCTCATATGGATAAATTGTATGAGCAAGTGATTATGCAAAATAAGAAACTAGCTAAAGTGTAACTGAGGATGTCACTTCAACAGATTTTTTTTTTTATTATTATTTTTATGTATTTACAACTTATGTAAAGCTGACAATATTATTTTAGAAAGTATATTGCCAAAGACAATAAAAAACTAACAAGTGCATTTTTCCATGATCCAGTTGTGTGGGTTGCACTCCCACCTTACAGGCTTATGGTTCACATAGTAGATTTTACATTATGGAATATGTTCTTCTCTTTTAACAAGCGCAAAGGAAGAGCAGGCATGTAAAGTTGTCCTTGCTTTTATGTAAAGCTCTCTACTTTCGATATAATTTGAAGCACATTGTCTGAACCAAGAAGCTTCAAGCTGAAATGTTTTTCACTTCTTAACATACACAGGATCTGTGCATATCAGAATGTAATAATGCTGTACTTGCAGGACTGTTTGCAAAGTTACTTGAACATATTCTGTGCGATTATGGGTGATGTCATTAGGGTTCTGGCTTAATTCTGAAATCCTTCCTGGGAGTAGGCAGGTAGAGACAGTGAACGCTGGATGATTTTGCTGGTATTAGTCGGAAAATCAAATCTAGGGGAAGGAAGAATAATGTGGACCACGGATGGAAGTCATTGTATAAGCACTCACAACCAGTTTAGCATCTTGTCTGCTCTTGCTCCAGAGAGAGGTTCAATGTAACTGCAGCAAAACTGAGGAATTGCTTGTGTTGCAAAATGGATTGCATTGCTTAGAACCATGCTGCTGGGCTGCATGAAATCTGCATACCCTCTGTGATGGCTTCCCAAAATAAATCTTGAAGCCTTATCTGAACCATTAACAGATTTATCCAGTGGTGGGAGTCAGTGTAAAGTACTGAGGTAAAGGAAAGCTTTAACAACTGTTGTATTATGTCTTCAGGGACACGATGTTCCAGCTTGCTCCGAAAGGATGCCTTCTGACATAATAAATTCTTGGCAGCAAAGCTGGTTTTGGTGGTGAAGAACTATAATAAAGGCTGTGGCAGAGCTTATTTGACTATTTTACGTAATAGCATATATTAGCCCATGTGAGGGAAGGAGAAGAGGAGTGCCCTTCTTGTGACAACAACAGTGTGTTTAATGTGGCTGCTCTAGAGCACGCTGTAAAAATGCAAACATGGGAAGGCATTTGAAAGAACAACCAGTACTTATTTACTTACTTGGTTAATGTCAGGGGTGTGCTTGGCTTATGTAAACATCTTCTGACTGTCTTACATATAATACTTGTTTTTTCCCTTTAATATATGATTCATTTATATTTTGCGGAGGGGTGGGATGGTTACTGAGACATTGTATGTGAAGTGATGGAGGTGATGAGTATAAGAAGTGTAGCTTTCCCTTTCTTCTTCAACACACTCCTACACATATCAAAGTATTTGACCAGTGATTTTAAGTTACAGATGTTTCTTTGTCATGTGGAGGGGGATGTATAGCTTTTTCTGCCCACAACCCTAAAACCGTCCCAAATCTCACACTGTGCTGAATTGTGTGAGCTTCTGCTAAAGAGAGCTCCAAGCCTGGGAATTGCATGGGCGTTGTGAGAAGGAAGAATGAACGGGAGGGAGTTCACTCAGAGTTTGAAGAAACTTTTCCTCCTGTCTGCCTGCTGTAGGCTTGGACACTTGATGGCTTTGCACTTCCTATAGTCATGTGCTGGTGTGAAGAACCACAGCTGCAAATCGTCATGGGAGACAGTGAGAAGCTATGGAAAGACTTTCTTATCTGAAGTCCTGAGGGTTTTTTCCAGTTTTATAGCCCCTTCTAAACTGTTGAAGAAGCCAATGCCGCACCTATTTAGCCAAAGCCTCCCATCCTTAGGGGATACACTGGTTGCATTTCAATGTTTAGTCATATTTGGGAATTTGGTAGTTTGCCATTGCTGTGCTGTGCAAAATTGTTTGGAGGGCAGGTGCTGTGTACTGGTTCAATGGGGGTTGGAGATGCGCAGCCATTGCTGCAGGGCTGGGACAGATGCAGGGCTGGTTTACTTTGAGCCTTCAGCCTACTCTAATATCATTAGTGCTCGGTGTTTGCACTTCACTTCACAGTGCTCAGTTTGCTTCACTTCAGCCTACTCTAATATCATTAGTGCTCGGTGTTTGTTTGAGAGACGTGTTGGAGAAGTCATAAACCCACTTGCTGTTCTTAGATGGACAGTTGATCCCCCTTGTAAACCAGCAGTGTAGCCTTTTTGTTTGCAGGCACCAAAATGTTATATGTTTGGTGATAAGCTGAGTTTTAATTTTGTAAAGTTGCTTTGCACTGGTACAAAGATAAATCTCTAGAAACTCTTAAGTCAGGAGGATACTGTTGAGAAAAACTTCTTGTGCTTGTTCATAAATTGCTTTATATTTTACGGGGAAACAATTAGTAATAAAGTTACTCCTTAGTCTTATGTATGGTAACAACTTCCTAGGAAACATCAAATAAAACCCCACAGTGATACTGATACGTACAAGGAATCGTAATATAATAATTGTTTGAAATTTAAAAAAAAAAAAGTATCTGATGAAACACAAATCAAATAGCTGTTAAAGGCATTTAGAACCCTAATTTTTTACTGTTGATTGAAAAATGTATGATAAGATAGTTACAATGTATTCTGCTTTACATGTGATAAGTGGAGCAGAAATGTAGTACTTTGAGGAAGAAGTTAAACATTGATTGGATCCAAGATTTGCCTCTCCTGGGGTACTCTGCAAACTGGAGTGCATGTGAAAAATGAGGAGAGTGACAGAGAGTGAGAAAACTGTGAGGTTAAACAGAGTAGAAATAGAAGTGGCTTTTGAGAGATCTGTGTTTATTAACTAGCCAGCTTGAATTTCATGGAGGAGAAGTTTATCAAGTGTCTTGGGTCAGGGCCATATCTCCTGGTATATACTTTGTACAGACTGCAGCATCATGGGATCTTGAGTAAGTCTAGACTGGCTGGATTCTTGTGTATCATAAAAATATATTATTGCATGTAAAGTGACAATGCCACTTTCTACTCTTGATTTTGGAAAGCTTTGATGCTACATTCTATGTTGTCAAAGCTGCTTCAAAAATCACGAGGGCATAGATTTATGTATGAAAAAAAATTAAGAAAATAATGGGATTTTCTCTTTGAAATTTTAGGAGTGTATTTCATTCAGTATTTTTAGTTTTATAATCTTGATAATGCTTGGACAACTTATTGTAGAACTTGTGGTTTTAGTAGAATGCACTATTTACCACCCCCCTCCCCGTTAGCCCATATAGTCTCTTTGTTCAGAATACAAGTGGGATTCGGTGATGGGCTTGGGGGGCAAAAAAGAAATGAAAGTGTGTTGAACTTCTAACCCTGAGCGTAAAATCTGTCACTTTATACATTGAATTATGAAGATGATTGCACAGTTTCTCATCCTATCCCCATTGTGGCTGCCCTAGGCTGCTGTAGTAGTGTTTATCAGGAGTAAATGCGTACATTCCTTTGATTAGCTTCATTTGAGGGATTCCTGATACTTAATGATGCTGTGGGTTGTTTGGCAAGCTCCTCTCCCTTCCACTAGCAAAGAGATTTCCGCTCCCATTATCAGCCACACTAACTTTTCAGCAAACTTCAGCATTTCTCATGTGCAAAGGCCACAGCTGTAGTTGAACAATGTGGTCGTTGTAATCCAATAATAAGAGTCCTAAATATAACAATAATTATAACTTCTTACATTGAGAACAATATTGATAATCAGGAATACTAATCCTTGAATATCATAGAAATAGAGCTCAACGCTGGTTGTTGTAGCTTTATCCATGTTTGAAGATTTCAAATACATTGTAAAACTTGTATGTGCTTGTGTAAAGATTTGGCTTTGCTATACAGATGGGCATAATGGAAACAAAAAGATCCCAGAGAAATATGAATGATTACATTTATCAACAGCGAAACAGAACACTTCAGATATTATTCTTGTAATTAGCAAGTCTAACTTGCCATTATAAGCCCTGATTATAAGTAGTCTAACAGCAAGGACTGATTTTATTGAAAATATTTCCTATTAGACACTGCAGCCAGTCTGGTCTTGTGTATCTTTAAATCATGTCTGTAATTAGTCTACACGTACACTTTCTGTCTCCTTTTTAAAATTTCATTTTCTTTTTGAGAAAATACTTTTAAAAGTAGGTCAATGTGAAATTCTTTGTAAAGTAGAGCTGTTGATGACCCATGTATGATACACTCAGTCTAAATGTTTCTGCAATTTTCTGATCAATAAAATTGCTATTTATTGCCAACATGGTCATACAGTTAATATACCCAGGTCTCGTAAGAGTTCATGATCATTAAGAGAGAGTGTGTCTGTAACACAGGAACAGCAGAAACTTCAGGGTTGGATTCCTCTAACAGGATTTGATTTTTTAATTACCGAATTCTAGTGACTTGATTCAGCGCTTCTTTCACCTCAAAATTCTGTTTCAACCCACCGCTGTCGAAAATATATGCTTTGACTCCCAAGTTCTCAGCTGGCATAAAGCCATCTCCTTGTTCACTGGTGGCTTTTCCTTTGACCACAGGCCCATCTCCTGGCAAGGACCTTGAAAAGAGCAGACCAAAATGCAAGGTCTACAATATTCTTCTATTTCAGTTCCTCTTTTTGCTCACCTCTTCAGGTGCCCAGTGTGATACCTTCCTTATCTACCTCACTGTTGTACACAGTACCCGTGGTTTAGTAGCCAGGGTCTCAGCATTTATAATACTTTCAGGAGGGGCTGAATTTGGATTATGTTGTTGCTTTTCATGTTCACATCTTCTGTCTTTTTGAGTTCTTCATTCTACAAACTTAATGTGCTTTTCTGGATGTAGTAGCATATATCTAGCAGATATAAAGCGGGGGGGGGGGGGAGGGCCTTTACGTATTGTGTTTCTCTTTCACTGCCTAAAAATGTAGGTTTTAGTTAGCAGTACCTTTCAGCTAATGTTTTGACTATGAACAGTTGAAGATTCCTAGGAAAAAATACATCTACCCTAAACTGCACATGGAAAACATGTGATCTTATACTATATTCTGTGAATACGGATGTTATGCTTGAAGGAATAATTATTTGCATCTTCTCAGCCGTTTTTAATGTTTGTTTTCAATGCTTTTGGAATTTTCATTGACTTGGATATATACAGAGAAAGAAGGAGAGGGAGTGAGCAAGAGAGAGTAATTCTATAGAGTGAAACATAAGTATGTTTTGCAGTAAGGGGCTTTTGCCTGAAATTGCAGATAGTGTACAAAGTCCTGCTCATTTGCAAATATTGCTGTAATCCAGGCATTTGGTAATTCTTATTTTCATTAATCCTGCAGCCATTCATAAATCTGGTGCCAGCAATTAATCTTTTTTTTCCTCCCCAGTTTAAAATATACTGTAATTTTTTCCCCAATCTGTAGTGAAAGCTGCTTCTGCTGTTTCTTTTGCCGTCCTACCTGCAGAGCTCCTCTGTGACGGGGCATTACTCGTTTCAGCCATCCTGTCCACAGTAGGCATTTGCCATCTACTGCACTTAAAACATTCTGTTCTTTGTTCTGCCTTTTGGCAGTGATAACTGTGACATCTGTTTGTCACATCTGAAGCCCAGGAGGTGCTGAGGACCCTGAAGCAGTGAGCATCCCTTACGTGGGCAGAGGAGACTTCTCTTTGCCTCTCAGGTGGGGAGGCGGCTGGCTTGGCTTGCTCCCGGTTTCTGTGGTGACATTCAGACAGAGGAACATGGAGACTTTCCAAATGCCCATCTCCCGTGAGCAGATTGAAGGGGAAACTTGGCCTTTCCTAGTCTCCCCACTCGTGCTCTAGTTCTCCCAGGGGGGAAATGTGAATACGTACCCCAAATAGGAGCTGCTGTGGTGGGGAGAACTACCAGTGCTGGGCTCCCTGCAGTGTCTGTGCCCAGGAGCAGCTCTCTGGTTGAGGTGGAAGAGAGGGAGAAGTTTCCTGGCTGCTTGTCTTGCTCTTTGACATAAGGAAAGCTTGTATTTTTGTATAATTAAAGTGAATAGGCTGGTAGCCTACCAGCTCTGGATTAATAAAGTCTAAAGTGTAAATGCATGTCATAGCACAATGCTTTAACTTATTAGGAACTCAGTTGAACATTTAAGTTTGAAACCTACATAGATTCATGTGCACTTTCAAAGGTGGTCAGTCCTTAAGAATTGTTGGCTTAAATTTATTGCCTATTTAATGGTGAGCAGGGAGAAAACAAATGTGACTTTTTTCCGAACATTTAGTGTTTTAGTGGTCCCTTCCATCACGCTAGTTCAGGTAAAAGTGTTGCAAATAATAGCTTACAATCTGAAAAGGCATTGGCTAGTGCTACATAAATGCCCATCTTATATTAAAGTTTAGTTTAATTTATTTTTAAAATGACTGGTTAAATTCTGCACTACAGTTCATTGATTGATTTTGTATTTGTTAAGGTGTAAAACTGATGGAGTTCATGTAGAGCATACTTTTTCTGTTCAGATTGAAAGATGAATTTGTTTGCCTGGTATTTAAAGAAAAAGAAAAGCCCCAAACCTGTAATTTGTTTTTTTAAGAAAGCTGTGTGTCTTTCCCTCCCGTGCAAAATTCCATGTATTCCATGGATTGTTTGTATGTTATTGCTTTTCAGTAAATGCTGGGTTTACGGAACAAGGACTTGCCAAGGGAAGTTGTCAGTTTGCATCCTCTTTCTAATTTACCAATATATTCCCTTGTCGAAGGTTCAGGTATGATAGTTAAACCTGTAATGTTCATCATCTTTCCCTTAACCCCAAACTGAAGGGAAGGCTGGTAACAACATAACTTTATTCCAATCTTAAGGAAAAATTCTTTTGCCAGCAAATTTGGGAAGAATAGTCTACTTAGTTGTCACGAGTTTTAGAACTGTATCTTCTCATGTATATCTGAGCAGCTGATTACAAATTTTAGTTCAGATCTAGCCATAGAAAAAGATTTTATTACTTTTTAGATTCCTAGAGGCAGGAGGAAAGACTGAACTGATAGCAGAGGAGGATCAGACTGTGGGATCAGAACCTCAGGATATATATCATGGAGAGGGTCATTTGAGTTTGAATTACCATAGATGTGCATAACCTGTTCTGACACTGAATTACAGGGTGGTTTGTTGGTTTACTTGTTTCAAAAGATAATCTCTTACACACATCAAAATAAGACAATACCTCAGAGAGATCATGAAGTGTACAGTTGTGTTATTACTTAGGAGATTGCAAGCATGGAAAATTTCCCTGGAGGATAGTGCTGCATCTTGCAATCTTACTTCAGAAAATCATATGAGTAAAAAAATAAAGTTAAACATTTCTTGATCAGTTTCTATGTGCCATAAAAGGAATTCATTGCCTAGAAATCTGCCCAATTACCCATCTGTGAGCCATTAAAAATTATTAATGATTTGATGAACTCTGACTTGGCCCACACAAGGTAGAACTCAGTGACTGAGTAGGGGAAAAAAAACAAGCTCCATTATGTTTTACTTGCAAGAGAAACATTTTTAGAGGACTTTTTTGATGTTAAAAGCACTAACTCTTCTTTTGGAGGAGGTTTCTCTACTTTTGCTATTGTTTTTTATTAGTTTAGTCCCACAGGCAAGTAAACCTTGCTTTAAACTTAATGAAAAGTGTTGCTCCTTTTCTGTTTTAATGCACAGAATAGTCCGTCAGTGTACATAACACCTTGGGACTATGCCAGCTGATAGACATGAGCAATGTATTAAGTTAGCATCTTAAATGGTCCAAATCAAACTGCCAGGTAACGAGTGTATAGTGGGATCTGGAGAGCATTGCCAGATTCTGTGGTTGATAAGCTCAGGTGCCAAGCACGTGGTGCAGAGGAGTACTTCTTGAATAGTTTGCAGCCTTGGAGGTCTATGTTATTTCTGGAGCACAAGAATCTTTCAAGAAAAAAGAAAAAAAAACAACTTACATCATACAGTGTTTCCTTTAAAGAGTAGGTCTAAAAGGAAGAGGAGTACCTTCAAACTCCATTATTATTGAAACATCTGTGCCTTTACATGCTCAAAACATCTTGGGGGTATTTTGGATGAGGAGCAGAGTTGTTGAATATGAGACAGTTACTTGAGTATTGACATCACAAAATTTGTTTGATATCCCATGGGGTCTTATGCCTCCAGAATATAATAACGAACATGATTTTTGGATAGAGGCCACTGTTCTTGAAATATCCAGGACCGCTAGATGCTTAGCAACCTTAATTGCACCCACAGTCAGGAACAGGGAGTAGTACATCAAACTGAGTTATTAGCTGGGATTCCTGTGGTACGTGGGTTGTGTGACACCCTTGGATATGAGGGCATCTGGGGGTAGAAGCGGAGCAGACCTTGACGGCTAGAAAAATTTCTTACTACGTTGCAGTTGGGTGGATGCTGGACTTGTAGGAATATCGTAAAAAAGTGGAGTGCTCTTAAGAAAGCTGTGCTTCCCCCGTTAGCTTCCAGGGTGTTTCCATGGACCCCAGGCACCTGATATTTTTTTTTTTTTTTGGTACCTCTTGTCCTGTCCCAAGGCATGGGACGTTAAATGGCATTATCAGCCAGGGATGCCCAGTTCCCTGCAGCTCCCCTCCTGTTGATCTGAACACAGCAGCGGCTGGCTGGCTGCTGGCAAGCAGGGCTGTTGGCTCTGGCTCTGGGGACAAAAGGTGTGGGTGAGGAATGCTGGTGGCCTTTTTGTATTATTATTATTATTATTACTGATCTGGACAGAGTTTTGTTTACAAAAAGAATTACTGCTCTTAATTAAGAAATAGAATGGCAGAAATAAATTACTTTAAAAGGATGCTCTCTTTAGGGAATGAGGGAAAGTAATTGTGGCAAGCTATTCTGAAAATGTCACGCAATCTATGGTTAAATTATTTTGTTCTTTCCTGGCTGTAGTTTTTAGGAAATTGGTGAGTCAAGCAATTGTCAGTAATATTTTTGTTTGTTAAATTTTTTTCTTACCCTATACGAACTACATGCATCTGTCTAGATTACATCTGAATGACAAAAATATATAGATAGCAGGAGGAGGAAGAGTAATGGCTTTATTTACAATTAACTGTCAGTAAGTGTTTATTAAGTGCATCTGTCATGTCTTATTTTGGATTTGTGTTGCTAGTTTCTTAGCTGGGAATTCATTTTTTTTTTTTGATACCTGATGACGTTGAATATTTTAATGTTATTATTCTCATTCAACATTCTATGTAAGCCGTGTGGGACTTAAGTTCAGGAATATCAGAAGCAGTTACTGCGTTCTTTTTTAGTCATTTAGCAAAAGCACGTCTATGGCCTATTTTTATTACATTTTTAGATGAAATGTTTTATGTATTGTCAAGAATATTGAATTTCTTTGAAAAAATATGTGCCATTATACATTTGACTGTGCTTGTAAAACAGTTCATGCAATTAATATATCAGACATGAAACTTGGACTAAAAAGGGCTTTGGGAGAAAATAGATACAAATATGGATAAATATAGAAGGTTCACGTCAGATAATTCAAGTTAATGCTATTGTGTGTGTGTGTGAACAGGTAAACTGTATTCAAGATTTGAGAAAAGTTATTTCCTTTTGCAACCTAAATTTAAATGCCTACATGAGTTCTTATAGTGCTGTGATTTGGTAAATGGCTTTACTTTCAGGTGTCAGGCAGAGACAAATACCTGATTTTTATTGCTGCTTCTCTGTTTGCTAATAGTGATGAGCATTGCCTAGCATGTAAGGGAGGGATGGCAGCATTTGGATGAATTCAGGGCTCCCACTGAAATGCCTTGGGAATATGCAGGACTCGTGTTCTTTGACATGTTCTGAACCAATGGTGTCCAAGAAAGAAATATATTAAGATCCTCCCTTTGTACATCTCACTGACTACCCATGTATTGTGTTATTTCACAGTGAAACTTTACTTACAATTAACAAGCAGTTCTAAGGCCAAAGGCAGAGTATTCATTATTTAAGTACAAAGGGAAAAAATATCAAAAATACAGTGTAACACCCCACAAAGCAGCAAGCTGTATTGTTTTAACCTTAGTGAGTGTTCCTGTCTTCTTTTCCATGGGTGTGTGGCAACCTGGTCATTTTTATGGATCAGTCTTCGTGGTTCTGAAAATTCAGTTTCCCCTACTGTAGGGGAATGAAACTTAGGAGAATAAAAGCTTTACTAGATCATTGCTCTTACTGAAAGTTTAACCATTTATATTTTCTTTGTTGGAAAATTAGGGAACAATTTTTAGCTTTTCACAAGCTGGTCAAGCACATCTGAGAACCAGGCTGTGTGGCAATTCATGATCATTCCTGGATCACCATTTTTGTTCTCTGTCAATATGTTTTAATAGAGTATTTGACTTATTTGAGCAACTATTTGATTAGAAAGGAAAATGAGTGCAAGGCATATCTCCAAATATTTGATTAACCTAGACCATTTAGTGGCTTTGTTTTGGAGGCAGGAAATCAACGGGCATTGTCTGGAAGGACGTGGTCAGAGACTGCTGGAATTGGGAACCTGCTGCTGTGTCTTGGGCCTGGAGTATTGATTTACAGCATGTTTGCGTGGGGTTTAGTTTTGGTGTGGGAATTCTAGAACTTAAAGCTGGTGTGTTGTAACAGGACAGTGTGGGTGATGCTTGTCCAGGGTCCAAGCAAAGAATGGCAGGCTGGCCTGGTACTGGGGCATCCCTGCCTGCAGCACCAATACATTGCTCATGGGAGTCTCTTTGGAGGTGTGGCTACACCCTAAAAGAGGGCAATGAGAACCAAAAATGCAACAAAAACAGTTCCAGAGAAGCTGTATGCTATAAGCTGGGGCTCTTACGAGACAGATAGGGTTTAGCAGTCAGATTGATCTTTTCTCCTCTGTGTATCTTCAGATTTTTCAGGCATTTTGACTAGCGAATAAAAATTTCCTTGCTTCCTTGCAAACTAAGTAGATGGCTTTTCAACATTAGGAATTGTTTGAAGACAACCATCACAGAGGTGGTATCTCACAAGAAGCAGTTAAATTAAAGCATTCAGATTTTTGTCAAATCCTGCTAATCGATAGCAGACATGTTGATCCATTGGAAGGTATTCAGACATAAATTTTAGATGGACCACCAAATACCCAAGAGTCTTCTTTATTGCCTTGACACAAGGATATACACACTGCAGATCTTCCCTCTCCTAGTCTGGCTCTCTTAGGCAAAGATTGCTGGGAAAGAGAAGCGTGATGGATTATCTCATGTTCTGCAGTGCTCTTTGCTCCAGGCAAAAACATAGAATCATAGAATTTTCTAGGTTGGAAGGGACCTTAAACATCATCTAGTCCAACCATCAATGTAACCCTGACAAAAATCACTAAACCATATTCCTAAGGACTACGTCAACCCGACTTTTGAACACCTCCAGGGATGGTGCCTCAACCACTTCCCTGGGCAGCTTATTCCAATGCCCGGTAATCTTCTCTGTGAAGAAATGTTTCCTCATATCCGATCTAAACCTCTCCTGGCGCAACTTGAGGCCATTGTCCCTTGTCCTGACTCCTGTGACTTGGGAGACGAGACTGATCCCCACCTGTCACCCTGCTTCAAGTAGTCATAAAGCATGATAAGGTCTCCCCTCAGCCTCCTCTTCCTCAGACTCAACAACCCCAGCTCCCTTTGCCTTTCCTCATAAGACTTACTCTCTAGACCCCTCACCAGCTTTGTTACCCTTCTCTGGACCTGCTCCAGCACCTCAATGACATGTAGTCAGCTGCATGTCATTAGACTGATAATCAAACTGAATAGCTAGAATAGGAGTGGTCCCCAAAGCAGGACCAGGTCCTGTTATCCATGTCCTGAGCAAACGTGTTATGTGAACTTCTAGCATCTTTTTTGGTACAACAGGCCTTTTTCTGTTCCCCAATTACTCTGTGCTGTGGAGTGCACCCGGGTCTTGATTTTAATGGCTCAGTAAACATTTGTGTGCCATGGGTGACTCTGTACAGCTTCTGAACTGAGGTACATTGAGCTGGGTCTGCTGCTGCAGTTGGGGCCTAGTTTATGCATTTGCTGTGCTACCACCTTTCTTATGCTCTGGAGCTCTTTGCAGCTTGTTTTAGAGCCTGGCATGATCTGTGAACTTTCAGGCAGCTCAGCAGTGTATGAACAGTCTTGGACTAGGAGGGATGCTATGATGTGGCACTGCTGTTTTGTGTGTTTCACTGCATGGGGCACTGTAGTCAAGTGTCCCATGATGAGACTGGGTTCCTAGCTGAGAGCATCTCCAGCAGCCCCTCCTTGTCATGCAGCCTACTATGGCAGAGATATGCCGGGAGTGAGGTTAAGAGGCACTGATAGCTAGTCACTCCTGGATGTATGGCGTTAAGCATATTCGCACTCTCATTATTCCCTTAGAATTTGTCTCTGGCACAAATTCTTTCCCTTGTTTCCAATGTCTTACAATGCTGTAATAATTAACAGCGTCTGTTGATATGCTGCACCCAAAGAAGGATGTAAGTCTTCGTCCCTTCTGTTGTTCCTTCTCGTCTCCCCTCCCAGATGTAATATAGGCATTCCTAACATACCTGTTAGTAGGGACTGCCAGACAGGCATTCATAATCCAGTAAACTACAAGAATTCTGGGCTGTTTGGGGTTTCACGAGTGGTTGGTATCATCCACAGATGGAAAAGCCATGGCTGCCATAGCTCTCCAAATCTTAAGACTTCTGGGTAGCATTAAATTTTTTGTAATGTTGATATACTTATCTGAAAGGTAGGGCAAATGTCCTCCATTGGCTTGATTTTTGGTTCCAGCCTGTTATTACTTCCTATGGCAGTACAAAATGTTGCTAACTTTTGCCTTACCTTCTTCCCTCCGTTTTTCTGCAGGTCTTGATGATTGCCTGCAGCAATACATAAAGAACTTTGAGAGAGAGAAGATTAGTGGTGACCAGCTACTACGCATTACTCATCAAGAACTGGAAGATCTTGGAGTCACACGAATTGGCCATCAGGAACTTATATTGGAAGCAGTAGACTTGCTCTGTGCACTGGTAAACTTCCTGGGGCAAAATGTTGGGTGGGTGGGTGAACAGTGCCTATTCACGGTTTCTGTATTCAAATTTATAGTCCTAAATACTATCTAAGTAGTTCAAGAAACTCCTGACACACAATGTATGAACAATTTAACATTTTAAAGCAGAGGCAAGATAAAGAGCAATATCTATTGATGGGATGGTGCTTGTTAAATAAATTGGTATCAGAGATTTAAGGCTTGTATATCTGTCTTTGTAGAAGAAAAGTTTATCTGAAATCACCAAAGAACTAGACAGGGTTTGGTTTGGAATGTAAAACAGTTATATATGTGAATGCATTAACAGAGTGCCAGTTGCCCTTTACAAACAAAATGTCCTGATATTAACCATGTCATTTTTCACTGATCCTTTCATGCGAATTATGTTTTAGATGATTATTCGAGCTTGCTGAAACACAGCAGCTTGTATTTCACAGTAGAAAGGATTAAATACTGAAATAATTATCTTCTGCGTAAATAATACATACAGCTTTGGTGGAGCATACAGGGGGATTGTCATAAAGGTCTTTTCAGTCAGGTCGCATCATGCATAACTGGGATTATCCCCTCAGTGAGGGGTGTGGGGCTGACTTGACCCTTTTTAGAAACTTTTTGTGTGTGCCTTTAGAGATTAGTGATAGATTGGGCACACTCTCTGCATTCTCCACTGTAGCAAGGATTGTGAACAGCTCTGCTAAGATGTACTTGACTGCCTAAAGTGGTGTTTTGTGGATTTTTAATGCATACTACTTTTCCAAGCCTCAGAAGCAGCTTTAAAAGAGCGGAATCCCAGTAGAGGCAATCAAAGGTGGTAGACTGAAAGGCTCTTCAGAAGGGCTTGTGGATTCCCAGTATACAGCAGCTTTTCTGAATATCCTGTTGTTGTTGCATCTTTTGGAGATAGATGTGAGGGGCAATGAAGAGAAGAGAGAGAAAACAAATAAATGCACAAATAAACAAAGAAAAAGTGAAAAAGGAGATAAGAGGTTTTCCACACAGGAAGACATTTGGTTTTAAACACATCTTAGATTCTCTTCCTTAGAGTAATATTTCTAATAGCATTGCGAAGTGGCTCAGTGCAATAAAATAACTTACTCTGTTTGTTTTTTAAATAATGGAAAGGATGCAATCCTAAAAAAAAAATAATGCTACTGTTATAGAAGGAAATGTAAAGAGTTATTCACAAAGTACTTTTCTCATCATACAGTGCTAAAGGAAACAAGAAAATAAATACTTTAATTAACTGGGACAAAATCTAAGTTAGGGTGAAGACTGATGACCATTCTTTCCAGGCACACAGGGAGACAGATTGTGGCTCTTTCAAAAATAGCCTACTTTCACAAGAAAAACCTTGTTTATTAGCAGAAATTTCTTTCCCGACTATGTAATTATAGATGTTATCTCCAGACAAACAAACATAACTTGTCTTTGTAGCTCCCTTATCTTTGGCAAAAGTGTGTGGAACTAAGTTGAATATAAAATAAGGAATTTGTAGCAAAGGCTAACACTGCATCCTTAATTCATGCAGCAACGTTCTGCCTTCGTGGTCCTTGTTGTACATACAGTGTTGTCAGCTTTTCTGAGTTCGTCTTAAAGAAAATTTCATCACTGAAGCACAATAGCATGTGTTCAGATCACAGCTTCTAGTTTAAGCTGAGATTTTTGTAGTCTCACAATTGGCTCCTGATGGCTCCTCGGGGATACGAAATGTGATCGTTATATTGATTCTAGTGCACTTAATTTGAATTTATTGTTCGTCAATCAGATAAAACTCGTAGGAAATCTAATTCGGAGACAATCCTTTTGGCTATACTGGTCCTGTATACAGGCTTTCCTTTTTTTATTGCGTCAGTATCTGTCCTGGTTAGTGCTTGCCTATTTTTCCGATTAGCCTCTAATGTTGACTGTATTGTTTAAGAAATGTTTAAGCCTATGACTCCAAGATAGGTTAACTGCTAGTGCAGGTAGTCACTGTGCAAGGTTTTTTAAATTAAAATTATCTGATTATTTTTTATGTTTCACTGGAGTTTAACAGAGGTTTCATGATAAAATTTGGTATGAGTTACAAGTGTATGATCCAACTGAGTGAACATCTATTTGGATGCTGGAGATGATGAGTAGCATGATGAGGTAGGAATAATAACGTTAATTTTGCCTTGCAAGCATAATTTCTGGTTGATTTTAACCTAGCTGTTAAAAACCAAAATGAATTGTCACTTCTGATTCTTCTCCCTATTTTCTCCGAGTTAATGAGTGACCACCTAAACAATTTTTGGCATTGAGGACAGAACCACCTCCCACTGTTCATTCCTTCTCCCACTCTGCAAGGGAGAGTTTCCAAGAAAGAGTTGCCATCAATGAGGAAAGCTTATGCAATGTTGATAGCTGATGTGTTTTACGAGCTGCTTTCTTCCTGCCCCACTTCCCAGGATTTTTCTAGGGTAAACTTCTACTTGCAGTTTCTGCCCTGTCAGCTGTGGATGCTGCAAATGGCAAACCATCTGCTTGTGTTGCATGTCTACAGTTCACAGGGCAACATTTTCTTCCTGGAGGAAGATGGAGAGCCTGGACAAGCATATTTGGCTGGTATGGAGAGGGCATGGGACCTCTTTAGCCCAGGCGGAGGCTGTTGAACAGCACTAAATAGACAAACTGCGTGCTGCAGTAATAGCTGGGAACCAGTTATGATTGATAGCACTATTTAAAGGATGTTCTTTATTGATTTTTGACAGAAGGTGGGTGGGTGGGTGGCTATGGCCTCTCACAGTATTCCCCTCCTGTCATAATCGCTTGCAACAAATGGATCTTCCAGTGTTTGTTAGCTGATCAGAGAACAAATGGTGTCCTGTGCTATCCATCTTAGTCGAGTCTTTTTTGGCTGCCAGCCTGCCATGCTGCGCTCTTGACAGGAGAGCAAGCATCCTGGGGGTGAGCTGCACAGGTTTTCTTTTCCTGTGGTGCTTCAGAGAAGGAGGCTTGCCCAGCTGCTGCTGCTGCCGTTACAGGTCATGCTCACTGATAATGGTGGGGGCGTACATACCACATACCATCGCTGAAGCTGAACGTGCTCCAGGAGATAGCAGGCAATGTCACTAATTTGGTTTGTCTCTTCCCTCTCTCCTTTGGTCTGTGAAGGTGGGAGCACGTTAATAGATTGTCTTGTCTCGGTGCAGTTTTGTCTTTTATAAAGTCCATATGTCAGAAAGGGCAAGATAAATGAAATGTTCTCTGTGCTTAAAAGAAGTAGTGAAGTCTGTGATGGCATTTTGTTGCTGCTAAGGGCTTGTTGCGTGGTTTTCAATCAGTTCTTGAGAAACTACCATGACGGATATATGCCTCTAGAATTGTTCTATTTCCAGGAAGGCACATCTCTTGTCTTTCTCTTTCTGTTCAAACTGGGACATGGAACAGATCACACTGGTGGTACCAACAGGTAGATTCCTGCTTGATATGGATGTACATGTTTGTTCATAATGAAAAAATCTCAAAAAATAATTGACATCTCAAAACTGGTTGAACAGTGGTAAACTAAGAAACTGCATGTCCAGCTCTGTGGATACAGGAGAAACAGTTAGGTACCATGGTATTTTTCCTCCAGGCTACTCCCGGGTAATAAGACATACACTTGTTTATCACTTATAAAGATTACCACCCGCATCTAGCCTCAAAATGATCCTTTTCAGTATGCGTGTGGTGGTAAAGCTAGTCTAAGATGATTCACATTTAATCAGTAAACAAACAACAGTGTCGCAGACCTTCATCCACACAAAAAATGTGATGAGTCTTGCTCCTTTGATGGTAGCTTTAAGAACTGGGTGTGAATGAACAATGCAAGGAGAAGGTAAAGTGAGGAAAGATGGAGGTGAAGCTTTTGAAAAGAGAAATGTATACTGAAAAACAGATTACTTAGATAACGGGCTCAAGCTGGAACATAGGAAGTTCCATTCAAATACAAGGAGAAACTTCTTTATGGTGAGGGTGACAGAGCACTGGAACAGGCTGCCCAAGGATGTTGTGGAGTCCCCTTCTCTGGAGATCTTCAAGAGCTGCCTGGATGCAGTCCTGAGTGATGTGCTCTGGGCAATCCTGCTTTAGCAGGGGAGTTGGACTAGATGATCTCTAGAGGTCCCTTCCAACTCTGACAATTCCATGATTCTGTGATCACTGTATCAGTTTTCAGCTTTGGAATGCATCTGGAGGTCTTGTAGCTCCTGAAATACCTAAGTGTGCTACAAAAAGCAAAGAAATGCACATAATTCTTTTCTCATCATCTGTTTGTTAGGAGATATTTCAAAACTGGGTATAACCATATTTTTCTGAACATCCATGGACTCTGAATTTTCTGTCTTCTTGATATCATACTTCTCCCAGAAAATGCTTCCTTTTGCCTCACTGTCTGGAGAAATAAAAAAAAAAAAAAGACTGAAAATTGCACAGCCAAAGGTTTCTTCTTTCATCTTTAAGAAAATGGTCTGGTTTACCTGACATATCACCACAATGCCTGGATGAATGAGGATTATTTTTTTTTTTGCTTTACTTCTCCAAAGTATCATGCACATTTTATTTGCGTGAAGATTAAATGAATTTCATTTGATTTTGAACATTTTCAGATATTTTTTAAAAGGAAACCTTAAAGCAGGAAATATTTTGTTTTGGGAAGATAATATTTAGAAAACTTCACAAATAACTTTTGGATGCTTTACAGTTTTCCTTAACCAAAAAACATAATAAAGTCCCTCTGAATTTGCAAACTACTTCTTCAGGGAATCTGCCTTTGTGCAGTGTAGAGTTTGGTTAAAAAACAAAACAGTTTTTGCTTTGTACAGCATACTGCCTTGTACAGCATACTGATTTCAGTGCTGGCTTCATGCTAGTTATTTAAATCTGCTATGGCTGCACAGGAATTTATTATACACAATATAGTTGAATCTGTGAAGCTAGATGATTGCAGCAGATGAAATAGCATTATTATTTGGCAGAGAAAACATTGGTGTGCACTAACAGCATGAAATTACTTATCATTTACCACTAACAGAAAACATTTATATGCAAATGAATGTAAAAAATAGACTTACTTTACTCATGAATGATTTGATTCCTCTTAAGAATGATACATTTTATCTTAATTTCATCTTCTTGCCATTTCTCACACAGAAATCCTTTCCTTTGCCCTTATCACTAGTCAGATCTTAAAACTGCTTTTGCCGGTAATAATGAACATTAGACTTAATCACTGCAGTGCTAAGTGAGGAAGACTTCATTTCAGAATGGAGATTTATATGTACTGGAGTTGGGATTTATTGTTAATATTCTGCATGCTCATAGCAGAAAAATTACCTTTTTTCTATTGCCCTTTGTAAGTTAAAGTTCTGCTTATATATCATTTGCCTTCCTGTCTCCAGCATGAGCTAACTTAACTGCAGAGAAGGAAATCCTGAAGTCCATCACCAGATCAATAAAGCTAAGGAGTTAAGGACTTCCTAATACCTCATATAGATAACACTGAAAATGTTTGTTGCTATTGTTAGTAGATCTTCTATACAGAACTGTAGAAAACTTCATGGTATGCCAAAGGCAGTATATACATCTGTATGCAAAGGGTGAATGTCCTTTCTCCCACTTGCCACAAGAAACAGATATGGTTCCTAGGTTCCAGAGTGGCTGGAAAGCTGCCTGGCAGAAAAGGACCTGGGAGTGTTAGTGGACAGCCGGCTTAACATGAGCCAGCAG
>JAOQGH010000001.1:124475049-124724804 GCA_025769975.1 Gallinago jamesoni | reverse complement strand
TTTAAGAAACGTGTAGATGTGGCTCTTCAGGGCATGCTCTAGTGGCCAAGATCATTGGTTTGTGCTGGGGTGTTGTGCGTGGGGTTGTGGGTGTGGGGTTTAGTTGGTGGGTGGTTTTTTTTGTTTGTTTGTTTTGTTTTTTGTCTGTTTGTTTGTTTCTGTGTGGGTTTTTTTTGTTGCTTGTTGTTTTTGTGGTTTGTTTTTGTTTTGTTATTGGTGTTTTTTTTGTGTGTGTTTTTCTTTTTTTTTTTTTTTTTAATGTGGTTGGACTCGATGATCTCAAAGGTCCCTTCCAACCACAAAGATTCTGTGATTCTGTATTTTTTTTTGTTGTTGTTGCTTTTTACTTTGGGCTGTTTGGAGTTTTGGGAAAGTATGAAATATAGGCCCTGGTTCACAGAGTCATAGTAAGGTTTGGGTTGGAAGAGACCATTAAAGATCTAACCCCCTAGTTAAAAGCAGACTGGATAAAAGGGCCGTTACAATATAAAATATTTTTAAGAGGTAGCACGTTCATAAGAATGTACTTATTTCCCTCATCTTTTTTTTTTTTTCTTTGAAACTGCTGATTAGCTGTTCAGGACTTTGTGAAATGCATGTAACTGGATGTGTAACTGGTAGTTTGAATTTTGGAGAAATAAGAGCACTTGGCTGGCTAGGGACAAAATTACATGAGAAAGTAGAAAAACAAAAAGGTAATGAGCACTTGGTCTTGCGGAGTCTGCTGATTGAATAAGAGTAAGAAGAATAGTTTATGTAATTGCTGTATTAGTGCTACAAAGCATGACCAGGACTTGGCTTTTCGATATGTTTCTTATTGTGCTGTAGAAAAAAAAGTGCATTTTTCAGGAAGGAGGATGATGATGATGATGATTATGAATATTTCCTGGGTTCTGCAGGGCTGTAAGTATTATGCACCTGATTTTTTTTTTACTATAAACATTTAGGACAAATATTTATACTCTTTTAAACCATTTGCATTTTAATCAGTATATGTTTAATAGTTTCAGTAAATGATAAGTGTAACTTAAGCTATCTAGCTTTTTCTTCTTACCTACTTATTCTGTGTTTACGAAACAGATGTGTAAGGATCACGTGTTGTGCACTTTTAAATTACCCCATATGTCAATGCTATTTGAAGGGGAGATAACCTTAGTGTTGGCATTTAGTGATGCTGGAAGTAGGGCCGTTAGAAATATATGTCATAGGCAGATCTGATGAGGTATAAAGTTACATAAGGCACCTTCCATATGACAAGCTGCGTTCTCGGTTGCTTGCAACTTTGGGCTGGTAAGCTATCTGCCTCATACATTGTGGGATGTGTTCAGCCAAATGTTTTGGAGAATGAGGTTCAGATGCAGTTTGTTCATTTTTAAAAACAACTTTGGAGACAAAGGTTGGAATCTCTCCTGGTGAATTTTTGGCCGCCCCAAATTTTGAGGCATGGTTTTGAAACAGCTGCCACATGCCGTGGGATCCACATAGTGCTGTTTGGATTATTCATTTAAAAACTTGTCCTGAGAACTGAAGACTCTGAACTTTACTGTTTCCAGGTTGGTTGCTTGTTTAAAAGCAATAAATAATACATACAGAAATGATCCTCAAGAATTAAATATGGAAGATGAAAACACTGAAAAATAGTGAGGAGCAGCATTAAGTTTGCCTGAGGTTACCTTGAGTCTGTTTCTTAGCAGTCATATGCTATTCTTACCTAAAACTCCTGCATTCAGTCTGCAAATAAGTAGAAAAAGACTTTTTAAAAAGTTGCATTAGAAAGAAAACTTATGATTTCATCCTTGTGATTGTTATCCATATTACTGAAAGATAGCAGGCACAACTGAGAAGGTACATTTCTTCATACAAAATTTATTATACACTACCCATGATTTGTTACATGGTACAGTTATCTAGACTATAGTATTTGTCTTTTCAAAAGGTTGCATTTTTTTTTCCTTCTTTAAAAGATAATGTTTACTAGCATGGTAACTAACATTTGCCAAAGAAAAAGAAACCTTTACCTTCGGCAGTTTATACAATCATGCTTGCCTTCTCCAAAGGGACAGCAGAAATTAATCGATGTAAACACTGCTATCTGCTCTGTTTGCCTGGAGAAACTGTGTTTTATTTTCCTTTTACCCCCAAGCACCAGTGTTACAGTTGTGTCTCTTCAGTAAGAGTTAGCACTGATCACTGCATCACTGCATGGCTTTTGCTTCACGTTTTCCAGCAGCTTTCTGGGCTGAAGAGAAGAAACAATTATTTAGGGAGGTGGGCAAAGAGGCCATACACTCATTTCTCTACCTTGGGTTGTTTGTAGGAGTCAAATGATGTCATTGAACTTGATGTGGCCTTTGGGCTTTGAGATATGGAGGCATCTGTGGCTGCATGAAAGTTGTGCTCAGGACATCTGTTCTAAGGGATTACTGAAGCTGGGGTTGTTCAGCCTGGAGAGAAGAGGCTGAGGGGAGACCTTACTGCTCTCTACAACTACCTGAAAGGAGGCTGTACAGAGGCAGGGGTTGGTCTCTTCTCCCAAGTCACAGGTGATAGAACAAGAGGAAATGGCCTCATGTTGCGCCAGGGGAGGTTCAGATTGGATATTAGGAAAAAGTTTTACATTGAAAGGGTTATCAGACATTGGAATGGGCTGCCCAGGGAAGGGGTTGAGGCACCATCCCTGGAGGTATTCAAAAGACGGGTTGACATAGTGCTTAGTGATATGGTTTAGTGATGTTTTTTTATCAGAGTTAGGTTGATGGTTGGACTAGATGATCTTAAAGGTCCCTTCCAACCTGGACAATTCTATGATTCTATGACTTTGGCTATCTCTGTATGGCTTATTGTGGTGTGTTTAGATCCGCAGTTCTTTTGATATCTGAGCTTGGCTTTTTCAGTTAGCTGAGATGTCTTTACATTTGCAACAGGCAATGTAAAAATACCCTAAACTAAAGGTCTCAGCAGCTTCTAGAGCTTCTGTCTCTAGCTTCTGTCTGAGCCCACAGACATAGTTAATACTATATGAGCTAGGAACACTTTTTAACTTGTGCTAGCAGTGTGAGGTGTGCTTCCCGGTCAGCAAGGGTTAAGTGAATTTAACACAGGGAAGACATGAAATAAGCTTTGATTATTTTATTTATTTTTTTTTTTTTCAATGGGGGAAGCAGGGGGGACAACTAGTAAACATTGATCAAGCTAATCTGAGAAAAAATCACTTTACTTTCAAAGCTTGGTTACTAAACTCTCTTCCTACCCTGTGGTGCTGGTGCAGGGATGGGCTGGCAGAGGGACTAGGCTGGCTCTCCTCACCAAAAACAAAAAAACCCCAAAACTTATCAGTGTGATTAGAGCTGCTGTTTGTCAGCGTGTGAAGAGAAGAGCTACAATTCATCACTCACGCTGTCATGTGAAGCCACAGAGAAGTAATTAGCAGGTAAAATGTCTATTAATAGCTCCCACCACCTTTAGTTTGAACACCTGCTGACAAGCTATTGCTCTGCATAGCTTAGCTTCATCAAGTTCTTGTTTTGTGATTGCCAGAAGAGACTCCATTAGAGCCATTTCTGTTGAGGTGGGGTGTCTCTGAAGAGACTCTTGCCCTGTGGCCTCTTGTTGGGAAAGCGGATGTGTTGACTTCCTTCGCTTCTGGTAACCTCTCCAAGCACGCAGAGATTTCTTTGAGGTTCTTTCAGTGACTGTGAATTTATTTTGGCTAATGAAAGCATAACTTACGTTAGTGCTGGCTAAATGCAGAGTAGGGAAAACAAAGATTTGTCTCCTTTGCTTGCAATTATCTTCTTACAGTGCTTGAAAATAAATGCAGTGCGTTTCTAAGAAAACCATATTGTTAATAGTATATTATCACATATAAAGTATGATTAA
Organism: Gallinago jamesoni; assembly: GCA_025769975.1. Taxonomy (NCBI): domain Eukaryota; kingdom Metazoa; phylum Chordata; class Aves; order Charadriiformes; family Scolopacidae; genus Gallinago; species Gallinago jamesoni. The sequence continues at coordinate 124,720,925 of JAOQGH010000001.1, read as the reverse complement.
GCTTGGCAGTTTTTATTTGAGCAAGATTTTTTTTGCAATATTAGAACATGCAACTCTTTGTTCATTTTCAATGTAGGCCAGAAATATTAGTGATAAACAAAGTGGGGATTTTGTTAGCTTGACTGCTGTGTTAGGATCCTTCTATTTGAAGGCTTTGATAAACACAGCTGCCCAAAAATCTATCCTGCCTGAAATTTATCTGTTTCGTATTACAGGTGGAGGCTTTACCAAAATCATCTCACATAAGACTGAATTTTATATTCAGCTTATTCAGCTTTTTTATATAGCTTTTTATTCAGCTATATAAAGCTTAGGCATTACATTTGTCCCTCAGTTTTTTATGTTAAAGAACACACACATATTTGATGAATATGTGTGAAAATAGACTTTGTATCTGTTAACATTGTCTCTTCCTCTCTGCATAGCTGACAGTGAAAAAAGGCATCTGAAAAATCTGTGTCTGTAGGTGGCCCTTACTTGAAATGTTAACAAGAGACCACTGGGCTTTTGTAGGAGCCAATTTTCTAAGGAAGCCTAGACATAAATGTACCCAATTTTCTTGTAGAATAAATTTTTTGAGTAGTGTTTTGCTCGGTCTGCAGCGTCCAATATTGCAGGCTTTCCTTTTGCTGGTGCTTTGCTTTCTGGTTTCTGGTGGGAGTAGAGGCCTGTCCGATTCCCACCAGCAATCTGGCTGCCCTGGGCACAACAGACCAGCACCAACTGGTTCCCAGCATCCGCCATGGAAGTGGGGGATGGAGAAAGAGAGGGATCTCTTGGCTGATCTGCGAGACATTTGGTGTGACTTATCTTTCACCCAGAATATCTTTCATTTGTTTCTTCCCCTGTTAATTTTGCCAAAATGAGCTAGATGCTCAAGAAGCAGTATGAAAGAAAAGGAAGCCCAGTGGTTTTTTCCAGCCTACTCCTACCTAGTCCTCAATCTCCATCTTGCCACAGCAACCACAGAAAAAGGCAGCAAAACCAATTTTTACCTGATGTTTCTCTCTTTAATTTGGACTGATTTAATACGTTATTAGTTATGAGCCGTTTAGCTGCATAATGAAGTACGTTTTACTTTTCCATCCCAAATTATTGTTTCCATCTTGTAATTTTTTATTTATAACCTAACTCTGTTGTGTAATTGCTATTAATATTTACATGGTGGAAAAGTCCCTGCCCAAACACACAATTTGTCTAATTGGGAACCGAATGTGGTGGCAGAGGACGGTGTGTGGGGTTGAGAAACATGCCCACAAAGCCTTCCTTGCCCAGGATATGGATGCACACAGACGTTACAGTGGCGGTTTTGAAAGCACAGCCTTAGCATATGGTCACTTCCCCCTTAATCTGAGTCCCAAAGCACATCCTCTGCTGTGGAAAGATGGCTGTTGGTTTAGTGTATCCCTCATGAAGTGTGCTGTTCACAAGCGGGACGAGGGGCTGGCTGGGAGGTGGCAGCAGAAGCTGTGTGCTGAAGTCTCTTTGCGTGATGATCTCCCATTTGGACCTTGTGGGAGGGCTGGGGCTAGCTTCAGTGTAATGTTCCTTCAGTCCCTGTGTAATTAAAGAGGGGATTAAGTTCATTTAGTAGATGGTTTGGATTAGGAGCGTGACAACTGCTGTAAGTAATTACCTCCTCCCTTCCCCCCTCCACTTCCTATAGAAAAAAGACTCAGGTAAATAAGCTTCAGCAGCCTTAAATGAGCATTGTCAAATATATCCTGTCTCCCATCACTTCACTTTGTGAACAAATTAGCAAACTTGGGTCCTGGGAGGAGAGCTGGTGAGGATGGGGGTGTGTTGTTAGGAAGTAGATTCTTCTGTGTGCAGCAGAGGGGCTTTTTGTATCCTACATCAGTATTTGTGGTAGCAAGTGATTCACCTTTGATAGTCAGTAGCTCTTTCCATCATCAGCTGAACAAGTTGTGAGCACCCTATGCTGTAAGCCAGTGACGTGGTTAAAGCGAGGAGCACCTTCGGAGTCCCCTCTTTCTCTTAGAGGAATAATAATCATGAATCTATGTAATTGCTTATTTCTTTACAATGGCAAAAGAAGTTCTCTTTTGAAATAACTCTATTATTTGCATTTGTGAGGAAAACAAATCTATTACAGAAATAACAAATCACTGATTGTACTATATTGTATTGTAATTGAACATTAAATTAAGGCATTCTCTAGTACTGTTTCAGCAACGTTTGTATATTTGAAGGATTTTCAAGTACTATTTGTTAATATTTCTACCTAATTATTTCTGTCTACTGCACAGCTGAAGAACATAATTTAAGTTTAAGGGATTGACTCTTATATGGAAGCAAAGTTTACAGCTTGACTTTAAAAGGGCAACACAGACATTGAGCAGACTATCACTGTGCTCTCTGGTGTGTGATTTTGGTGGTACTTACTGCTAACAAGAATAAAAATAAGGTAATGAACATGTTTCCTTCACTGACACCAGAAGCAGTTTGGTGTCACACTGTGTCCATACAGCATACTTCTGCTAGTTGCAAGCCCTTTTGCCTAACGTGGTCTTAGGAATTGGTGTGAGTATGGACACAAGGGACTGACCCCTAACCATCAGATCTACTGAGAGAACCACCTGATCTACTCAGACTGATGCAGTGCTTTGAAAATCGATCTTCCAGACAAGTTTTTTTCTTCATTTTGAGATGTTTTTCTCAGTGCACTGAAAACCAGCTAAAAGATCACTCATAATTTTGCTCTTCTTTTGTTCTATTTTTATGCATGTTAGAAACAGAACATGCCATACATTTAAAAACTAATGAGTGGGTGTATTTCTACCTTAATTATTAGGAATGGTTTAAGTTTTGAAGCAGAAGAGCAGTCTTGCTGTTCTTGGTACTTCATGTTCAGCTGCAAAGCTAACTTTTCTTTGTCTGTCTCTTTTTTTTTTTTTTTTTTCAATGCAGAACTATGGCTTGGAAACAGAAAATCTGAAAACCCTTTCTCACAAACTGAATGCATCTGCCAAAAATCTGCAAAACTTCATCACTGGGAGGAGGAGGAGCGGTCACTATGATGGAAGGACCAGCCGCAAATTACCGAATGATTTTCTGACATCAGTAGTGGATCTGATTGGAGCAGCTAAAAGTCTGCTGGCTTGGTTGGACAGGTAAAATCTCCCAAATGTGTCTCAGGTAACCAGATCACGCACACACACAAGCCCCCAGCTTCTTTACAAAATGTAATGTTGGCATTGAAGTGGAAGCAGAATTCATTTACAAATTCTGAGAGGATGTTTGTAGCAAATTTTTCATGTCAAGTCAGCATGCAATTCAGATAGCCTTTCAGTACAATACTTCTAACTGCACTGCAAGCCTATGCATATCTGGAAATACAATATAGCAGCAGGATGACATCATAAGGTTATATATGTATTTTATTATTAATACAGAACAACACTTTGATCTGCATAACTCGGATTCATTGCTCTGATAGTATCACATTCACAATACTATGATCATACTTTTCATTAAATAGGTATCAATACATACCTCCAGTGTGTGTGTGAGCATGTGTCTGTAAACATGTGTGTTGCATTTTAGGTTTTTTAAATGGCAGTGAAATACCTCTAAAACTGTAGATGCAATTGGAACTGTCTTACACTTTTACCACTATTAACTAGGATATATGTGGAACCAGGACTTAAGTCCTCTCCTTTACTGTATCTGTATCTGTAGTGACATTTTTTCTAATGATAACCAGAGTAATATGCAGGTATTTATAATGATCATTGAAACTCCTGAAGTGGTTAAAATTAGTCTATCCATATGTCTTTATAGAATGAATCACAATGCATTTCTATCAGCAAAGATAAAATGCTTATCTTGATTTAAAGGTGTATCTTATTTTGTATCCAGCATCTGAAGTTTTGTTCAGAGTATGATCTTTGTGTAATTCTTAAAACCCAACAGAATTATTTGGATTTACTGCTCTGGGTTTTGTTATGTTTCATTGTCCTGAGGAAAACCAGCTTCTGTCCCATAAAGGGTATCCATATGAAAGGTTTAGGTGAGGTATGAATCTTTTCCATTTCTTAAGCTGAACTGCAAACTCTTTTCAATAGACTGCAGCTACCACTGCTTCTTGTTTTCTTCCCTCTTTCTAGCCTAGAGTAACTAAAGTTGGACTCCTAAATTTCTATTTAGATGCTTAACATTAGAAGCACAGAGAAGCAATACAATCTCATGGAAAGAATCTCATGGAAGCAATACAAATCTCTTGCTATTAAGACTTGAAAATTTTGGAATATATTTTTAGATCTGTCTCCAGCCTCTTGTTACTTGGAAGATCTGTAGGCTTCGCTTTTTCTCCCTGCAAATAATTTTGGACAGAGAGCAGCATATCATTCTGGGCTTTAAAACAGAAGGAACAGTAAAAAGCAATGTTCTTTTGCATAGGCAGATCAGTGCTTACCACTTCTTTCTATTTAGAAATAATCTTGACTGTTTTCTCTTTGGAATTGTGGCTAATGGATAAAGGCTTAGTTACGAAGTTGAGAATTTGGTGGTGAGTTGTTTTTTTTATAAAATACTCTGGTATTAAAAAGTAAACTTTCACATATGTATGTTTAACACATTGAGAAACAATGTGTATCTAGCATCTTAATATGAATTTAGTAGTTGAACTTCAGGAAGAAAGTAGTTGTTGATGCTACAAAACATCTGTACCTGAGCACTAATTTGTCATTCTAGTACCATGCACTATCCTCAAATTATGCATTTTTAATACTAAAAAACAAATCCAGTCTGTAAAATTTGTTGGTCACTCAGAAGTGTTTTGAGAGTTATCTCTTAGTAAAATTAGGTTTATAAAGGCAGCTATAATTCTGTTAACAGGTTTTAGCGTTGGTGGGGGAAGATCTCTAAAATAATTCCTAAAAACAAGCATATCAATTCTACTCTTAGTAAAATGCAAAATTTCTTTTGTGTTTTTCTGGCCAGACCCAGAAGTTCCAAGAAGTTAAAAATGAGGGCAGCCATTGTGGTAGCCCACTTTTAGCAATACTGTCTTTAGTGTCCAGATAAGGCTTCCTAGAAGTGATATTTTAATTTCATTCAGATTTCTGGGAAAGTCCTTTTGAAGATCTGTGCAACTTGAACATGTGGTTCTTGCAAATGTTTTCTGTAACATTAAAAAGATTTTTCTGATTTATGAGCTTGTGGGTATTTTAGTTAGGTTTGTTGTTCCTTCTTTCTGAAGCCCCCAAATTAAGATGAAGGCAGGCCAATGACTGTATTTTTCTCAGGAAGTGGGAACATCTGGAGATCAATAGGATTCTGCTAGTTATATTCCTTCCAAGAAGCTATTGAGGCCACTAGGGGGAGATAGAAAGATTTTAAAAATAAAGTATTTAAAGTCAGTAACATGGATTTAATTTTATTCTGCACAGCTGTTACTATTAAATCTGGGCCCCAAATCTTAGATTTTTTGATTGGATTCTAACACTGGTTCCATCTCTGGGGTGCAAGAGAGGGGAGAGCAAACCATTAGGAGGAATAAAATGGCTATAGGGTTATCCACCCCATTTTAAGATCCATAGTGGGCTGCGCCTATGCAGCGATTCAGGTCATGTCTGGAAAAAAGCATCTTGCAGCAGCTCCAACTTGCATAGAAATGCAATGATGTGGGGTTTTTTGTGTAGGGAAAGGTGATGACTTTATACAGCTTGTGCTTCACTTGCTGCTTTAGAGAGCTGTCTTTTTATGGTCTTTCTGTAGGACACTTAAAATCTATAAAGACCTCGTTAGGCCAGGCACAATTATCAAAAGGAGTGCAAGAGCTGTGATTTGTTGAGTTACTTTCCCTGTGGCTCTCTCGTGGTGCCACTGTCCAGGGCCAATCCAAGGACACTTTTTGTTCCAGGTCTCTGCCTGGAGCAGTCCTACTTCCACATGTATGTCAGAGATTTGAGTTTTACTGAAAATTAGGGTAGCTTTTATTGCCAGACTTTAAAAGTCTTCTGGTTTAGTTTCATTTGGGAAAACTTAGTATTCTAGCTATTTTCAGAAGAGGTTGGCTGTTGATTTTGAGGAACATTAAATAGCTCTCCAGAAACATCCTGTAAGAAACTTGTCACCATAATAATAGATTATATCCTTAAACCTTTTAGATTAATTTTAACTTCCTGTTACTTTCTCAGCCCACAAAATGTATCCTCTCTTACAGAAGACTTCAAAAAAATGTTTTGGTCTTCAAATTCTTCCAGGCCAATTTGCTGATGAGAACAGTGTTTTCTTGAAAAACTATGAGAGTCTTTTGTAAAAGTACAGTGCGTTTCCACTTGACACTTAACGTAGCTCTTAGGCTGATGGAAAACCACACTTTAGGCTATAACAACAAACTACTTCCCTAATGTTCAAAGCAACAGTACATCGAAATGTCTCTGGTGGTACTTCTCAGGAATTAGAAAATAATATATACTGTCATACAGGGGTTCTAGACTTTCAGTTAGATCTCTGGAAGTTAGATCTTTTCAGTCTTTATTCCTGTAATTCATGAAAGTTTTTGTTTTGTTTTGTTTTTGAATACTTATATATGCCACCTTTCTGATTTCTCCTTTTTTTCTGATTCGTCAGGTTCCTGTAAATTCTTCTGCCTTTTGTAGGGCTTATACAATCCATCCTGAGGAGGGTTTTTTTAAATGTATAATTAAAGTAGGATTATTGTTGTTGTTAGTTCATTACTGCGGACCTACAACATGAATGCATTGCAATTTTTTGGCATAAAACTATCTCTAACCTCATTAAAGTATTTTTTTCTGTACAGTAGTATGTTCAGTAGTATCTGCACATTTAGTTGAAATTGAAATTAGACATATTTATTTCTGTTAATCCCAGGTAAGGTTTTGTTCTTACAGCACACACTTACAGTCCACCTGAAAACCACTTTGTAAAAGTGTGGCTTCGTGTGTGGATGTGTTGTTGTTCACTGCCTCTCTGAGATTTCTGAATTAAATATTCATCATCCATCCATGGCTTTCTTGATCTAAAAGCACCATGAACACCCAGGGGATTTTGAGAATCAAACTACTTTTTTTATTTTTTAACATAATTATCTTAGAATTTTACCATGTTACTTGCATCTTCAGTGACACCACTGAAGCTTCCCAGTTTTTATCCAGAGGCAAATGTGAACATAGAGCATTTAGCAATGCTTATAACTAACTTTCTGTCTGGTTAAGGCACAGCCAGCTTTTGTACTGTACTCACATCTCATTCCTTTCCCACAAATTTGCTACTACCTATTGGTTATGCTACTGAAATTGTGATGAGTCCTGAGTGAAGGGCCCTCAGATTAATCCAATACCATTCCTCCCAGAACTTAACACACCATCCAACAGGCAGACAGAAGGTTGTATTTTCATCAGAAGTTGGGACAATGTTGAGTGTTGAGTTTGTCTTCTAATGAGCAAATGAAGGCAGCCTTGGGAGCAAAAGCATCTTTTACACATCCTTTATGCACCCTCCTTTCCCCCTTCAAGTCCCACTGTATGTTATGTGTTTTTCTTTCATGGGACAGCTAGATTTAACAGGTAGAGCTCATTACTGTAGTCTTAACCGGGAAGAACTATAGTGCTCTTTGTGGAGGAGGAAGGATCCTGAGGGAACTTTACCTGTGGTGACATTTGGTGGCAGCTGCATGAGGTCTGTCTCTTCCCATCTTGTCTCCTTGCTCTGCCAGCATGTTTGCATGTTTGCAGGCCAGCAACGTGCCAGCATGTTTGCATCCCTTGCTTCTGCTGGTACCATCTTCCATGTTGCTCTTGGAAGCATATGTTGTCTTCATTCACCCTGGAAGTCTGTATTTCCTGCTGACTGCACTGAGCAAGAAAAAGTTCTTAGTTGTGCATCTGGGCTTCCTGCTCCTGCCTGCTCCATCGTGCTTGGGCCCTGTTGTCTGAAGCAAGGGCTCCCTGTGCCATAGATCTTGCACAGCATCAAGAAGAATGTTTTGGATCTTAGCAAATAATGACAATATCTGTATAAGCTGTAAATGTGCACTTCGAGACCGGGAATAAGGAAGCAGGGGTGATGGTTGTTTTCAGGGCTTTGATGGAGTCTTCATTAGTGATACAACTAAGATAATGCAGTAGTTTATTTTTCAATTAAGAATTTAAGAAAACATAAGCAACTTCCCATGAGAACTACTGCAACATTTTGCGTCTGTTGTGTCACCGATTTTAATGGTTGTGAATTAGGATTTGTCAGGGAACACTGCATTTTTTCAGTCTACTTGACTCAGCCATCTGTGTGGGCAGTGATTCAATATGTCTTTCACAGCAACTCTCCTGTATCCCTTGTTTTTCACCCTAGCACTATCCCCCTTTTTGGAAAGAAAAAACTTAAACTGCTGCTGCATATTACTAGGAGGAACAAAGAGATCTTGCAGAGATAGATTTTGTATTCAAGACTTTCACTGCTGTGGCCAGAGAAAAGCTACTAGGCTGACAAATGTGCACGGATTTGATTAATTTACCACTGCTGTCTGGATACATGATATGTGAACAAAATGGAACAAGGAGATGAACAAAAAACCCAACTGTAAATAGAAATTGTCGGTCATATAAAAGTTATAGGTCAAATTGCTGCTAGTAGTAACAAGATGTAAAATTTCAGAGCAAAAGGCCTTTCTGGCAAGTCTAGGTATGCTTTTAGGACCATTCACAAACTGGTGGGGTGTAATCCTTTGACTTCTAACTCCAGGTGGGCAAGTCATTTCGGCATGGGCTTAAATGAGCTAACATTCTGCAAAGCATTCAAATGTATACAGATAACCTATTAAGTAAGGCTAAAATCTGTGCCTAAAGTTCAGGACATGGTTCAGTGGTTAAGCCGGGGCAGCAGAACAGACCTTCAAGCCTCACTGTGGGCTGCGTAATCTTTTTTTAATGATGCTCTGTTGTCTGCAGAGAAGTGCAGCCTGCAACGATGAAACCTCTCTTGTTTATGTATGAGCAATCCTAGGTGTTCAGCTCCAGCGCACCTTTTAAGCCTGCTTTGTATGGAAGGGCTGTGGTAGCAGAACGTGTTCCCCACTCTAAAATGGGTCTCCCTCTTTTCACCATGGTGACATACACAATGCGTACCTTTTCTTCCACTGTAGGTGAAATGCTCTCAGCTGGATTTCTTGGTCCCATTTTTTTTTTTTTTTTCAGTGAATGACCCTTGGGGATGTTTATGGTGTGACTATTTTGTAGGTTTAGGTAGAGGAGCATTCATTGGGAAAATTATGCTTGGATGTTTGCAAGCCCATAACTTCTTACTTACAAAGGAAGTGTTACTGATTTAGAGGCTCCTTTATAAAAGATGAACTGTTAGCCATGCTTGGTTATTGCTTGTCCTGACAGGGTAGATCGGGTTTGCACACAAGATGGTGAGGGAAATGAAAACCCAAAGAAAAAGAAAACCAAAGAGTTGAGCAATTCTTTACTCGCCACAGAAATAATGCATTTTCTGTCAATTGGTTCTCGGTCTTAAACCTGTGAATCTTATGTTTCCTTGATGGATTTCCCCTCTATGCTTGTTCGAATGGTATGCCAAACCTGCCAGTAAGTGCTCGCTAAGAATGCTATGGTATTTAACTGTATTGTGCTACTCGAACAGCTGTAAATGTTTAACAGAGCACTCATTTAAAGAATTCCTTTATCCAGTGTTAAATTTACTGCATTCCTCCCTGCCTCTACGTAAAGCAGTTCTATTAGAAATGCAAATAAAATGTTTGTTTCATGAAAGCCTAAATCTATGAATCTTAGATGGATTTGGCAAAAACATATATGCAACAATATTGTACATTCAGATTTTTATTTGGCCTTAATGTGTTACCTTTGAAGAATATTACTGATTTGGTTGCCCCTGTCTTCAAAACATTTTGTTTAATCAAAGTGCTCTGAGGATATTTTCCCTTGTCAGGAAGCTAAAACAAGGTTTTAAAAAAAGGGGTTTTTAAAACATGGTTTTAAACCCCTCACAATTGTTATAAAATAGCCCAGTACTACAACTAGTGGTGAAATATGATTAACTTTTATTTTGGGGCAGTGCTTTTAGTAACAACAGACTGTATTTGTCTGAATTGCAACTTTTAAAAGTGAAAGTTATTTCTGTGTATTGTTTTCTCCTAACCAAATGTTGTATGAAGAAGACAGATGAGGAGGCTAAAGCATAGGAGGCTGAAAATGTCGATAATGTAGAAATACTAAGCATATGCATCTCCTTCACAATACACAATTATTTTTTTTTAATTGTTTGGGAAGGATTTTCCTTCATGTGCAATCAGTAGTTGTGAGCATTAATAGGTGTTGAATCATATTATTTCTTAATTCTCTGAGGGAATTAGCTGTGCTATATCGATGTAGCTGGTTTTTCTACCAATCCTTCAGGGTGGCTTAATTAATTAGTGTTAGATAATAATTTTTTTTTTCATTCTGAAAGATGCTGATAACTGGTAAAGTTTTAATTAGGTTTCAATTCATAAAAGTGTATACATACATGCATGTGTTACAGCCTGCATTACACATGTATAAACCAATTCATCTTTCCAAGGTGTTTTATTACTTATCTCAAACACAGGTTTAAAAACTGTGAAAAGGACTTAAAAGAACCAGTAGCTCTGTCAGGCCCAGTGTTAGGGAAAACTTATTTCCTATAGATTACTGTCTTGAAGTTGATTGACTTTAATGTTAAAAAAAAAGGAAACATCAGTTGTAAGGTGTTGTTTTTTTCCCTATGAATGAGGTATTTATCTCCCTGGAATCTGTGGTATCTAATATGGTGCAGGCTTACAATGTGGGTTCACACAGTGGAAAAATTAAGAGGCTCCCCCTTTTCCAGCTGCATGCATGATGACATAACATGTAGGAACTTAATTACCCTTGAAACCTATTACCCACCCATTTGTGAAACTGGTTTGAAAATGGCTAACCTCTTCAAATGTTGGAAAGGAGAAAACAGGATAAAAGGTGAGAACAAGGGCAAAACCACCATGCACGTGTGTGCAGACGCACTGGTGTGATTGCATAAATTTCCTTTCCTTAAGATACCAGGTGTAGGACAAAGAATGGAAAGGTGGAAACCAGCAGAGGTCTGGAAGAGGGAATGAATGGAAAGGGCATATGGTCAGGTAGGTGCCCAGTGGAGCTACAGTGTTTTCGTGTGGGTGTTGCAAAGGAAGAGAATCACAAGGCGGTGTTGAAGGAAGAACAAATACATTGTAAGAGAAACTGAGTAAAAACGGTTCCATGAATAGGGAAATATATGTTGGAAAAGGTCTTGGAAATGACTGAGAGAGGCGAGATGATGGGACACTGAGGTCGATATCATAGCAGGAAGTGGGGCAACACATGGTCTCAGTCCAAAGCTGTTCTTCAGTTCTTGTTTAACTTAAAAGAGCGCCATATTGGAGAGCACACGTGTGGAAAATTGCAGGGGTTTTGTTTCACTGGAGCCATAGGAGGTGTCTGGGACTTGAAGGTCTGAGGGATTGTGAAAGATGTGGCTTTAAAAAAAAAGAGTAGAAATCAGAATCTGATAGAAGTGGCTCAGCCAAGCCAAGGAAATATTTTTTTAAAAGTAGAGAGAAGTGGTCTAATTAAACAAGGAATTCCTTTTGCTTGGTGTCTTTATGATGCCTTTAGAAGGAAAGTGCGTCAGTAGCCAACTGAAAAGTTACAGTGTATGTAAGCTTTATTTGCATTTATACATATTGTTTCATCTGTTCACAGTCAATGATATTGCGCTGTATTAAAATTATAATCAGTGGATATATTATCAATGAAGAGGGTTTGTTTTTTTTTTTTGGTCAGATTCGTGTTTCATACTGTTTCTTTTATGAAATTCAATACAGTGAAGTTTCTGTTAATATTTTGGTTGAAACTGTTGGTGTGTTGTTATACGAAGACTTGCTGGACTGTCACTATTGAAATTCAGGTTTGGGATGGGGATGTAATACCAAAATAAATTTCCTTTGGTAGTAAATATTTAAAGAGGCCCTTACCATTTCCCCAGCTGCTTATGCAGTACTGGCTGTATAGTTCTGTGTGCAGGTTGCCTACAGGGAAGTGGTCTGAACTGGGGAGAGGGAGGAAAGGGAATTGCAATTTTACTGGTCCAATTTGCAGCAATACCCTAGAGAGGCATTGGCCAAAACTGATGTGAGGGATTCAGTTTGTGAACTACAGAGACCTACAGAGGAGGTAGCTTGAGGACACCTTACATTTTTTGCAGGAGCAAAGTCCACATAATATGGACGTGCCTCCTATGTTTCCAAGCTGCAAAGAACTTTTCAAAATATTGCATATTAGTTATTGATTTTAGTAGTCCTTTCCCTCCTGCTGGCACCTTGCTGCCCGCTTCAGATGCTGTTTTCAGTAAACTTCAATGTAACAAAAATGAGTAATGTCTTAGTCCCTTTGCCTGTTCTTTAATGTCAACAAAGTTTATTTGGGGCATTTCTAACAATCTTCACTAAAAGCAATGACGGTAAAAATGTCATTATTTTCCTCATGAACCGTGAAACCAAACTAAATTGTAAAAGTATGATGTGGTATTAGAAGCCAAAGCCTACCATGCAATTTTGTTTAGAGAAGTGCTGGAGGCCTTGAAATGTCAAATAGATTCCAGTTGTGTAATTTGAGGATCAAATTGTATTAACATCCATACTTAAAGTAAAATAATACCATTTGGTGGCTTGATTCCATTCATCTTCAATAAAAGTGAGTTCATAAATGAACATAACCTTTTTAAAACAAGGTTTCAGGTAGATTTGAGAACCTCAACAGTTACAATTTTGAAAGAAAAAATATCAGTGTTTTTGTACATCTTGGCTGATGTACTTTTTAAAATGCAATAACCAGGCAGTTCAGTTACCTTTTATCCTTTAATATGCTCACGTCTCCTGAACTTTAGTAATAATCTCTGTGTGTGTCCGTCCGTAGGCCTGCTGTAGTGCGTACCTACTGTACAGTTGCCATGTACTTCATAAAATTTGGATTTTGGATTGCGTTTATATGTCTGTGATGAAAAATTTTTGTAAGGCACCTTTTGAAACCTGCCCACACACTGTCTACTAAGTCCTCACTCTCTTGTTGCTTTTATGTTTCTTAAACTCTGCCTAGCTTCCAATTTTTGTCCTTTTATTTTAAAAAGAATGTACTGCTTTTCTCCCTATAAAATATGGGCAGAAAGTATATGTTGCTGTATGATGTATTACCTCAAATTAAAGCTGCTGGACTTGTTTATCCCCCTCAAATGCATTCTGTCTTATGAACCATCAGGGCTGGATTGGAAGCCCTGGAGAAGAAAGAGGGCATTAGAAGAAGCAGATGGAGATATGGGAGTTCACATGGCTTTATTAACGGACAGTTCCAAATCTGCCTGCAGTAAAATTTCAGTAATTCTGCATATGGAAAAAAAAAAAAAAATTAGAAACCTATTAAGAACCAATAGAACTATATTTCTAGTTACCATTTCGATATAGCACAGTTCTTTGTACTGGAAACTTTTCTCTAGGCTTAAATGAGGAAGGCATAAAACCAACCATCATGGCAAAGCCCTTAAAGGTATATATGAATATGTATTCTTTAAGAAGTGATGAAGGAAGGCAGTTGGGGAAGGGACTAGTCACTCAGCTTAATTTATAGGCAACCACACTTAAAGTATTGTTTAGGAATCTTGGCACGTTACATGATCAATTGTTAGTTTATTTAGACATTACAGTCCTTGTGGTTCTTTGCCACCTTTTTTTGTTTTAAATGTTTAAAGCAGGTATATTAGGGAGAAATGCCATCTTTGTGATGGTAATAATGCCCATAAAAACGTCATTTGCAATTTACTTAGTCAGAAGTAAAAATCTTGACTCTTTTCAGGGAAAATACCAGTCCTGCCTGGTGTTTGGCTACTTTTTGAATAGAGAAAATAGGCCAAGTTGAGTTTTTAGTTTAACACAGATCTGTAGTTCAGGAATCGGACTGCCAGCCTCACTAACCAAACACTTTTTCGCATTGCCTCTAGAAAGAAAACAAGCATTTTAAACATTCTTACATGAAGTTTTAAGGTATAGGATACATGTAGGTGATGTCTATTGAACAGGCTGCCTAGTGAGGTGGTGGAGTCTCCTTCTCTGGAGATATTAAAAACCTGCCTGGATGCGTTCCTGTCCAACCTGCTCTGAGTGACCCTGCTTTAGCAGGTGGGTTGGACTAGATGATCTCCAAAGGTCCCTTCCAACCCCTTCCATTCTGCGATTCTATAAGTGCTGGATTACACTTTTCATTTCACTAAACGCTTCTGATGGTAGCACAGTGTGGGGATGTTAGGTTGTGCCTCCAGTTTAGTCTTTGCAGCTGCTTCTGAGTGTTAATGTATCTCTAGCTCTAAATGTTATTCTCAGCTTTGAATAAAGATTTTACTACTTCTGAGTCCCTCCAGTACTTTTACCAGATATTAGATCAGGTCCCAAGAATCTCAGTGAATAAGCCAAATGCTTTTCTGATCTGATTCACATCTGGACACCATTCATATCACAGGTGGAAGTGCTGCCTCTGGTTGCCTTTATGAGGCTATTCCCAAACAAATGCAGAAGGCAAGGTGGGCTTTTTCTGGAGGAGTAAAAGCAGTCCAGAAATAAACTGGAAGGCTGTGAGAAATAATGCTTTTATAAATGGAATTTCTTAAAGAGAAACTTTAAAACTGCCAAACCAAAGAGAGATGAACGTTTTCCATGGTTATGTATCCTGTATTTTACAATTTTAGTAGTACATTTTTAGATATTGTGTGATTTTAATATCTCTAGAAACAATGTGTATTAAATTAATTATGCACCAGTCAATCAATTGGATATATGGTAGTGCTATTCAACATTTTTTTTTCTTCTTCTTTTTTTTTAGATCACCTTTTGCTGCTGTCACAGATTACTCAGTAACAAGAAATAATGTCATACAGCTCTGTCTGGAACTAACAACTATAGTACAACAGGTATGAGAACATCTGCTTAGCAATTTTTGTTTTCCTAAATTGTAAATGTCCGTTACCTTTTTCACACAACTTTATATTACTCTGTCTATATCATTGTCTAACAAAAATAAGAGTATACTAGTACTAGGTAAACACTTTATAAAAATTCTGTGTCCTGGTTTTATATTTTGTCTTTAATTTCTAATTAATTGTCTGGTTCAAAAAGTCTGTATATATTGGACTTTGGTCATCTGCTCTTTCATACAGTTCATGTCATTTAGACACCTGTTCAGATGATAGATGACCCCATGAGGCTAGAATATTGTCAATACATTTTTGTACATCCTACATTCAAAAAATTCACAGAAGTTGCTGTGCATCACTGTCTAGTTTTCTAATTGAGGAAAAGAGCCACCTGATCCATTTTCCATGCGTGTACTATTAGTGAGAAAGTGGGTAGAATATCAAACACTGCAGTACTTCCTCAGAATTAGCTCAATATCAGTTCATTTTCTTACAAATTCATTTCTATCCATGATACTGCTTATTTGCTATGGTGTAGGTAAATATTTCTCTATGTATATTTTTCAATGTGAATGAGAGCAAATGTTACTATTTAATACCTTTGGAGAACAGCAGCTTTATCTTTGCCAAAATTGATATGATTCCCCAATCAGGAAGCAGTTCAGTACATGAATCCCTACTTTGAAGTCAAAAGGAGCATTTATGTGCCTAACATTAATGCTCTGAAATTGAATTGGGCTGTAGTCAGAAGAATGATAATGAAAAATTCCATTACTAGTCCCAAACACATGTGGTTTGATCTCTACTTAAAACAAATGCATTCCAATGTAGCATTTCAAAATGTCTTCACTGAGCTTTTCTTTTGTGAGACCACTGAATACACTGAAAATTCTCATTGTGCTTTTTTAAGGCTGTAAATGCAATGTTTCAGTATCAACTTATCAGGTGTTTTTTCTGTCTCAGAATCCATTTTCTTTTGTATGAGAAGTACTTTTTAGTACTTCACTAACTTAAAATAATTTATAATTTGATATATATAATTTATAATTTGTGAAAGACCCATGGAAGGCAATGATGTTAGAATTGTTCTTGTAACAATAGCTAACAACAGTTTTTTATAAAGTTAAATGGTTTATTTAAAAAAAAATACAGTCTGTGCATTTTCTTATACCTTTGCCCTTTTTTTTTAAATTTATTTTAAGGCATTCATACAATTTAAAAACAGAACTCCAGTATTCACTTTAGTAACTGAGCACCTGCAGGACTGAAAACTGCTTTTTTTGGGTTGTTTAAGTTATATCTGACATTCAGATTTATTAACCAGAAATGATTCTTTAGTAAAGATGGATGTAAAAAAAAGATAAAATTAAACTGGCTTGCTTGAATTGTTTTGCGCATTTTGAGGCTGATTGTAAGTGTTTTTTCGTAGAATTAAGTGTTGTTTGGTCTGTTCCCCTCCCTGCCCACCCTCCACCCCCTCCAGTCAGTGCTAAATGGATAATGAAGAAAAAAATTACAAAATTACAGCTCTCTCTTATATGTATGAAGTCTAAGAAAATCTATTCAATGTCTGTGCTTTAACCTATAAATGCTTAGAAAAGTTGGAGCAATAATACCTACTCAGAGAGAAACTTTGGAATAAAATGCGGAACGGTGCATACTTTGTTTTAATCATTTATTTTCTATGTGTGTTGCACAATGCCAGAACCCAACTAACAGACCAGCACGCTGTGGATATTTGCCAGTGGAAGCATGTCCCTCAGAGAACTGCAAGTTATTATTGTAACCTGCTTTACATTCGCACTAATCATCTGCTTCTATGCAGCTTTTTATTTTGGCTTAGGGATTTTTTTTTTTTTCCCCTTAGGACTTTAGGATATTGTTTCATAGGCACTTCCTGCAGGTTTTCACTCTTAATACCATCCTCCTTGCTGATGGCTTATTTAATTCAGGGCTTGCATTCTTGTTTCATTTTTATAATCAACTCTTCCCTTGCAGCAGAACACTGGAGGAAAAAAAAAAAACCAAACAACAATTTAAATAACAAACAAATCTATTAGACTATTGTGATTTTTTGCTACCATTCCCTTGCACTATCTGCCTTTCTCTCCTACGTATATCTGCCTCCTCGTAGGAATCGGAGGCTGTGCTTCATCTGCACTTTCTGGCTGCACTGCAATAAGTAAAAAAGGCCCATTCTTTCTTGATTGGTACAAGATAGGCGTTAAAGAGATACAGGTGTACAGGTTGGGGGGGTGCGTGTGAGAGAGAGGGAGAGATTCTTTTGGATTGTGCTTTTTTTTCCCTTTTGGGCCATTCATAAATTTAGGTTTTTTGTTGGCAGAATTGTTCCAGACACAAACGCGTATGAGGAAGAACATGAGTGACTCCTTGCTTTTATGGCATTCATGAAAGTCTTGCTATTGACTTAGTTGGAGTGTTCAGCTTCAGAGAAGGTGCCAGGAACTGGTTCTTTTAAGTGTGCTTGTTTTATTTTAGAAAGGTAGCAGTAGCTACAATGTTAACTGTAAGGAATAGAAGTTTTATTGCTTTCTTAGGCAATCTGTAGGTAACTTTTATTATCATTCTCAATGCTCTTATTTCTCAGGAATCCATTAGTGTTTCAGTTAAGAAGCTTTCTTCTTTAGAATTAAAAACCTGGAAATCTTGGGAATATCTGAAAAGTCTAATTTTATATTGACTTTTTAAGTTATCAGACGTGTAAAGAAAATTTTACTGCTGAACACTGTAGTTCTTATTAGTGCTGTTTAAT
Source organism: Gallinago jamesoni (assembly GCA_025769975.1). Taxonomy (NCBI): domain Eukaryota; kingdom Metazoa; phylum Chordata; class Aves; order Charadriiformes; family Scolopacidae; genus Gallinago; species Gallinago jamesoni. The sequence goes on along the minus strand of JAOQGH010000001.1, from coordinate 124,703,158 downwards.
TGTGATCATTAGTAGCACTCGTCACATGTTTTTTACTTTCCTTAATCAGCTTTCACAATGATTTGCTCTGTTTGTTTAGTTTTAAAACCACTGATGTTTGTCTTGCAGCTTTAATGTCTGGTGGGATTTACTTAGCAAGATGCTCCAGCAGAAGTATAGCTGTAGGCCTGTAAATACTCCTTTATAAAAGCTCCACTGCAGTTACTGCTCTGCCTAAACACCTCTTTGAGGAGGTGGAAGCAATTCTATGTAACGGGGGTGGAGAGGGAGAACAGTCACGTGGCTCTGGCTTGCGCTGTTGTCACACAACATCCTTCTGACATCATCTGTCAGCAACATTCAGAGGTAAACTCGGATTTTGGATGACAGAGCGTGAGAACCTGACTGATGCAATCTGGGGGGTGGCAGCCAGGATGGAAGATAACTAGGAAAGACCAAGCCATCCATCCACAAATACTCTGTCTCGACATATAGACACCTGGGATTTTGAGCTAAAAGCCCTAATATAGACCACATAGAGAAGTCCCTGTGCACTGCCTCAGCTGAGTGATTTGGAGCTTATTCCTGGATTAAAAGTGTTTGAGATTCAAAAAAAGTAAATGTTCGGATACTCCACGCCCTGCTAGACTCACTTCCCGTGCTAGAGAGGTAATCTTTGTTCTAGTCATAGCTATCTTTCAGATAGAAGATATTGGAAAGGATCACAAGTTATTTTATGAGTAATGCACTATTTTTGTATGACACTGTTTTTTTTATAATCAAATGGCTATAACTTATGTGAAGGATGTTTCAAATATTATGTCTCACTGAGAACCTAAGTGCAGACTTGTTTTCCAGTTTAAAGAATAAAAAGGGAATTTACTTTCTTAGCCCCCCATCCCAACACAGAATCTGAATGCAATAATATAAATTGGTTCTATTAATTTTGTTAGACAAAACAAATTTTGTTAAAATTTGATAACAGATTTTGTTAATTTGTTATCAAATATGTGAACAAAGAGGAATAATTAATGTCCTCAGTACTATTGTTACAAAGTATCTCTTATAATCTTTTCTATCACAATTCCTCACTTTGGCTTTTAAGTCCTAGTTAGTAAGGACTTTAAGGACTCACTAAATATAGGCAAAAAATTTTGAATTTTAGGTCATACCAGGTAGCTAATTACTTCAGGTATCTTTAGCTAATAAACCGGCTTTAACAGTTTAGTGGTATGAATGTTTGATTGGTTCCTCATTAAAGCTGCTTTGACCTTCCAGATTGTTGGGGTTTTCAGAGCAAAATGTGTTTGATGGAAAAGTTATGTATTAAATTTCAAAGTTTTAAATTTAAATTTTCAACATTATTCCCTCCACCTCAACTTTGCTATCAAATGCTTGTAGGAAAAACTTTGTTAGCCTACTGTGGTAATAATCCTTTCCCTCCTCCTGCTGTTCAATAAAAATACTTCATGGTGAGGAGGCTGCATTATTGGAATTTAAAATATATATAAGTGGAGTACACTGTTTATACACCATGCCCCATTTCTAGTAAGTGTACAAGAAGAGGGATAAACGTACAAGTGGATAGTTAAATAGATATGGTGAAGAGTTAAAAAAGAGTAAATAAGCCCCTCTTGAAAACAATACCCAGCTATTATCTGCCTGTAGCACATGGAATTCAAATGGTATTCCCATGAGAGTGTTATAACTCATTGCAAGGAACACTGAGAGAAATTTAGACTCACCTTGTATCCTTCAATTACTGCTCTTATGCAAAATTTTTCTGTTGCATAAGGTACAAAGCAGTGCTCGGAAGTAGTGGTGTTTCAGGGTATGTATCATCCTGTGCATCTGTTTTCTTCACATTTAGAAGTCAGTGTATAATGTATGACATAAAATAGAATTTAAAGGATTGTTGGAAGTATGAAACTTTTTTGTTTACAAGGAGCTATATCAAAGTAGTTTCAATTTATGCTCTTTAGCAATTTTTTTTCTCTTTTTCATAAGAGAGTAGCTGATTTCTCTATAGCACACTTTTATGGAAAATTTAAGATGTAATTTAATGTAATGTGAAAAGTGCCTAAGGTCCTTAACATTTATGTCTCTTTCTGATTCTGCTGATTTATTTCTGCTATTTTATTATACTCTTCTTCCCCCTTGCAATTACTTACTTGTAGATATATTGTTGTCTTTTGATCTAAGTTTTGAAGTCCTTTTTCAAATGGGATTCGGCATGGAATAGCTCAAAGGTTAAAACGTCAATAATAGTCTGTAGGGATATGAACCACTACTAGAAATAATTTGGTGCCTCATTAGTTGTCATTGAGATATATGCTGTAAAGAGGTTTTTTTTCCCCAAACTTGTGTAGTCTGCGATGTGACATTTCCAAAATAGCTTCTGAAGCCACTGCATGCTTTAATAAAAACCCACCTTGTAAAGTCCTGTGAATTAGTTAGCTGTGTTTTCTTTTCTGTTCTTAGAAAAAGTAGTTTCTTTTCCTCATAGATAGAAGACCAAAAAAACCAACCAAGAAATGCTAAAAGATTGTTGAGTACGTAAGAAGCTTAGTGTTAGTGTTCCTAAACCAAAATGTTTTGGTGTTGGCTTGTTTTTGTGTTTGGTTGGTTTTCTTCTAGATGAATGATTGACAGCCTCTGAACATGGTGGAAAATGAAACACAAAGCGGAATAATTTGTGAAAAAAAAGAGTAGTCTTTTTGGTGGGGCACATGCTGGTAAACCAATGAAGCTGTTAAATTTTTCTAAGAAAAGGAGCCTGGGTGGTTTGAGGTGACGGTGAAAGAGTCAGGGACTGCTGAGTGAATTTATGCACCCATGAAAGCACGTGCAGAAAATAGCAGAAAGTTGGTGGAAGCTGAGATAAAGTGTAGACAGAGGGGAAAAAACGTGGTTCAGTATCTCATGTTTCCTTTGAATAAAACCTTTTCTTTGTAGGTTAATTGTTGTGGGCATGGTGTCAGTGCATGTTGAGTGGCATCATGGCTTCTATTTGAATAGAAACGGAGAGGATATGCCATGCTTCCTGTGTAAATCTTCGTAAATGCTATATTTAATCATTATGTTGTTCATATCAGTAAAAGTGAAGACAGAAACTCTGCATTTCTTTTACTTTGGAGGTGCAGCGAAGCAAGATTTCACTTCGGTATAGTGAATTACAGAAACTATGTATTGCCATTAGGTAGCTAATGGAATCCTTGAGCATGAAAAAGTATAGGGTCTTTATTTCAGGAATATAATGTGAAGTATGTGTGTGTTTGTTTAATTTTTTTAAAATCTGTTAAAAACACATCAAGAATTTCAGATGATTCAATATGAAACGTTCAAGTCATAGTTGAGCCTGAAATGCCATCTACCTAAATAACATTACTTTTCTCAAGTCTGATTAATTTTATTTCCTCTGTTGGCATAATAACCACCTCAGCACTATATGAAACGTAAAATATTTTGCTGAAATTGTGTCTTGTAAACCAGAATTCTTTTTTTTTCACAACAGTACTAGAAGAAAGCAGATGTGAAAAATTAAGACATTATTTACCTCTGAAGGGTCTTGGAAGCGACACTAGAGAACTGCACATCATACTACAGACTCTTTTTTATGCGTCAGTAATAAAACATTTGGGTTTGAATGCATGATACTTATTTTTCTGAATTAGAGGTGTGGAAAAAAAGGGGGGTTTGACTTTGTTTTTTCTCCTTTGCATAGAACATTTTTGCCTCATTTCCAGCCTCTCATCTAATGATAGTTTCAGTGGATTTTATTTTTACCTGCTGAGAGTGTTGCTGCTTAGAGAAATCACCCTAAGAGCTGAAATTCAATTTAGACCATATAAGCATTTAAATTCTAGCAGGCTAGATGAGCAAGTATCAATGCAATTTTAGTCAGTGCTAAAATACTTGCTATGGTTTCTTACCTAATGATATACCAGCTCATTTTAGAAACGGCGTAGCAGGAAGAAGCGTTACTCTCTATATGCAAATTAAGAACTAATATGTGACCAAATCCCAAAGGAAAGTGAGATGATGTCTTTTACAGAAAGCAGGATAGAAATAATTGGAAATGGAAAATGACTTCAGAAAGATAGAAGAAAAGAGCTTAGTGTACACGTTGCATTTCTCTTAATCCAGTGAGCAATTTTTCCCAGTATTTGCTTGATCTGTGGGTGATTTATGTAAGTTGTGTTAAATATTTTACATGAAGTATTCTGTTACTATGGTGATAGGTGCCACTCCACACAGATTGTTAAAATAAAATTAAGGCAATTCTTTGTACTGAGTAAGCTGGGTAATTGCTATTAGTTTGTACACAAGGGTTATGAACTTAAGAACTGCAGGTTAAATATTCAGAGAAAGGCTCTAGACTTCTAGAAGCATTTGTGTAGGTTGCATAGGAAATGACCTTTTACGTAGTATTTATTTAGTAGCTTGCATTCCATTTTTCACAATAGAGGGTTTTTTTTCCTCTTCCTTTAGTATCTTAAATGGCATGTGCTCACCATTCTGTTTTCTCCCGTCTCCGTCAGTACTTATGCATGCTCTGATGGGGGAGGACAGAGTGGGTTGCTGCAGATACAGATGAGCCCTGGCTTCGGTGTGGAGGGGCAGGGAATAATAACTGAGTGAGGATGCCATAGACCCAGTGGCAAGAAACCGCAGGGTTTGAATAATTGTAGCACAAGTGAGAAAGAAAGCATATATTTCTGAACGGCAGTGGGAAGAAAATCGACAGGATTTGTGTGGGAAGTGGAGTTGAAAATGGCACCCAGGTTGTGAGCTTGTGGGACATAAGGTGGTGGAGCTGTTGACAGAGATGGGGAGAGAAGGGGGAAGCAGGGAGGGTTTGGGAAGAAACGTGATTTCAGCTTCCCAGCATACTGCGTTAGGGCTGGTGGCGAATATCCAGAAGGAGATTCTGAACTGCGAATGTGAACAGAAGGGATGAGAGATCTGTGACTCATCTGCACAGAGATGATAATTAAAGCAGCATGATTTTAGGAGGCTGCTGAGCAATAGGGAAGAGGTTGCAGAAAAGGGGAGAGTTGAGGATAGAGCTCCCTGAGACTTTGGCAGTCAGAAGGAGAGGAAGAGCCATGATATGAGACTTTTTTGAAGCGGCTCAGTGGGAGGAAAGTCAGGGAAAGCACATATTTTTGGGACGTTCACTTAGAAGTATAGTGTAGAAATATAATATGTTTTTAACAATGGCTGTGTAATTTTAAAAATTCATTTTATGAATTGGCAGCAGCCAAGGATTACCTGTGCAAGCAGTTGCAAGTGTTGCTGCATAGCTTAAGAGATGCTTTCTATTGCATTTTAGCTAGTGAGACAGGAAACAGGTATTTCCTCTTCTCTCTCTCTTCCAAACATTTGTAATTGTCAGTGTCCCCAAGGCCCACACCATTTGTATCCAAAGTCCTGCTAGACCTCTCAAAATCTAAGATGTGGTAAAGCACTGCAGTAAAATTCCACCTGTGTCATGTTCTTAAATCTTTGCCTGTTGCCAGAGGAGAGCATTACTGGCTTGCCAGCTTCTGTAGCTTTGGGGATATTTAAGAGGTTTTTGTTTCTTGTTTTAGTGAAGGGGGGTTGGAAGGGAGGGGGTTGAACAGAGCTGTATATCTGCTGATTTGTATTTTGTTATTCCACTAATTACCCAGAAACACCTGTAAAGCACAGTCTGAACAGAGTTCTCTACTACCCTTCAGGTTTCTAATCATCATGCTCTATAGAACATGGTATTTTGCCATAGCCTATATTATATCGATCAAGTTTATTGTTTCAAAGCTGTCATTGTTTAATCCTGCCATCAGCTATATTAATTATATTTTCCATGCATTTTCTAAGCAGTGAAAGGCTAAATTAACCTGCCTTACCCTTGTACCTGTTTGGAAATTATATACTACTGTCTTGGTCAGAGAAAAGAAATAAAGGGTAATAATAAATGAAAGTATTCTATGAGAGCTATAAAACTTTTGCTGTCTTCATGTGTTGGCAAAGCTTTAGACTTTGTCATCATTGTTGTTGAGAATTTTTTTGAGAACCTTCAGTGATGACTTCAGCAAACCCCAGTCTTGTGGATTTCTTGCCATAGCTGAATTGGGCAAGATTCAAACCAAATGGGCCTCTTGAAAGCCAATGGCATAAATTCCCTAGAGCTGGTTACACTTGAACAGGCTAAGGGTGGGCTTCTTGAAGCTAGAACAACTTATTTTTGATGGTGCAGTGCTGAAGCTGAAGTAACTGGGAGTTATAATCTGAGCATTCTCAAGTTAAATTATTTTTTATTGTTGCTAAGTAGCAAGACTGACAGACCATCCGTTTGACATATACTGCTATTAAAGGATTCAGTTACAGTTTTAGTCAATTTGAGAAGCAAAGGGATTTAAAGGATGACTTGGCTTAATTCCAACCAATGGCTGCATTGCTCAAGACAAGATTTTATGTGAAAGTTTGGCAATGTGCGAGAGTCTGAACCCTCTTTCAGCAATCATGTAATTCATTATTTTTGTTACAAATAGAGAACTGGACTTACATAGTTTAGAACATTTTGCGTGACTTCAAAACAATGGTGACAGCAATTCTATCAGACATCTGTTTTTAAGCAGTACATAAAATCTAGCTGTTGTCCTCTTAAAACTAGACATGGAAGATATGTGGGATTGCTCATGAAAGATGCATTTCCCAGACAATTTCACTACCACTTATAAAATTGTTTTCCTAACCTTGCCAACATTTTATCAGCAAAATACTGGTAAAAACAGTGCAATATACACAACCACACACATGTAAATTCAGTTGGACTGCAGAGGAAGACAAATGAAAAACAGTGAAGATGCTCCTCCAGAAGAAACTTGAAAGCTACCTGGAGAACAAATGCACTCAATGGCAAGCTTTTGTTCTTCACAAGTTGCTCCAGTTGACTCCACCTCTGTAGCACCCCACAACCTGCTTTTGAGCAATGCTTCTATCGTATGAATTCACAATGGATGTCTTTTGGCAAATGTGTTACTTGAGGATCAGGACATCTGCTTTTTGTTATTGCAAGTCATGTAACCTGCTTCTATATCAGCTCTGCCTAGGAAATTTCCTTGCCTTGGAGGAAAAAATAAATTTGGATGACTAAATATATCTGAGCACCTAAGGCATCTGCTGAGCAAGAAAGTGCAGTGAAAGAAGTGCATGCTCTTGAGCACTCTGACCTAAGGCTTACTAGAAATGCTGAAATGTTGCTGAAAGAACTAATAAACATATTTCTGCAAGGCTCCCTTTTTGTACCCTTTAACTATTTTTTTGTATATATTTTATTTTCTGAGCTAACATAACTTTATTCTGAAGTTAAGTCATGGGCTTGATGGGAACTTAAGACTACCAAGTAGAGTGCAGTGCAGCAGCTGCCTAGAATATGTAACAAAACCAAGAATAATAATAGTAGTATTAGTAAAAATGATGGTATGTTTCAAGATTATAGCCCGCAAGTAACCTGAGAAGAGAAGTGTTTGACAGGTAATTGCAACAGGTAATTTGACAGGTTGCCAACTCAGACTTGTAAACCAGATCATATATATGCAAAAATAGCAGTGTTTTCTGTTGAATATTATCCCATAATTATAGTCCTGGAGAACTTCATGAACATTTTTTTCCCTGTGGGATATATGAGCAGTAGGATGAGTTGCAGGTCTTCTAGATCTCAGTATGTCACATTTTGAGTTGATTTAATCAGCTTGGGTGCAAAGGAAAGGACTAAAGAATAAGAAAAGTGCTGGTGCAATTATCTGACCCCATTCCCCACTTCTGTGACATACTAAGAAAAATGTTTTTTAAAAAGGCAATAATAGTGAGAGGAGAAGAAAACAAAACAGAATAATAAAGCATCATAAATATAGCTTTTGAAAAATAAAATCCATGAATATTTGTCTTTTATATATGTTGCCTCGTGTGCAAATTGTTCTAGCAATGTCTGGGACAGGGTGGGGTCAGGCGTGTATATTCTGCAGCATTGACACCAGTTAGTGCTGTCTAATTCAATGGGTTTAATTTATGTGTCTTTAGTAACTATTATTTATAGCATTACAATAGGATCTTTGCAGATAAAACTTGTAACTTTTGTAGAAGTAATACAAAGTTGTGGTTATGAAGGTCAGAAGTTCTGGAAGAAATATAAGTGATGCCTCGTTGCAGTGTAGCATAGGTCTTGCTAGTCTTAAAAATAGGTTTTAAAATTATTCCAGGACTGAAAGTGCAGAAGAACCATCTTCCTCATTGTTGTGGTTTGTTCTTGTTCTTCTTATCTTCCTTACTGCATTTTTTTTTCTCTTTCGTTTAGTTTTGGACCTCATGTTTTCCTTTTTTTTAGGATCTTAGCCTAGTTCCATCAGCATCCCCAAAGGTCATTTGCCATTTTTGATGCACGAGGCATAGCTGGAAAAACTGACCATGAAAATCTAGTATTAGTAATTAAGTTGTTCTATCATATTCCCCTTCCATTCCTCTTTTTTTGCGGATGATACTGTCCCATTTTCCATTCTGAAATGGCTAATGGCCAATATTTGACTACATCTTCAGGAAGTATAAATTAACACAAAACTGCTTTTGTTGCTTTATTAGACACCTGTGTTATTAATCTCTTAGAAAATAATGTGCATTTAGAAGATAACCTTATGCTGTTTCAGCTGAGATTTTGTTTGGTTGATTAGATTAAGATCATATGGCCTAGCTTTAGTTATAATTTGTCAGCACATATATGTGTGCAGTTCAGAGAATAAAAAGGTAAAACGTCACCTCCTCCTTGCTATATCTTTGCTTTTCAATTCAGGGGTAATCACAGTATTCTTTCACTAAGTGAATAGCAGTTTGTTAGCTTGTGTAGGAGTAAAGCTTGGTTGCAGATTTTTTGTGTGTTCCTGCTTTTCTGAAGTGGAAAAAAGTTGATGTTAAACTTGGATATGATCTGATTCTTACCTTACTTGCAATGTGTCGATACTGTTGTTAAACAGATATTTGAAAAGATCAAGAGTAAGATATGGGCTTGTACTCTAGGTGTGGAAGGAAGAGATGTTCTCCAGCTGTGGGTGGTATGCTATTACGAGTACAAATTTGTTTCTAATTGCGTAGTTAGCAACTCTTTTCATAGTTCTCAAATGCTTTAAGCTCTTCTAGTTGAAATGAAATGGGTATGAAAAAACAATAATTGTAAATGGTAAAGGCCTCCAGTAATAAGCATTCAGCTTATCATTCTACCTAAGGGGTGTTTGAAGAGTGTGGGCACAGTTGTCCTCAGCATTTGCTTAAAGACAAAGCACAAAGGAGTGAGTGACTTAAAAAAATTAAGGGAAAAGAAACTGTTCACTGTGAAATAAAAGTGGCAGGTAGGTTTTGCTCTTGGGATCACTCGGAAACAGCCTCAGCCTTCGTCTCTAAGGATGGCTGCAGGAAGTTAAAATGAGCTGGCTACGATGCGGGGATCAGCTTGGTGACCTTTTCTAGATTTCTTTGAATCCTAGACTTCAGGGCTGCTCTGGGCTATGCTGGCATGCATCTTTGCATTCCGGCACATTTCCCTGAGTTCATGCTTGAATTATGTTTACTTGGATGTCATTCACGTATGGAAAAAGGATATTTTGAAATTGCTTTTTTACCTAAGCATTGCATTTGCTTTCCTCCAGTTTTTCTTTTATGGTTTCCTGGACTGTTAATTGTTCTCTGAATGTGAAAATGTAGCATCAACAATCAGCTGTCCCCTATGTGATGAAGTTGTTTAGCAATTTGTCTTCCCAGACCCTGGATTTGTAGGTAATTATGTGTTGAGGAGAGAATTTAAGGTTGAGGCCACCTGCACCTCTACATAGACTGGATGCCTGAGAAGTTTTCTACTTGCTTTACTGTCTTTTGTAGATTCAGAAACATTTTATTTTTTTTATATATATGCTTTTGGTTTGTCAGAAATAAGCATATTTCTTAGATCCCTTCATGATTGTGTGGAAGAGTTTAATTTCAAGGATGTAGCAGCATTTCTTTCTTATTCACTGATTTCTTGGTTGTAATAAATGTCTATGGCATTTAACAAGCCAGCATCCTTCTTCCCTTACTACTGAGACTTTTCAAACAGTATCTTCTTTAAGTTGAATGTTTAAGCTTATATTACCAATGAAATAATTATGTCTTCTTAAAAGCACTTTTTTTTTTTAATATAACTGTTGCAATCTATTCCTACTATTTTTGCAAAATGAGTCATTAGAAACCATGCAGAACATAAATGTATCCAGATTGAAAATGTTACATGCCCTCCCACATATAACAATGAAATGTGTGTTTTGCTACTAAGATTGCAAATACTTCATTGATGTCTGCATATAATTAAACGTGTTAGATTTTCTTTCCGGCTGTACTTAGTGGTGAATGTTTCCTGAATGCCAACAGCTGTTACTCGAGAATACTCCTGGTCAACCTGCTGCTTCTGCATAGGTTGCCTTATATAAAGCTTAAGAATACATTGGCTTTTTTTGCCTGAGTAACACTAGAAGTCTTTCATGGATTAAAAGTTCATTATTTAAAAACAGTTGCATATAACAAAGTTGTTTTTCTAACAGGATAAACATTTTTAAAGAGTGAAAACACGAAAACTTAGTCACATTTTTCTTGTGGGTTATTAGGTATGAAATAAAGCATCCATTCTAAACAGAGCTTGCACTAATTACCATAAAGCTACAGCATCTGATGAACTTAGGAAAGAGTGGTTCTTTCACCAAAGTTGGTTTTATTTCATGTGCTCTCTGCCTTGCTGATTCCATTTTGCTGTACCCACTGAGATTTTGGCCTGTCAGAAAAACTTTCACAGCCCCCAGCCTCCTATCTGTTAGTCTTGCTCGTAGAAACTGCCTCATATGCTCTGTAAGGTGTCAACACTGTGTATGCAGTCCCCAGCAGGCTGTATGTAGTAAGGTGGTCCGACTCAAGTTTCCTCTGCCTTTTGTATTCCGCATTTGTCTTTCCTTCCATTGCATGGAATGATATAAACAACCAATGGTTCCCTTTTCTCTTCTTCCTCATCCCAAGGTTTTCCTTCTCTTCTTTGGTAGGGTGTACAAACATGTCCTGCTCAGCAGGAACTGTTCAGCTTAGTTTTCTTTCTTGGGTACTTAAGACTATTGCTGATGCTTCTGTTTCTCAGTGTTACCACTAGAAGAGAGTAATTTTTGTCCATGGTCAGGGACTGCTGGTTGAAGCCACTTTTCTGGTGTGTAAGTGACTAGCTGGTGTGTGCTAGAAGGATGTAAAGTGGAGGAAGATCATTATCTGTCTCAAGGAAGGAAGCAACAAGAACTAGTGAAGACATACAAACATTTACCAATATTTGCCTTCTGTGGTGGCTTTACACTTTGATTACATGAATCTTTTCATTCCGTTTGAGACTTCGAAAGCTATTGCTTTAGGCTAAAGACTTTTCAATTCAATTTAATTTAATTCTTTTTAAGGCTAAATCTAGGAAGGGTGAATGATTGCATCAATTTAACCTTCCTTTTCTGCTTTACTTTTTCAGGATTGCACAGTATATGAAACAGAGAATAAAATTCTTCATGTGGTGAGTAGTGTTTGGACTTCTTAATAAACATATTTGTATAGACTACATAGAATTATAGATCGGTGTGTTTTGTGCCGCTTCTATGCAGTGCCAGTGTGATAATGAACTAGTCCAGGTATGACAGAGTGAATGTATGGAGCTACTTGTGAATAGGCAGTGATGTTATGGCAGCTGAATGCATATGAGAAGCCAGGAACACTGCAAGGGCTTCCGTTTGTCTGGCTCAGGCCCATCTGTTATTTGCAAACCAAGGTCAGAAGAATGATTTTGAAAAATAGCATTTTTTTTGAGAGTGAGCTGGTTGCTGGGCTTCTAGGAAATACATATTTACATTAGTGATATAGTTTAATGTATACAGCTTTATTCCTCGTAGGAGCATGGAGCTAGCCTAGTCATAGGAAAACTAGTGCAATTCCTTCCTTTCCAATTCTCAGCATTAAAGCAATAGTCTGTTCACAGAATCTGTAGTGCTGTTGATAATAAATAAAGCAGATGAAAGTCATCAAGGCATCAGAACATAAGATGAGTTTGAAAGGCTGATACTTTCATGGATAGTGGAGTCAAAAGCGTGACTACACTGTGTCTGAAAACTGTGTCTAAGTTTAAAGTATTAAATTGAGTTTTGTTTTGTGGCTATATTTTAGTATTAACTCAGAGCTTGTTTCTAAAAGTCAGATAGGAAAATGTTCTTCCTGAGAGTGAGTTTTAATTAGTGTGATTAATTAGTGATTAATTAGTTTAATTTATTCGCTGTATTGTACATTTAGGTAGGTTTTGATATCTTACTTTTCTTATTAGTGGAGCTTTAGCAAGAAAATACTGCATTTCTCTATTTTAAAAGGTGAGCTTCCCAGTAAATTTTTCTATAACTTTTTTTTTTTTTCAGTGCTCCCTTATCAAAAGCTTGGCAAGCTGAATTCTATAAGCTTTTGATGCTTTGATTTCACAGTGATGTGGAATAAAATGTCTCCTTATATTTTTAAGTTTCACTGACTTTTTAGGGCACAAAGAATTAACAATTTTAGTGAGGCTGACGTCATCATCTTTGCTAGGCTGATCTCTGCAAGTATTTAAGTAATAAAGTTTTAAATTGCATAATCTCGGCAAAAGTTGAAGTGTTACAAGTTTGAAATCATTATATATAGTCTTGTTTTCAATATATGATTGTTTTCTGCTTTAAGAGCCAAGAGCTCTGACATCTGCTATGTACAGTATGTATCTTTTACAAATTAGCAAAAAGGATTGTAAAAGGACCTGGCAGTGTTTGGAGCTGACAAAGCATCACTTTATATATAGTCTTCAGCAGGAAGTTTTGAGGAAACAGAGAGGGATTCATTTAAGAGGTGTGAGTGTACAGATGTGAGAGAAGTTTCAAAAGTTATATTATCTTACATCTTTCAGACTCACATAGGCTTATTTCTTTAATCCACAGTAACTTCATTGTGGTGACAGGTGGACATATGTATTATTCTAGAGAGCTTAATTAGCTTCTAGGATTAGTGCTCAAGCCTGCAAGGAAACATGAACAGAGCGTTGAATGTTTTACTGAAGCCCAGGATTAAAAATGACTGTATGTATTACTATATCTTGCATTATTTCTGACCATGTTGCCTTTCAGCTGATGGATGGGATTTCATGGGGAAAAAGCTGACCAAAAGCAATCAAGGAAAGAAAAAAATGTGTGATTGAGTAATTAAAAGATGGGATTTGAAATCATATTTTGAATTTGAAAAGGGCTATTTTACATGTGCAGCTGAAAAGGTTAATGATAGAACTGCAGGTGAAAGCTGTCACAGTTTTCTCTAACCCTTCTTCTTGGAAGACAGAAAAAGGTGTTGTGATTTTAACCTGTTAGACAATCTGCAGAAGAGCAATCTAACAGGTAGATTTAAAAAAGAGAGGAAATGCCTATTGATGTTAAGATCTTGAGAAAGTGCATGGTACTTTTATGTCAGTGTCAAAGAAGACAGGGTGTTGGATACCTTATGAGATAACAGTATTTGAGTGCAGGAGTACAAACTAGATTAAAGATGTTCTATATTAAGAATTTAAATCTCCTGTTATAGACTGTGCATCCAGTAAATTTAGAGGTGAATGTTAAAAAGAAGTTTCTTTGATATAAAAAGAATAGTAGTAAATTTTGGCAAAGGCGTAGGAAGAGTCTTGAATGAGAAATGCTGGGAGAACTAGGAAAGATTGGGAGTAGAGGACATATACATGGATGTTACAGAGAGAAAAAGTAGATTTTCTCTTAAATTCAAAGACCAAGCTATTGCAAGTCCATTTTCTGTTTCCCATCTGCAAACTATGCAAATTCATGGAGGTAACAGAAGTGGTGTCTAGCCAGCCCCACATCCAGATGCCTTTGAAAGATCAGATACCAACATATAGCTGTGTTTACTCAGATGACACAGAGAAGAAAATTAATGCAAAACTGTGGGCTTATCCTATATGATTTCACATACCATGTTCTCACGACACAAGGAAACAAGGTTCCTCAGAAAAGTGAAAGGCACTGACTTGAAACTAATTAGCAGTTCATGCAATTAGCCTAAGGAAATCCTTGTTGCAAGGTATTGTTCTCACTATGGATTGAAGTCAAATTTTAAGAGATCCTTCTCACACAAGTAAAAAAGAACTACAGCTAAAGAAATGAAAATTAATTATATGACAGTGATGTATGCTTATTCTTTAGGACACCAAGAAATTTACCACCTTAGGAATAGATCATTGGATCAAAGTAGTTAATTTTTGTCCATGTTGCCTGTTGGTGGTCCAGTGGTTTTCTTCAGGTTCAACCTGTGTCCTGGGTTGAACATCTCCATTGTTCACATGGCTTATAAGTGTTATTTTGGACTCGTGCTGTGGTTCAGGGGCTGGAGCTCTGTAAGCACTCATGTCCTCTGGGGATGCTGCCCCATTCACCCTGGAGCAAGCCTACTTCATGGCAAATCAGGGTGGTGGGAGGGTGTGTGGGCACAGGCAGGGCTACTGGGTACCTCCAAAACTAACCCATCACTGAGTCTTCACACTTTCCTCTGAAGCGTGGTGGATTAGGAAACATCCCTCAGCAATGGCAAAATTCTCAATTAAATGACCTATTGGTTTGCTTAATGAGGTAGGGCCAAAAAGTAGTTAATGTGCTCATGTTATAATCACAGTAATTTCTTTTGAAAAGCAAATAAATGCCCTCTTTCTTTTAGAGATGGCAGTGTGGGTGTTCATGTGGAGAGACTGCTGAATCACCTTGCACATAGATAGTATGTTTTAACATCAGTAAACTTATTCAGATGTTAGCTTTTTCAATATCACTGGTACATTTAAGAAATGGTATTCTATGGAGACAGAAATGTGTAGCTTCAGTTTATGTTCAAGAATGAATTGCTTGGAGTAAAAAAAAAATATTTCAAATTTCAAATGCTATATAAAAAAGCATTTTGATTGTCACAATATTAGGTTAAGTAGTAAACTAATCTGTGTCAACTAAACTCATAAAATGTACCTAAAGGAAAAAGGTCCTATTGAAAACTGATGAAGTTTTTAAAAAGATTACCTGTGTCAATTTGTTCATTCCTTCTAAATGGAGTTGCAAAGTGTGCCTAGGAAAAAATGTCTTGTATAACTTTCTGCCCTGGAATTGCAGGTGTGGCAAAAATATTTTAAAGACAACTGTATTTCTTCAAGTTTTTTTTCTCTGAATTTGTTCACAGAAACACTTGGTTTCTCTGGAATAAGAAGCATAAATCCACACAGGAATAACATGTTGGGTTTTGCTCACTAAAATATTGATGCTTCTGAAATATTAATGAATACAGAGAAGTACTTCATCTTTCTGCCACCTCATTTCTCAGTATTTTTTCCTGGTTACCTTTTGGTCAGTAAGTGATGTAATAAATAAATAAATAATAATATTAGTAAGAATTTACTAATATAAATAGAGAGTAAATATCAACAAAAAATAATACAAACAGCAGTAGATGGCAATAGAAAATATTCACTAAAAAAACCAGATTTTAAAATACAGTGGGCCTAAATATGAAAGGCCTAAATATGAACCATAGGTGTGGTGCTTGCTTCAAAATTGGAAATTAGTATTAGAGTTAGAAATTAGCTCTGGGTAGTTTATATTTAGAATATTTATATTGATTTAACTTGAGATGATAAAATGTATGGAAAGCTGCTCAGCTTAAAAGGGTATCAGTTCTGATTATTTGGGGGACTTATAAGTTAATCCTTGCAAAAGTCTGAATGGAGCTTTAAAATATTTGAAGAATAATTCATTGATTCCATCCAGCTGTTCAGGGCTGTATATGATGGAAATATCTAGTTCAGATTAATCCATGTGAAGCAGTAGAGTATTAAAGTGAGAGCAAAGCAAGAAGGACTAATTATAGAAAGTAGAAGCCAGGCCTCAGTCAGATTAATAAGTTTTAACTGAATTTCCTTGTTAGTTTAATTCTCTAAGAAACTCTAATGTTTTCCTAAAGAATTTCACTTCCTTTAAATTATGTTGCTTTTCCTGAAAAAAAAATAATTATTGAGTTGGAAAACCATAGAAAGGAGAACCACAGAGTGAAATTAATATTCAGAAGTTTTTGAAAAACAAATAAGCTATTTAAATTTAAAAAGAGTTATTAAATTGGAAAAGAAAAGACTGAGTAACGGATCAAAATGTTCTCTTTTTCCTAAGAGCCTTGCAGAAACCACAGTGATGATAATTCATTCCTGCCCACTATATTTGAATATTTGTTATGGAACTATAATCAACTAAAAATGTGTTGTCAAAAGTATTATTTTTTAAATTATAAACTGTAAAAGTAAAAAGTAACCACATTTCCTTTCAAGAGTCTATACCTTGCAAATTGGGCCCAGCAAACTTCACTCTAATAGCAGCCTCTCTTTTTCCATCAAAATAAGATTTAGTTCACTATTTAAACTTCATGTATATGCAATTTCAAGTCCAGGCCCAGTTGGTTGTAAGAATGCCGGAATTAATGATGTATTCCCTATAGTACAACAAATGTTTTGGACTAAAATTAATTGGATAATAATTATTTGGTTTGGCTTAAGATAACTAGTTAGACTTCATCCTGAATCTTCATGCAGGAAGTTGCTTTATCTCAGTCAGTTTTTACTAACTGAGCTTTTCCTTTTTTCTTTTCAAACAGATTAAACTTAATATTACCAAAAAGATTCTTTTTCTTTACTTTTAGCTCTAATGTCCATTTGTCTTATTAGCATCCTATTTCTCATTCAAATGACATAGGTGAGAGTTGATGGGTGCTTTTCTTGCCCTCAACCCTGGAAATGTGTTTAAGCCAGGGTGCTTCAGTATTGCAAATACATAGAATCATACAATGGTTCAGATTGGAAGGGACCTTAAGGATCATCTAGTTCAAACCCCGCTCCCACTAGACCAGGTTTCTCAGGTTGCCCATTCAGCCTGGCCTTGAACATTTCCAGGGATGGGGCATCCATAGCTTCTCTGGGCAACCTGTTCCAGTGCCTCACCACCCTCACAGTAAAGAATTTCTTTCTAGTATCTAATCTAAATCTCCCTTCTTTCAATTTAAAACCATTACCCCTTGTCCTATCACTACAGTCCCCGATGAAGAGTCCCTCCCCATCTCTCCTGTAGGCCCCCTTCAGGTACTGGAAGGCTGTTATAAGGTCTCCCCGGAACCTTCTCTTCTCCAGGCTGAACAACCCCAGCTCTCTCAGCCTGTCCTCATAGAGGAAGTGCTCCATCCCTCTGACCATTTTTGTGCCCCTCCACTGGACCCTTTCCAAAAGGTCCATGTCCTTCCTGTGTTGAGGACTCCAAAACTGGACACACTACTCCAGGTGGGGTCTCAGGAGCACAGAGTAGAGGGGCAGAATCACTTCCCTCAACCTGCTGAACATGTGCCTTTTGATGCACCCCAGGACATGGTTGGCTCTCTGGGCTGCCAGTGCACATTGCCGGCTCATGTTGAGCTTCTCATCCGTGAGCACTCCCAAGTCCTTCTCCTCAGGGCTGCTCTCCAGCCATTCTCTGCCCAACCTGTATTTGTACCTGGGATTACCATGTCCCAGGTGCAGGACCCTGCACTTGGCTTGGTTGAACTTCATGAGGTTTGTACAGGCCTACCTCTAAGCCTGCCAGGTCCCTCTGGATGGCATCCCTTCCCCCCAGCATGTCGACTGCACCACAAAGCTTGGCATCATTGGCAAATTTGCTGAGGGTGCACTCTATTCCACTGTCCATGTCTCCAACAATGGTCCCAGTACTGACCCCCAAGGAACACCACTCATCACTGGCTTCCACTTGGACACTGAGTCATTGTCTGCAACTCTTTGAGTGCAGCCATCCAGCCAGTTCCTTATCCACCGAATGGTCCATCCATTAAATCCATGACTTTCCAATTTTGAGACCAGAATGTCACGTGGGACAGTGTCAAATGCTTTGCATAAGTCCAGGTAGATGATGTCTGTTGCTCTGCCCTTGTCTGCCAGTGCTGTGGCAGTATTGTAAAAGGCCACCACTTCTGTCAGGCACAACTTTGCCTTGGTGAAGCTATGTTGGCTGTCACCAATTTCCTCCTTATTTTCCATGTGCCTTAGCAGAGATTCCAGGAGGATCTGCTCCACGATGTTGCCAGGCACAGAGGGGAGACTGACTGGCCAGTAGTTCCCTGGGTCTTCCTTTTTTCCTTTTTGAAAATGGGGGTTATGTTTCCTTTTTTTCAGTCAGCAGGCACTTCACCAGACTGCTACGACTTCTCAAATATGATGGAAAGTGGCTTAGCAACTTCATCTGCTAGCTTTCTCAGGAACTGTGGATGGATTTCATCAGATCCCATGGACTTATGCACCTTCAGGTTCCTTAGATGGTCTCAAACCTGATCTTCTCCTCCAATGAGCAATTCTTCATTCTCATAGCACTTGTTTTTGTCTTCTGCGACTTGGGCAGTGTGGTTAGAACCGTTGCCAGTGAAGACTGAAGCAAAAAAATCATTCAGTAACTCACCCTCCTGGATAACCAGGTCTCCCGTTTCCTTCTGAACAGGGCCCACCTCTTCCCTAGTCTTGCCTTTATCCCTGACATATCCATAGAAGTTTTTCTTGTTATCCTTGATATCCCTGGCCAGAATTAATTCTATCTGGGCTTTAGCTTGAGTAATCCGGTTCCTGGCCACTCAGACAGTTTCTCTGTATTCTTCCCATTCTACCCATCCCTACTTCTGCCCTCTCTAGGCCTCCTTTTTGGTTTTCAGCTTATCCAGGAGCTCCTTGCTTATCCATGCAGGCATTCTGGCTTTTTTGCCTGACTTCTTTTCTGGGATGCACCTCACCTGAGCTTGGAGGAGGTAATCCTTGAATACTAACAAGCTTTCTTGGGCCCCTCTCCCCTCCAGTACTTTTTCCCATGTGACCCTGCCAGTCACATCCCTCAAGAGGCTAAAGTCTGCTCTCCTGAAGTCCAGAGTAATAAGCTTGCTGTGTATCCTCGTTGCTGCCCTACGGATCTTGAATTCTACCATCTCGTGACCAGTGCAGCCAAGGCTACTCTTGAGCTTGACATTCCCCACCATCCCCTCCTTGTTGGTAAGGACAAGGTCCAGCATGGCTCCTTTCTTCGTTGGCTCGTCTACCATTTGAAGAAGAAAGTTGTTGTCAACATATTCCAAGACCTTCCTGGATTTCTTGTGGCCTACTATGTTGTCCCTCCAAGAGGTATCAGGAAGGTTGAAGTCCCCCATGAGACCAGGGTCTGGAAACATGATGCTGCTCCTGTCTGTCTATAGAGGGCCTCATCTGTCCTGTTGCTCTGGTCAGGTGGTCTGTAGCAGACCCCTACTGTAACATCACCCGCCCCTGTATTCCCTTTTATCTTGACCCATAAGGTCTCAGTTGGGTCTTCATCCATCCCCAAGCAGATGCACTGCTCCATGGATCCCCAGCTCCATGCACTTCAGCTGTACATTGACATAGAGGGCAACACCTCCTCATCTCCCCAGCATGTCCTTCCTGTAAGAGTTTGTATCCCCCCATTCCAAGACTCCAATCATAAGAGACATCCTACCACATCTCTGCGATCCCAATAAGATCATAGGCCTGGAGGTGTGTGCATGTGTCTAACTCCTCTTGCTTGTTTCCCATGATACATTTATTTGTGTAAAGACACTTCAGCTGGCCACCTGATGGAGCTGACTTGCTGGCTGGAGTGGTTGCATTTCCTTCATGCTGCTCTTCAGGTGGCCTTCCTTTGAGGTGTTTTTTTAAATGTGACTCCCCAGTTCCTATTGCCTCAGGAGCCCTTAGCTCACCCCCCTAAGACTTTGAGTGTGCTGCAGCATACCCAGCACATCTCAGAGCAACAGGATGAGGGCCTCTGCTAGTGACCCATCCCACAGATCTTGGAGCATCATCCCTTTGCTTGTCAAGAGCTAGATGGATAATATATCCCCCCCCCCCCCCCCCAGGTTAGTTTAAAGCTTAGTCAATGAGTGCCCCCTATCTCATGAGCTAACACCCTTTTCCCCCTTTCAGAAAGATGAACCCCATCCGATGCCAGCAAGCCTGGTGCTGTGTAGGCCATCCCATTGTCAAAAAACCAAAAATTGTGGTGGTGACACCAGGCATGGAGCCATGCATTCACAGACCGTACACATGTGTTTCTTTCAGAGTTCCTGCCTATAACCAGGAGAACAGAAGAAAAGATTATTTGCACCCCAGATTCCTTTATTAACCTTCCGAATGCCCTGAAGTCTCTTTTGATTACTTTTGGGCTATGTGTTGCCACCTTGTTGCCACACACATGAAAGAGCAATAGTGGGTAGTAGCACTTGGCAAGATAGATTTAAGCTTGGTCACTCACCTGGGTAAAATTAAGGAAAGAAACAAAGACAAGTCTGTTTGCTTGACCAGAAATGCTTTGTGACCCTAGAGCTGCCTGAATTTTTTAATGGATGAACAGGATGAGGAAAGGCCATGGCTTGTAGAGGCCTCTGAAGCTACCTGTGTCCCTAAGTACCTCCACTCTGCTGCAGAAGAGAGACATTTTCCCAGCACAGATTGAAGCAGCCACAGGGAATCAGAACAGATGCATAACTGCTCTAGGTCCTCATCCCCCTTGCTGAAAGAAGGATCAATTGAGAAAAATCCATTAGATATTGGTACACTAGAGTCCAAAAATTCAGGTAGAAACTATTATCTTTCATTCTTCGTGCTCTGGGTGGTAAACTAATTGCCTACTAAGTGAAAGAAGATGTTTCCCCTTGAATTTTTACCAAAGAACTAGATGCTGTGTAGTGATTGTTTTTCATCCTCCTTTGAATCATTTAGCTTTGCACATAAAGACTGTGGTGTAGCTTCAATCTGCAATTATAAGTTTGGCCCTGAGCAGAGAGGAGAATTTATTACTAAAGTGCAGTGATGAGTTACTGCAAAAAAAGAAGTGGAGTCATCCCTGTAAGGCTTATAGAGAAAACAGGGACTCAAAAGGAGAAAATGTAATCATCTGTTGATTTCTCTGTAAATATTTTATAACTTTTTTTTTTTTGGCCTGGCCAAATCCTTTTCCTTTGTTCAGGCACCTTGCACACTGAAAGCTGAATGCAGCTTGAGAAAGGCTGAGCATTTTTAATGCCTGCTGACTTTTGTAGGAGCAATTGGATGCTTATCTTCCTGTAGTTAGTACTGTATTGCAGCAGGGAATCAAGATTTACAAAAGATAAAGGATCCTGATCTCATTAACAACGTTTTCATAAACAGAAATTTAGTTTTGCAAAGTAACAAAAGGTAACTGGCATTTGGGAGAGAAGGTGAGTTGTACTTCCATCTGATTTTAATGAAACTGAAATACACATCTACGATACAGCTTGTGCTGAAGAGTTAGGCTGAAAAATAATGTGTTCATAATTTGTTAGGAACAAATCAGTAGCAAAAGTGTACTGTTTGTGTGCTTTTCTTCTACTGAAATTAATTGAGTAGCCTACATGCAAAATATTATGTCAGTCCATTGCTTTCCATCTAATAAAATAATAATTGAAAAACTCTATATCAATAAATAATAATAAAAAAGTAATAACACACACACCCCCGTACTTCTCACACCTACATAATTTGTTAAATTGGCTTTGCATCTGCCAAGGTGAAAGCTCCAGTGAAGTCTGGGGAAGCTTAGGGATAATTTAGTCAAGTTAGAGGTAAAGTAGTATTGAACATAACTTTAGATTTAGGCAGGTTGTTGCTTGAATGAATATGGAATGAGCCTGATGAGCAACAGTGTGAACTGTTGAGGAGGAGAAGTATAGAGAAGTCAAAGGTGGTTTACTTCAGAACTTTCTAAGTACAGTAGCATGTTGCCTCCATTAAAGTAACTGCTCCTGTGCCATGGCATCTTTGCCATGGAAGGTCCTGATCCACTGAATAGGTTCAAGGTCTTTTTCCATAAAGAAGTCTAATGGGGAGGAAGCATGCTCCTGGTGAAAAGACTGTTTTGTCTGTATGCTGATTTATGCTGATTGGTATATTAAAAAGCCTTGGCCTATTAAATCAACAGCAGAAAACTGGATGGTAACTACATTCAGAGCCACTGCTTTAACTCTCTGTTGTAAACTGACACAGCTGTACCCTATGAACGTGTCCCAGAACCATCGAAGCTCCAATATGTTCCTGGGGCTGAATTTCCCTCTTTCTCCTTCTCCTGTCCTACACACACACAAGAAAACAACTCACAAACTGCGAATGAGATGTTTCTGAGAGTAAAGGCAAGGAAAATGCATCATTTTGCCTGTGTCAACCTCTGGACGTGTTTGCAGTGAGAGTCCAGGTACCCTGTCTTTAAGCGGGGAGGGGGTTCCTGCAGTTTAAGAGTGGGCTCCTTGATATCCTGGCTCTGGGCAAGCTCAGAGTTGATGAAAAGTTGCCTTTGTCACAAGCCCAACAGACACTTGACCCTACTTACAGAACCAACCCTTTAGCCAAAGAGTATTTAACCAAAGTTATTTAAGTATACAATAGTTAAAGGAAGCTTGTAAGATTCTGTAAGTATTCTAACACAAACAGGCTTCTTATATTTTCAGAAGAAAACTAAAGGACTTAGTTATTTTCTTGTAGCAGCTGAAAGGTTAGGATGGTTGGGCAGAACCCAGGTCCATCTTAAAAAAAAAAAAAAAAAAAGGCTTTTTTTTCACAAGGTCTTGAAAGTATCCTGGAACAAGAAAATCAAAATAAAATGCATAGTATTCTGAAATTAGGTGATTAATTAGTTTAATTAAAAACAAATTAGGTAGTCATTCCTTGGAAGTCCAAGCAACATGAATATGCTAATTTGCTATGCAATATCAGTGAGCCTTAAATTCAAAATCCTCCCACAGCAAACATCCTTTCCCCTCCAAAGGAAAGGATAGTTCTTACAAACAAAGCAAAACTTGTTTTAATGAAATGAGTTTGCTGACAGAAGTATTGCATAATTATTAAGCAGACGATGTTGTGATTAGATCTCATCTAGAGTGACTGTTTCTTGAGAAACCCTCTTTATGGGTGCAGTTAGTTCATGGCATGTTGTCTTACTGAATTGCTCAGGACTGCTAGTGCTCTATTAGAAGGAAAAAAGCAAATTCTGTTGGTTGGAAACTAAGAGAAGTAGTTTAAGAACTTTCATTTTCACTTTTCTGTACCTCCTGTTTTCTTTTGCTGTTTTCAGTCACGTCTGATATTACTGTATGGTAATTAACCTGATAACTTTTAATGGATATTTACAAGCTGTCTGTCTTCAACTTTTGTTCTCACCCTGGTAAGATCTGGTCACTTGTGAAGTGGAAAAGATTTTATAATAATGCAGCAGAGTTTTGCCCCCAAATATAATTTTTCTACAAGGACAGTTATGTATGCATCTCCACATGTTGAATGAGTGTTTACATTTTGGAAAGGTCATAGAATTTGAAGCCTTAATCTGAAAGAGCATCCTGTAATTGTAGGGTCTTCTCTGGGGACTTTGTTGTTGCTCATTTTTTGTGCTTAGAATGATCGATATCATGCTGTTGGACAGCAGGGTGAATATCTAAGATGGAAAGAAAGCCACCAGACCCAAAAGACAATGATCTTCTAGAAATGCATAGAAGCATATGGCAGATGTTTTTATCGTGGTATCTTGGTGATTTTGGCATCCAGTATTCCCAGAGCTCCTCTTGGGGAACATTCACACCCCCTTGTTTTAGGTTTGTAACCAATATAACCATATTGGTATGCTGATCTCCATAGGCTTACGGACTGTCTGTACCCCTCTCATGCAGAGGGAGAGCAGCTGCTCCAGGGAGCTATTTAATGCATCTCAGCTTAGCCTTCTGTTCCATGGCACATCCTGGACTTGCCTCACTCCTCTGCTTTCCCCATCATCTGTCAAGGCAGCCGAGGACTTTTTTTAATGAGGAGACACGTCTGTGAACTTGAAATGGCATACCTTGTGTTAGGTGGTAGGAACGCTCCTTTTCTGTACATTTTGGCATCTCTCTGCAATGTAACAGCGGGGAATTTGAGAAAAAAAATCATACATTAATTCACTGTAGATAGAACTTTATCTAAAACTGCTAAGGACCCCATAAATTTAGTAGTTTTAGAAGAGATTAATAGGAAGAATAGGTAGGTGAATACAAGTTTAAAGATACATGAAAAATTCAGTTTTCAACATCAGAGAATGATTTATAGTATACGTCTCCTCATTTTGTACATGGAGAGCTGAGTGTTCTACAACTTTCTAAAATTAATTTTCCAATAATTGCCAGTGCAATTACAAGATGAAAATAGAAATAACATTTCAGCATTATATTAAAAAACCAAAACAAACAGGAAATTTAAACTTTTATTTTATTATGTAATTTTATATATTTTTTAGCTTTTTAAAATGTCAGCCCAGAGCAATTTTCACATATCCAAAAAGCCATAAAAAGCCAATTTTGCAATAAAGTTCACTTTTTCACTTTTTCCTAATTCAGGTAAAGCACAAAACATTCTTAACCCCATTTTATGTATTTCTTTACTTCTTTTTTTTTCAGTAATGATTCTTCATCATGAAATACAGATAAAGCAGAAGGGGAGGGGGTGTGTATGTGTGTGTGTGTATGCTTGAAGGTAATATCTCTGGAAGAAGGTCATGTTGGTAATTTAAATTTTATTATATTTTCCATTTGATTCTGATTTGTTTATTCATTCTGAAACATTATTTTTTGATAAAATAAGCCATCTATATACAAACCTAAACTTCCAACTGTTTGTAAATAATTTAAAGAGGAGAAAATCCCAGTGTAATGGTCTGTAACAGGATTAAAATTTCACTGTCACTGGATTTTTTTGTTGCTTTTATCACTTAAGTTTTTTTACCTTCATTTTCACATGAGATATTTGTTGTTTGGTGTATTTTATTATAATGGTGATTTGGCAAGAAGATTATATCCAATTTTATATTATTTTTCCATAGAGTTGTTGTAGCTGTATTTTACTTTAAGAAGTGGTTGGTGCAGCAGTCTGTGAAGTTGTGTTTCAGTCATTAGAGGAGACTTTTTGGCTTTCATCTTCTGAATTTGAGAGCAGTTAAGCTGGTTCTTAATTGGTTTTGGAGGTACACACAGTTTTGGGACCAGAAGAATGTCCTAATCCCTGAATTTGCTGACAAAACACACATTTGGAAACCTGAACTAAGAAATCAGTTTTCAGTTTTTGAAAGGGGACTTCATGGAAAATACTGAAACTCCCCAAAATCACTTGCTTACAGAAATACGAGAGAATGATAGGAAAAATATCACAGCTTCTCTGCTTCTGAGAAGAGGGTATTCAGAGAGTGAGAGATGAGTAGATGCACAGTACTCGTTTGAGAGTCCCAGCCTTTTTGAGAAACTTTTTATTTCTGTCTTGCTGTGAAGAGGCTGCCAAGGATAACAGGTTTAGGAATTATCCCAATATGAAGTGGTTATTTATTGTAATCTTCATGCCTGCAATAGTAAATCATGCTTGGCAGCAGTCGAACATGAGAAACTCAGTCCAAAGTCAATTAGCATGTTTTATTACTACAGAATAAACTTCAGAGTTAAAGGGCGTTACCCGTCATCACTAAGAGCCCGATTTTTCATGTGTGCTGAACATCTGCACATTCAACATAAATTAGTGGGGTTGGGGGCACTTAATGTCTTTGCAAAAGATTTGGGGGGATAGGGAGGGGTAGGAGCTCAGCAGGGCTCAGAGACAGGGCACCTCACCCTGAGGGCACAGAGGAGCAGCTCCCCCGGTTCCTTTTGCTCTCTACTCAGATGTAAAAGTGTTTGCCTCTTGTTCCGCTCTGGCCTGCTGCTGTGTCAGTCCGGGGTCATCACAAAAAATGTACTGTGCTGCTGACTTGAGGCCTTTCACCATCCACCTTCATTCCCTCTGCCTTGTAGACTCAGCCATATGATGTATTATGTGCATCAAAAATGCAGTGCTTTAAATAGTAGGTTGATATGCAAATAGTTAGCAGTGGTATGCTTATTGTGACGTTTTCTTTTCTTTTTTGTTTTTTTGTTTTCTAGTGTAAAACTCTCTCTGGAGTCTGTGATCACATCATCTCGCTGTCTTCTGATCCACTGGTTTCCCAGTCTGCTCACCTTGAAGTGATCCAGCTTACAAACATCAAGCCAAGTGAAGGGCTGGTAAGAAGTACGCAGTTAATCAAACCCATCATCATCCAGGATGAGAAAGTGAATTTTCTAAAATAAGTTGTATATATGGAGAGGAACAGGACATTTTGGCTTTTTTTTTTTTTTAATTTATTTTAAAGTCTGCAAATAGTTTGATTTCTCATGCTAGTTTGATTTGTCATGCAGGTGGGCCAACAGTGAAGTATTTTGTAAGGCTGACGGATGTATGCAGAGTTTAGTGACCAGGGAGAAATGAGCGAGAAATTCTTGCCATTTATACTGGCTTCTGAAGAATGGTTCAGATTGTTCTAGCATCTTGAAGTCTGAAGGGATTTAAATTACTAAGATCAACTCAACCAAGAAGTTTGCGTGGGCCTATGCACAAAACCTGTCAAATTCTGGAATATGCTTCATAGTGTCTCTGGGATATAAAGCTATTTTATAAGTTATTTAAGGGCTCTACAGCATTGCTGAGAAGTAGCTTATTGAATTTTATTGCAAGAGCTCTGCATGTTTAATCAGGTGCTTGTAAAGGCTCAGTGCAGCCATCCCGTGTTTGTTGTTCAACAGTCCACCGTTGATCTTTTGTTTACTCAAGTATCCTACACCCTCCGCATGGAAAAAACCAACACTGATAAAATTACAGCTGTAGACTTTGCATCACTAATAATATCTCTTCCCACAATTCTTGGAGGTAGTAGGAGGTCATCAGAATACAGTTAACCATTGTTTGCCTAATGCAGCTTTGCCTTTTGCAACTTCTGCCCAAATTTATTCTTACTCAGTTTTCCTGAATAAGAAGTGCTGTCCTGTTTGCAGCAGGTTTTTGAAGTTGTTTGGATGGTGTAATTTTGGAGAGTGTTTTAGTTTGTGGTTTGTGGGTTGGTTATTTTTGGGTTTTGGTTTGGTTTGGGTCTTTAACAAATTTGATGTGCCAAGGTATTTAGAGCAATTATACTCTAAATTAATTTTCCAGTCTTTTGGAAATCACAATTAAAATATGAGAAAAACCCCAAACATTTGGAAGAGTAAATATTGCCCTATTCTTTATTTTAGTCTGCTATTTGTTTTCCCTTCCTCCACTGGCTTTCTCTTTTATCTCTGAATCCATTTCAAACTAGTCCTCCAGGATTTCAGCTTTTTGTGGATTCTCTCCTCCCTCTCTTTCTCCTGTAATTTTAAATCTTCCACCAGGTCAGTGCAGTCAACCTTTGAAAATCCTGTCTTCTATTGTAATGAAGAAGTATTCTTCCCCTTTCTCTTGATCACCTCTTCTGGAGTTCTGTCCATTTTTATCTGAACTTTTATTTCTTCTTCTCTCTGTCTTGTGACTGTTTTGTTGGGTTTTTTTCCCCTCATTTAAGCTTTTGTGTAGGCTGTTGTTAACCCCCAGTGACTGAAAAATGTTGAGTGGTATTTTTGTAAATACGGATGTGTTTCATGGGTCTGTTCCTGCTGGGTAGCTGATGAGACAGAGAATCTCTTACCCCTCTGTGCCTCTGTTTTACACCCTCCGTCTGTCTTGTCTGTTTAAACTGGAAGCTCTTGAGGCAGACCTTTTTCTTTTAATATGTATTTGTGAATGAATTGAACAAGGTCACGATGCTGACCGAGGACTACCGTGTCATTGTCATAAAAATAATTATACGTATTTTTAAAAAATGGAGAACACCAACTGCTCAGTATTACAAGCACTAGAAGGATACAACGCTATTTTGATATGGTCATATCTTATTCCCCTTTATCCTTGCCTCTATGCCAGTATTCTATTGCCTCTGTATTGTGCTGTCTCCTCTAGATTGTGAGCTCTCCAGAGCAGGCACAAAGGACGATACATTTGCGCCTGAAAGCTGAATATTGTACCTTTCAGCTTGCTACAGTGCCGGTCTTAGTAACAGGCCACTGTCAGGTTGCTCTTGGTGCTTCATATGAAAACTTTGCTTTTGGCTTTTTTTGTTGTTGTTTATTTGTTTTTTTAAACTAATAACTTTCAATTAAGATACAGTAAATGCATATCAGTACCGCCCTGTTGAGTGCTAAGTGTGTCAGTTTAAGAATTGATGGTGGAACTTGGTGTTGTGATATCCTCTGCACATCAGGAACACTTGGATGAATGTGAAGCTCAATAACTTCTGGACCTTCTTCCAGGATCTGTGCAACAATGGAGGTGGAAAAAAGGATCGTTGTCATCTTTCTTCCTAGTTTTCTGACCTGTATTACAGTTCTGTGCTGGCTCTACTGATCAATAAATAAAATCTTCTATAGAGGAAGGCAGAAAGACTTCAAGCAGAAGGAAAAGGACAAGGATGGCTCCTAACTGGGAAGATTTCTTTTTGCCACATACCATAAACAGAATATCTAACATCTCAAATTTAATATCTAAGAAGCTAAAGTAGAACAGGGAGATAAAAAGCAATGGAAAAGAGAAGGAAATAAAAAGTTTGGAAAACAATTTCCCTAAACTCATGTGGAATTGAGAAAATGGTTGGAGTTTTTATGACTCGGAACAGATGGGAGCACTATCAGGATGTTTGAATCAGCACAAATAGTTCCTTCACTATATTTGATATTTCCTTGTGGAAACGTAAGTATCAATCAGAGGTGAACATTAATGTTAACAGTCATACATGCAGAGGGAACAGGTAAATGTGTTGCAGAGTTTACGATGTCTTATAGGTATTAAAATTAGCTAACACCTATCAGAAATAAGAGACTAAAGAACCTGGCAAGCAGAAAATTTTGTTAGAGTGTGATGTGGGAAAACTCTTGTCTACTGGGTAAAGTAGACTCTTCTCTGCTTGTCTTTATTGGATAAAGCAATGTTATGGGTGGGTTTTAGTATTGCTTTTTTTTTCCCCCTCTATCCATGGTCTGTTGCCCAGGTGTGGTTGTGTGACTGGCTGCATGCATGTGTTCTCCTGTGAGTGTGCTGTAGGAAGAGATATGGCCTGCAACAGCTGGGAAGTAAGGGTAAAAAGGGAGGAAGTAAGGGTTGTCAGCAGAGAGAACTATTTAAAAAGGCCTAAAATGGATCAACGTGGTCAGTTTTGCAACCACCAGCATGCTCCCATGTGTAATCACTCCTTTTTTTTGTTGTTTTTTTTTTTTTTTTCTTTTGAGGGCTTGGAAGTTGTTTCATCTTTATCAGTAAGCAGAATTTAATTTTGTGTGGTTTTACACTACTGATGTTCTAGAAAGAGACAAAACAGACTAGCTTAGGTAGTGTCTTTTGCTAGGAAATAGACTTTAAAATATTACTGCTTGATTGAAACAAGTGAATGTATTTAGCAAAAAAGCAGAATACTGTACACCATTTGTTAGACATAAAGCAGATAACTAAGTTTTACTTGGGAAATTTTTCTTCAACAGTTCCTTTCAATATTATCTTTTTTTTTTTTTCTTTAAATACCGAACAGCGTATCAGAGAACAGTGGCAAGGGTTAATCTTCAATCTCATTTTTTTCCTGTTCATATTATCAGTTCAGATATTGTGATATGATTTGAAGTTGGAGCTATTCACCTTGCTTGCTAGATTCACAAATGCAAAGGTGAATTCACCAGAACATGCGATTAATTGTTCTGGGTTCCTCCTTGCCTGCTGCAGCAAACACAAAGTGAGCCTGTCATATAGAAAATAGCTCATAAAATGTAAGTTGTAGATACAGCAGTGTGGCAGCTGATGAAAAGTCCACTCCTGACTTCCTGGATAGAAAATATTTTCCAGAAATCCAGGGTACTACTTTTCCTAATATTTTTCCTGAGTTATTTGATTTGAAATGTTTGAGGAGCTGGGAAAAAAATATGAACAGAGTTCTGAGAACTGCTTGGAGTTAAAGAAGCACGTGCAACTCTGGGGGACTCCATTAAGATGGTGTCACTGTGAAAGAGTAAAAATTCAGTTATGTGATAAAATGTAATTAATATCTTCTTTTCTTTTCCATCCAGCATTGTGTAAACTATGTTAAAAGTTAATCAGATTCTGTTTTCTTAAAAAAAGAAAAAAGGCATAATGTCTCTTCTTCTATCTCTTGACTGGGTAATAGTACACACCAAGATAAAATATAATGATTGGTTTGAAATTAGACTTCTACCTGTAACTTGTCATGACAATCTCTGATGTATTTAAGATGGAGTTATCCAATCTTCAATCTAGGCAAACATTTGTTCTTGATTACTAGGGTGGTACCTTATGGTTATTTTAGTGTTATTAACTGAGTTATCTTTCTTTTTATTTGATGTAACTGATTCTTGTAAATTCATAGGGACCATGGATATCTTTGGATACCTAAGATGTGTATTTGCCTATTTGTTTCAGTACAAATGTACAGCACACGCACTCCCCTTTATTCTTGATTGATGAAAGTTTGTTGATACTGTGCAGCCACAAGGAGGCAGAGAGGGGAAAACTTGTCTGTGGTATTCTTATTTCCATTCCAGATGGAACAATATAAACCAGAAACGTTTTATTCTCTGTACCATTTCCCATACTTAAAACAAGTTCACCCGAAACGAGGAGTGGAGGAATGTGGGTGAAAGGGTAACTCATCTTTCTGTTGCCTCTCCCCATTTAGAAGCTGCTTTGTAAACAGAATAATTTTGCCTCTTGCAAAATTAATGTGGTGTGGTACCAGTGTAGCATTTATTAATTTTTCACATCTGGAAAAAATATAACCTGGTGGATTTTTTGCAACTCCCTTCTTCCCTTTCTTTCCTAATGCATGCAAAATCTTGACCTTAGCCTTTAAAGAAAATTCTGAAAAAGTTCTTTCTCCTCTTTTGCTTTTTCAAAGGCTTTCAAATTTGTAGAAAAGACTAGATTGGATGTGAATTACACTCTGCCACAACAACATGCTTGGATTACCGTACCAGCCTTCAGAATAAGGCTTTGCACAAAGCTAAACACTGTGTAACCATTAAATGTGAGACTTTATCCTCAGCTTTCACCTTGATGTTTTAAGTTGAAAGCAGTAACTCACTGTCAATAAAAACAAAGATGTGACTTTCTTCCGAAATTGCTCTGTGTGGGGACCTGACTCATAGTTCCTATCACCATGAAGTCATGATGATTTCAGCTTTGGCCATGTCTCAAGGTGTATGGTTAGGTCACTTAGATCCAGATCCCAAGAGGGATTTAGGCCCTGACTTTTTGGTGCTTTGAGGGTAGGTATGCATACCAAATAACAGGTACCGACATATCTCAGCCTCTTGTGGGGCTCATCAGCCTCTCTGTAAAATGTCTGTGTATTAGTGTTTCCCTACCTCACAGGGGTGTTGTGAGGATAAATGTATGAGGAATTGCCATTCTATATTTGAGATAACTGATTACGCAGGAAACTGTGTGCATGGGGCCAATCAATGGTGAAGATTGCTGAAACTGTGTAGAGGAGCTGGAAGTTGAAGGATGATGACAGGGGCTTGTATCTGTATAGTAATGAGCAGATTCTTGCTTTGTTCTCTTCTGTCTCTGGCAGCCCAATATGACAACTGGATTTGATGCCATTACTGCGATGTAATGTGCAGAGCAAAATAGGAGTTTAGTTTTGAGCCCCCCCTCCTGAGAAACTCCTAAAGTCCCCCCCCCCCTTTTTTTTTTATACTGGGGATATCATCCGCTTATGTATAAGTGGAGAGTACTTCCTTATTCCCACTTGGCTGTGACTTCTGATCCCAAACTAGATTACAATCCCAACTTGATATGGTTTCTTTGCCTCTTTACCATACTTAATCACCAGCGAGTGCACCCTGTTCCTCAGCTATGAACAGACTTTGTGGCACTCTGATTAAAAGGAGAAAAAGTAGGTCATGAAGAGAATGTTAACTCAAGCTCACTATTTACCTGCTTTTTGTGAACAGTTTGGGAGAAAGGAGATTGCTCTGAAGCTGATGAATGCACAGTGTATGCCAATTACCTCTCCTTTTTCTTTCTTTCATTGTCTTAGTGGATGCTGTTAGAATATTTGAATTATGACTTGATTAAAAAACAGGTTTGAGACACTGTCTCAGACCACCCATGCAAGAAGTTCTATCTGTTCGTAAGCTATCCCCCCTTTTCCAGATGTTTTTGAAAAAAAGTGGGATACCTAACAAAGTTGACATTTAAGTTTTCATCATTGAGTTTTATAGGTGACTTGCTCACTGAGTTGAGCGGGGCTATCAAAAAGTCTTAGAGCCATTTTGCTGACACACTTTAAAGCATTGGTTATCAGTTTGAAAGTTATGTTTGCAGCATTGCCTAACAGAGACTCCAGATCTTTTAAAGCCTCAGCTTCCAAAGCAAAATGGGAGTATGGTTCATCTTAAGGCAACTTGTAATTCTTGAGGCTTTTTGTAATGAGATGTTTTATTTGTAGTTGAAGGAGTGTGCTAAAAAAACTGGGGACTATTTATGGAGATGACTGTGGTAAAAGTTTTAGTTTGCTATTGATAATTAGGGACAGAATCATTTGGGCTGTTGTTCTTGAGGTGTATCAAAAAGCACTTTCCTATCCAGAGACAAATTCCTCATAGCATATATTAAAAGTTCACCAAAAAAAAAAAAAAAAGGCTTTTCTTTTAGAGATATGCAAGTTATGTTTGGATGGTGATGGTTTGTGAAACACTTTAAAAATTCTTTCCCATGATGTCTTTTTCTTAGGGTATGTACATTAAATCAACATATGATGGTCTCCATGTAATTACTGGAACAACAGAAAATGTAAGTATTATTAATACTGTATGTTCAGGCCTGGAAGCCTTTTGACCTTACCTGTGGGTTATGCTTTCCCTTTGCTATAGACTACCTTTTGCTTGCAAAAGTGTGCTAGTTGGCTGTTGAGGACCAATAGCATGTTGGACGGCAGAAATGCTTGTGCTTGTTCACCTGAGAATTGAAAGAGTTGTTCCCAGATGAGGACCAGGAGAATCAGTTTTGGTTTGTTCTTGCAAGACACCTAAAATGCTGCAGTTGATCAAGATAGGAACAAGCTATCTTGGAGTTACCTTGCTCTGTGAATAAAAGATAAATGTCTTTATTATGTATGGGCTGATATGCTGGAATTTGCTGCAGTATTAGACAAACAGCTTTTATATTTTCCATCTATCAAGCTCTATTTTGTAATAAATAAATGC
Organism: Gallinago jamesoni; assembly: GCA_025769975.1. NCBI lineage: Eukaryota > Metazoa > Chordata > Aves > Charadriiformes > Scolopacidae > Gallinago > Gallinago jamesoni. Next base: position 124,669,822 of record JAOQGH010000001.1, on the reverse strand, counting down.
ATGGAAATGAGGACATCCCTTCACATTGACAAATAACCGTATATTTTTGCATGAACTTCTGAGTAATGCTTATAGAAAGGGAACACATATTACTGGTGTACTAATCCTGACTGAAGGTATTAAACAGCAAGCAAAACATAATAGAATCCTTTTCATCTGCTTTTGAAATATAACTTCCTTTCTTTGTACACCATATTTAGAGAACTGACTGGATGTTAACAAGTGAGCTAAATGATCATTTTAGGGGGAAAGGCTTTTATCCATAATTTTCAATGAGCATGGAACAACACTGAAACAACACTGTCAGTAATGGCTTAGGCAATCCCTTTCAAAGATATTGACTGCATTTTCTTAAAATGAAGCTATCAGAAATGTTTGTTTTATCCTTCTACTCTGTCATACTGTGGAAAGTACAAACTACCTACATGCTATTTACAGTTGTTGCCTCTCATCTGCAGTGAGGTTCTGTTAACAGCTCAATAAAATAGGAAAATTATTTTCATCCCTTCACAGGAACTGCAATCTGATAGCCTGTCTTCTTTCTTTTTTCTTCTGCTATTGGTTGTGCCCAATAGATTATAACCATTGTAGAACTTCTGTGGATGTCACTTGTCTCAGAATAAGGAGAATGTAAGGAATTTCAACCTTGAAATCAGCATTCTAGGGAGTCAGACCTACAGGTACAGATCTCATCAGTGGAATTAGCAAAAGCAGACAAAACCAAGAGCCATACTTGAGCTTAAACTTGAAAATATATGAAAGAAAGAGGATGGTTTTTACAGTTGAATTTCTCTCAAATTAAAAAAAAAAGGAACCATTTCTCTCCATGACTTACTAATATTGGATTTAATTTCCCAAGGGCAAAGATAAAAATAAAATCTTAATGCATTCCCTCAAAACTCCTATCTTTTGTGATTCATGAATATAATTTAAAGCCACTCCAGGAAGCTTCACTCATGATGACTTTTCTGCTTTCGTTACTGACTCTTTCACTCGCTGTAACACCCTGGAGGTGGTCACAACGGACTGAGAAACTGCAGTCTGCTATCCCGGGAAAAACCTGTTGTGTGTTAAAGCATTTGTGAAAATGAGTAATGCCTTAAAGAAAGTAAGATGTCTCCTGCTTTTAAACACACAGTTGCTAGCTGCTTTCTTCAGGAAAAAAAAAAAAAAAAAGAAAGGTATGATTCTGGTAGATGGGAGTTTAAACATCTAAGTGGCGTAAGTCAGAGCAAGGTCATGATGGTGCAGATGTGATCTGACTTATTAATGTTGATATGGTTACTGTTTGTGATACAATTTGACTTCTAGGAAACAATAAGAATCCAAATTATTTTCCCTTTGAACAAAATTTTGTGACCTTTTTCTTCCAAATTCTCCTCTTCCTAGTGAGTCATTGACACAGCTTTTTTTGTCTGACTCTTTCCTGAAAGATCACAGAGAAGCACTGCCTTTTTAATAAACAGAGTAGCATAGCAGTGCTAGCAGCATTAATTAAAATAGTATTTTTTGTAGCCACAATTGTGCTTTCTCTGTTTGCCATTCAAGGTACTTGATGTCCAGCTACAAAGCCCATTAGTGTTTGGATTTTGCTGTTCAGCATTGGGAATCATCTCTCCCAACTCATCATCCCTGCAGTTCAAAGCAGCTGAGCTCTGAAACGCGAACACTGGGAGACCAGGGTTTCTCACAGGTCATTGACCCCTAAGAGCTTCTTTCTTGGTGATCCTGTAGCATTAGAGTAAGCTGAGCTTTCTGGTTCACATCTTCTCTCTTTTGTTTGGAAGAAACGATTCCAAAGGTTGTATTGGTCCAGCAAGAGATTACAGCTTTCTTGTTGAGTAGCACTTTTAGACCATGTTGGAGAGATTCTTTTAATTCATCAAACCAATGCATTCTTCAAATATGGCCATTTTGTAATTTGATTTTCCAATAGAAATTTTCTAAAATAGTAGCACACAGTACATCTCCAGTAGGAACATATCTTTGAAGGAGGTACTCCCCGTATCCCCACTTACTGTGCACTGGTTGAGTTTGCGAGTTGCCCTTAGATCTCAGGGAATAGAGGCCTTTCAGAAGAAATGACACCGAAATCTTCAGTCTGGGCATGCAAACAAATGTGCTCTAGGGGGTCTAAACTGGTATTTCAGACAGTATGAATATACTGGGGGAATGGGACAAAGACAACATTTAGCCTAAAGGACAAAACTAAATCTATTCTGAAGAATAAATCCTAAACAGATTCTGAATAGTTCGTATGGTATGAATGTGTGAGCCTCAGCAACAGATACTTCCATCTGTTGTTCAGCTCCCTGTTGAACTGAATTACCAGCTAATGAAGATATAGCTGTGACGTGTCACACTTCGTTCCTCCTAGTAGGACTTCATGAGTGGATATTTCACTTAATGATCAACATCTAAAAAAAGAGCAAGCTTATCAATTCTCTGTTTTCCTTACTGATGATAAAAGATACAGTTTCTTTGCAGCAAGATCTGTATTCTTAGGAAAAAGCAATAATGGACAACCGTTGCAATCTCTTCATAAGACCACAGCCTTGAGACTCCTTTATAAATGGTTTTTACCTCACTTTGCAGTGTGTTTGAGGCATAATTGCAATGAGTTTTTTTAAAGTAGCCCTTTCCAATTTGAAGATTCCCAGACCATATTTACTGGCCTGGCAAACTGCTGCACAAAATGCCTGTTTTATCAAGCTGCAGGTGCTGAAGTCAATGCAGGAGAAAGTTTGTATCATAATAAAGTTTTGTAGAGTTCAAGGGTAATGACACAAGATTCACTTGCATTGAGTACTTGAAAGTCTTAGGTGTAACTACATCTGAGCTAAAATAGCAATATTACATAGGAGGATTATAAAGATTGTTAGAGTTATGAATGAATAAGTGTGAGTAGTGAAATGGCAGGAAGAAGATAGATCATTAGAACATAATCACCAGCGTTAAATTTTTTCCTCAAGTCACTCGGCCAACACCTTTAATGCTGAAATAGTGCCAAAAAGGCAAGGCTGCTGTTCTTTCTTTAAGTAAAATTATGCTTTACCAGCCCAGCTTGATTTAGGATGTTCTGAGCAATGTCACCTAAAACTGAGTCATGAGTGACCCTCTTGGATATCTTCCATTTAAACACTGTCTTTAACTTGGGCCATGAATTATGTGCAATTGTACCAGAAAGTCATGGCATAGCTATGGGACATATATTTTGAAAGGGGATGCAGTACATAGCTTATTACAATTTCAAGTCCACATTTTAGACCTGAAGCATATTCTCTAGATGACCTGTTATCTCACCTGAAAAGGAATTTGATCTCATTCCTTTCTGTAAAATTCATAGCAGCTTTTTGGAAACCTCCTCCTGAGTACCTTGATGTTTTTCAAACTGTCAGTCTCACCTTCTACCTTTAAGTTGATTAAATGCCTTCATAGGCTGTCAGACACAGTATTGAGAGAAAAATCAGAGCGTCAGTCTATGAAAAGCTGAAGGAGTTTATTTTCCTCTAAACATAGTGTATTTCCCTCAGAAAACGGTTGATCTGTTGTAAACATAGAAGACAGAAGAAGGGAAAGGTTTTGGGGATGTTGCCTTATGGAGGATAGTTAGTGTTTTTTGTTGTGGGTTTTTTTGTTTGGATTTTTTTTGTTGTTGAGTCATGGATTTTGAGGCAAAAGCAAAGAACAAAACTACTTTACTTTTTGAAAGTGTAGTCATTGTAGGATTTTAATGCTGGTTGCATTTCGTTGACTCTAATTATGACCCAGAAACTAAGTTACAATGTAACTTACATGATCTTCCTGGCTGTTACCTAACCTAATACTCTCTCCTTGTGTACTCCTTGAAGAAGAACAATTTACTGAAGTTCTCTGCAACATACTGAAACATTGTAGAACAAAAAAGCAGCATATGAAATTTGTTTATGAGGAATTGCCAATTAGTCTTGACAGGTTCAAAATTCAGCCAAAGATTGGCTTTCAAAGCTCAAGAGATGTCAGGTAGATTAAAGAACTCCTTTGACAGAATTAAATTAAAAAGAAATCCTTAGGTCTTGTTTATCTATTAATAAAAAAATATTTATACCTTTCTCAACATTTTATTGTATTGTGTACAATAGAACATATTATTTTTCTCCAACAACAGTGAATTGATTTACAAAATATTTCTTTAATTCTTTATTTCACAGTAGAATGTAATTGTCAATCTAACCTGATTTACATAACGTAGCAATCATACTGCTGAAAGAGAGATGATGACCAGTAAGAACTGTATTCTTTATCATCTCTTTTATTTTAAATTCAGTCACCTGCAGATCGGTGCAAGAAAATCCATGCTGGGGATGAAGTGATTCAAGTTAACCACCAAACTGTGGTATGTATAACTATATTCTGTGTCAATTGGAGATAGAGTTGTCATGGCACATCAGCATGTGTAGAGAAGAAATGTGTAGAAAAATGTGTTTTTATAAATCATTATTCATTCTAACATCTAAATTTTCCTTTTGTCTTCTGAAACCGCATGGTTCTTAAGTTCGTAAGCTTAGCCCTGGTCCTCTGAGTAGCACTGGAGGTATTGAATTAGGCTAAATAGCTGTGGCTTGGGAGTGATGTTAGCTGTTTTCTGCTTATTGATAAACAGTTGGGTTTAGTGTAATAGGAGGTTTGGGTCAAAGGGATGCAGGGAGTTGGAACTGTTGTGTCCTTGTGGGTTTAAGAGCAAGATTACTTCCTGGAAGCTGGAAAACTTACTGCTTTCCAAACCTACTGTAATGTGTAGAATATGGGTTTTGAGAACAAAGCACATAAAATTCCGATAGTGTGCCTAGGATATTTAGCTTAATTAAATTACAGATTTTAAAACTTGGAAAGTTAAGATGAAACAAATCTTTCAGATATGATAGGCAAGAAAACTGATATCATGCAATTGTTTTTTTGTGTGAACAGATTCCTGGTAATTTTATTTAGGATTGGTGAATTGTTAAAATAAAATTACCTTTGCTAAGGAAAGACTTTGTAACAGAAAAGAGCAGATTATCAGTATAGAAAGCAACTATTCTTTTTCTGAAGTATAAAGTTTCTTAAGAGTAGTGAAAGACAATATATGGTATTAATTACATGTGTCCTTCCAAGCAATTTAACTGACAAAAAATATCTGAGTTCACGATTATTAATAGAGAAGTCATTTGTTAAAAGTGTGTTTTGTCATTTCCCATGGGATTCCACTTCTAGCTTTAGGCCATTGTACATCATGTCAGCTCCTCTGCACAAATTAGTGTAATATTTCAGTATAGCCTCCAGCTAAGTTTGATATCATATATATTGTACATATGTGGAACTTAACTGATGGGAAGCTATCTTTTGAGCTATGCAATGTAATTTGATAAATCTAAGTATATCAGGGTGAATTTTAATAATTTTTAGCCTTATAGATTATTCATTAGTATTTTATCCCATGATTATGATGATTAATTTTTTTTTATTTTTCTGCACTAAGATAGCTTATGTCATCAATTTAATGTAAAAACATTTTAGAACATTATTATTTTGCCTATCAAAATATATATACACATCTGAAGAGGCACATCAACAAACATTCAGTCCTTAAGCTAGCTATCTTTTCCAACAAAGTCTGATGGCGCTATGTAGCAAAGTTGCCTTATCAACTTGAAAATTTCCAATCAACTATTTTATTCTCATTTTTTTGGCACATCTACACTGCGTTTATTTGATGGAAAGATCAGATTCTTACCCCTAACACTAATAATAAAAGTTCTGTGGCAAGCCTTAAGATGAGCTTTCTTACCTAGTTGGATGGTATTTTGAATGTAGGATTTGAGTCTTTTGGCTTTTGAGTCAGTGAAGCTAGGTGTTGGAGATGTACAGAAAAGAGAGTTGCTTGTAGTTCTAGGAAAAAGGACCTTAGAGAGCTAAGACAAACAATCTCATTTTTGAGCAGTAACATTTAGTGTAAAGGATATGTATAATAATGGACTACATTTCACATTCACGTATCTTCTTGCTTTGTTGTAGCAACAATGTAGTTAAAATAATTGGCATCTAAGATTTTGTGTGCTAGTAACTTCCTCGTATTTTAATGTCACCTTTCCACAGTAACAGTCAGCTGGCATTCTCTTAGGAATGTGATTGTACTTCCCATGCTACCTTTAGAAAGGTTCATTCATGTTCCAATTTATAGAGCTCAATCTTTTCTATAGGCATCGCACCATTTTAAAAATATTTTATTTTTTTCGCAAGAGTCTAAATCAGTTCTTTTGTACTCTGGCCCTTGTCATAAGGAATTTACTGTCTAGTTCTATTGATTTCTTTTTCTGGGCAGAAGAGGTATTCTTAGTTACAGTGATTCTTAGTTAGGAGAAAAAGAATTCTGAAAATATTACGTTTTGTCTTTACTTTTTACTGATTTTTTTCATACTTTATATAGTGCTCAGCAGTTGAAAACACAGGATCTACTTTTCAACTTGCTCCTTGTAACTTATCATGCATGAGCACTCATGTCAACTATAGAAATAACTATGACTAAATTTTTTAAAGATCTAACTCTAAACCAGTAGGGAAATACTGTTCACATATAACTGTTACCTAGGTGATATCTTGTCATTGGAGAATCAGAATCTAAAAAAAAAAAATAATATTTTAGAGTTAAAACTTTTTTTTCTGTATTTTCTTCAGTTATTTTGGTGTATTCTGTTTGTCAAAGTGGAGGTAGTACTTGCCTTTCAGTACTATATATTTCAAAGAATGAATGTAAGGGGAGGAGAAATTCCACACAATTATTTAAACGTCCAACTTGCTAGTTTTTTTGCTAGCTAACACTTTTTACAAGACTTGCATTTTAATAATTATGAGAAGTCTTTTATTTCAGAAAGCCCACTGGTTTTCAAATAAGCAGCCTGACAAAGTAGGAGGATAATTCGGTGACTTATATTGATTTTTATTGTACATATCCTAATACTGGGTGTCAAGTAATTTTAAATTCTCTATCTACATCCTCTGTTTGTCTGTAGCATTGCTTAATTTTCATAGTATTTTGATTGGCAGTCAATTCAAAGGATTTTAAGTGATTGCCCTGATCTTTTGCAAAGCTGATAGGAAACGGGCGTAACAGGATGTATTCCACTTGTTGCTCGCAGGATGTCTGCAATGTAAATATCTTCTGAATTTTTAAAATAAGAAATAATAAGATTAAGCCTAAAGTCAGTGAAAAGCTAATGTTCAGAAAATTGTCCTATAAATTGCGGTGTATTGAGCTTAGATAGCTATATGAATCTTCTGGGTCATTTTTGCCTTAAAGAATAGAATTTTTTTCAAATAGTCTGTAACTAAGAGTCATGACTCCTCCATTAAAATTCAAAGGACTTGGGCACCGTCTTCCCTTAAACTTCCCTGTAAATTCTGTCCTTAATCTCCTCTAAAAGCCTGTCTGTCTAAACTATTTCCAATGTAAACAAAAAAAAAGTCATTCAGGCGATTTAGAATTTGCACTGTACTGCAGCACTTATGTTTCTGCCCATATATAATTCAAGAGTGTATTTTGCCTCAAGATAGTCCTCGTTGTAACCAACTGAAAGTGCAGGAAGCAATATTACCGCTTACAGGAATTATTATCATTCACAGTACTCTTTTTGGTTGCATCAGTGATAAAGCTGTAGAGAAAATACTCCAAGCAGAAGACAGGGAGGTATAGACTCAGGATGGTGTATGACTCTTGAATAACAGGCTGTTCTTGTGTAATCTCCTGTGCCTAGGTTTTTTATTTTGGAGACATTTTTGGCATATTGCATATAGTTATAATACAAGTATGATATGACTTACGGATTTAATACAAGTATGATATGATGTGGTAGACACAGATTCACAACATTTATGCCTTTTGGCTAAAACTCATCACAAAAAATGTAAATATAGATGACAGAAAAAATATAGGACAATAATTTGGCAAAATAGGTGAATAGGATCAGTTATTGATCTGCTTCATGTGGAAGCCTGTATCCTTGATGTCTTTAACACCTATAACTTACTGCTGAAATTGGATTTTTTTGAATCATGTACAATGTAGGTAACACCTAACTTTTATACCCTAACTTAATCTTTGCTTGTAAAAAGTAAGGGAGAGGTTTTTAAGATTTACCGTACAATTAGTGAGAAGACTTCAACTTCCACGGAACCTCTTGGGGTTTGTGGAGAGCTGGTAAATTCCAGCTGATAGGAAATTCCAAGCTGATCTTGGGGTTCATATGAATCTCAGGAGCATATGCATCCATGTTGTCTTATGCATGTAGATGTCATCTTAAGTTTGGAAGAAACAAAACATCTATAAGTAGAAAAGTGATGTTGCAAATATTTCTGTTTAACCAGTTTTTCTGCAGTGCTTAAGAGGATGTTTCAGATCCAAGCTATGTTTTTTTGAACACAAATTTTTCAGACACTGGTTTTTCATTTAAGTCCTTATTAACTTGGCTTTGAAGGAAATGGCATTTCTAAAGAGACTCAGTGGGGAAGTGGGCTGGAAGAGTATAAGGGAGGGGACAGCAGTGTCAGTCTAAGATTTTGACATTAGCTGTTTGACATCTTATACAACAACTTCCACTAACATCCTTCATTTAAAATAATATTTTTATGCTCTTATGATGCTTGATTTGAACAATACAGTGCATCAAGATTGTAAAAGTTCAAAAGAAATATGCCTTGTGCTCATCTTCCTTCTGTTGCTGCCATGCACGTGCTTTTATGGAAGAGGAGATAGAGTAATAGCTTCCAAATCATGATTTTAATCCTTTCCAAATCTTTGGTCTTCCTCTATTTATAATGGCTTGGTAAATTTTAACATGAATATTTAATTTTAAATATAGGTGGGATATACATCTAAAAGCTTTTTAAGTCTATTAAGAAATGTTAATGGAAGTCTTTGTGAAAGTAACCTAGCTGTCTGCAGGGCTTTCTCCTGACCTCTGTAGTTTGTCAGGATATGAGGACTGTACTTTGATTTTTGGCAAATGTAGTCTGTCCTCCAAATTCCCTCTCAAAATTTCAGTTTAATTCTTTTTTCTTTCTTTATAGTCACCATAAGTATTACATAATACTGTTAAAGGAACTAAATTATCATGATCCTCTCAAATGGAAAAAATCTTCTGTGAATTTGCAATTCTCTTTAACATGGAATTTGTGTTAAGGTTATATGGTGTTACTTATGATCTCTTTTCTACATAGATTTGCAAATACACACAGAAATATTTTATATCCCATATGTCAGGGAAGTGTGCTATTGCAGAGATGAAATGTGTGAGGAAAGATGATCTTTTGTTTCCCCATAGTCAATGCAAATGTTTTTACATGAGTATAAATGAAAAAGAGAAACAACTTGAAACATTTGACAAATGCAGATGAATTATGTTGTGCTTTCCAATAAATATTCTCCAGGGAGAAAGGATTCTCAGGTACTCTGAAGAAAAGGTAGGAGATAGTCTTTTAAGGAGTTAGGGAAGTGTGCGCATGTGAGTATTTAGAGTTAATTTTTAGTTTTGCACAAATATTTTTCGAATTCAGTAAATATCTAGGAAAACAAAATTAATGGAGGTCATTGGTGCCAGCTCCATGGATAAAATATCTCTGCTTTGAGAACTGCCCCAAGCTTGGTTTTGGATTGGTAGAGTTTGAATGGACGAGGACACTCCTGCTAGTTCTGACAGTTCTGCAGCTCAGATGTTGGATGCTCTTGTCCGGTCAATCTGTTTTCCAGAGATCCCTGGGGCTTGTTCAGATATGATGTGTGAGAAACACACCACTTTGATGATCACAGGCTCATTTTTATGCAAATGTGTTACGTGCTGTGTCAGTGTGGGCATCCACTCGCACTTCTAATTCTGGCACTTCTAACTCTGGCACAGCAAATCAGCTAACAAACAAGTCACTGTTGCATCTGTGTTAGATAGAGCAGCATAAGCTTGGCCAGCCCATGCCGCTCCGTGCTTCCACCAAACTTTAAATAATTTCCCTTTGTTCATTCCAGGTGAAATTGTCATGCTTATCTACACACCTGGATCGCCAGCCAGTGGAATTAGTTCAGTTCCAGCAGAAAGCCACTCTGTGCTGGCTGGCAACACCTTCCTGTCTCCTAGATGATAACAGAACTTAACTGTATGAGCGCTTCTACCTTACTGTAAATTCAACCTGCTTCGCTTAGCTGAAAGCATTAAACCTGGCCCAAAATGGAAAGGAAATACCAGCAGGGTCACTCTTAAGTCGCAAGTGGTTGTGCTCCTTATTCTCTTGGGCTTTGTGCGTAGTAGGTTTGGTCCTGTGACATGGTCACCAGCCTCCCAGTTTCAGTGAGCTCTTTGACCTCCAGAGCACCTGATCCGGACCCTCTGCTGTAGAGTTATGGTGCACTGAAGTACTTAAAGAATATATGCTGGGTACGTTAAGCCTCATCTGTGGGATTTGTACGCTGTTGATGGAGCTGTGTAGCACTAAGGACTGAAAGGTTCAGAATATTATGGGAGGTCTTTCAGGAAGTAACAGAAGAAACTGATGCAACAGGAGATGCCTATCCTCTCATATGTCTGGGACATGGGTTCAGTGACCACACACTCTATTTCTAGAAGCATTCCCTGCCAGCTAATTGTGGTCTTAGTCACCTGTTACCATTTGCTGTGTCCCACAGCTCAATCAAAAACGTACTTTTTTTTTTTTCTTCTGTCCTGCGTGTACCCCAGAACGGACAACTGTATTATCATTGAGCCCTGGTAGTTTACTCATATGATTAGATGAACTTATATGAATAACCATTGAGCAGACTATTGAGTTCTTCTATTATTTTTTCTTCAGAAAAATAGTATGTTCTTTTGTAATTGATGACATAGACTGCTCTGTACGGCACTGACTGCAGTTTGGAAATGCACACATGAGCTGACTTTGAAGACACCAATGTCTCTCTTAGAAGCAGCATGATTGTAGTAAGAATTCTGCTGCAGTACCGGTTGACTTTTTCTGTGGATGTCATTGCTGGGCCTTCATAGCTTCACCACTGGTGGTAGCAAAGTTACTAAGTCCATAGCCAAATCAAGTATTTTTATACAAGCTATACTTATGACCATAGTCCTGAGAATGTGTCTGCTAAAAACTGCTGCAGTATTCTGTGGAGTATTCTTGGGACCTAATTGTTAAATTCATCTTTCTGCACAGAACATACTGGGAGATGATGTATTTTAATTTATTTATTTTTTACAGTTGCTTTATGGTTTACTTTTTTCTCATATGGTATTGTTTCTATAGGAAAAAAGAAGTCCTCCAAGAGGGTCTGTAAATGATATTACTATTTCCAACAGAAATATTGAAAGACAATGTGCTGCCAAAAACTTTTTGCATATATTCCTGATAAAAAATATTTTCATACTTTCATAGTAGTTGCTAGTGCCTGCTAATCTTGGTACAATTTGTGTTTGCAGACAATTTAAATGGCAATGTTAACAGGATAATCTTGATAGTGAGAATACTCTACATTCTGCAGTTAAAATAATTGTTTCAAAATTTCTTAGTCTCTGATTTGTGAAGTATAAGATTAGAGCATATGTTTTATGCCAAGGCAGCAGGTAATAAGAATTGGAGTTTTCTATTGTTAACTATGTTGATGCCTACAAAACTGAATACAGACTGTAGCACTCTTTTTGTCTCACAAGAACAGGTTAAAAGGCATACTGTTAGTATATCTTTAGTTCAGGTTTGTGTATTTGGAAAGCAAGGCAGGTATTATTCTGCTGCTAATAAACTTCCTTTTAACTGAAATTGCTGAAGAATGAAGTACACTGTAGAGAAGGAGATGAAAGGTAGGGAGAGATGTCTTCAAAGTTGTGCAAATTAATTGGCTGATAGTACAATTTTGTGCAGCCTGGACCATGTATGAGTTGGGATTCAGCAGTTTTGAATACCTCTGTGCTTTGTGCAGGTAGCAGCTGTGCAGCTTAAACAGCTGATTTTCAGGTTCCAGCTTGATCTTGTGTTGCATAATTCATTATCTTATCCTGATGAAGTTAGGAGGTAATTGTGAGGAAGTGGAAGAAAATGATAGTTGTTGTAAAAGTAGATTTTTATTCAAGAACTCTCAGTACTGGCTTAAAACACCTCAGTGGCTTGAAGACTGTACATAGTCTGGGGCTCATTATTTTATTAGCAGTAAAATGGAACAAAAAAAAGAAAGAACTCTCATGGCTAAATAATTACTGCTTTATTATGACAATTTCTTTTAGCTCCATATCCCTGTCCTTCCTTTAGCTAAATGATGCTGCATAAGTTTTCAGCACAATTAATGTCTTTTTGATTATTATAATTTTTAGTGTGCTTGGCTATTAGTGACCTTTAAGAATTTTTTTTACAATTTCTTTGTACATATGTTAATTTATTTTCATTATATGAATTCAGTCTCAAGAAACATCTGTTTCAAGGATAACAGCGCTATTTAGCTGCAGAGCAGCCAGGGATCTCAGGGACTTTATTTATGCATTTAAAGGGGAGAATCAAAAGACTGTTGGAATTACTGACTCACTGGAATCATCCTAAAAATATTAAGTTGTGATAATGTAAACTTAATTTGAAACAAAATAATTTACATATGTGTGTATGCATGTATGTTTACACATATTTATTATTTTAATTCCAGGACAACCATTTTGGCAATTTAAATATGAGAATATGCGATGCACGCACACACATGCCTCAAATTCCCATTGTGAGATGTAAGCACACAGCAGCACAAATGAATTATTGTTGGCAAACAAGGCTGTGGTGGGTCAATACTGCAGGGTCAGTCCCGAGGAGCACGTTCCTTATGCGGCTGCGTGAAGTATGGAGAACTTGACTGTTCCCTTCCCTCTAGGAAGGATGAGGCCACCCACGTCCATATTGTAGCTTAATCAGTGAGAGACGGGGAGGCAATCCAGTCTGTCTAAATCCTGCCTGTGCCTATAGTTTGTAGCACTAACTCTCTGCACCTACTTAGACATTTATCAGCCTTTCCCTGCTCAGCCTTAAAGTTTAGTTAGCTCTCACCTGTGGCCACCCAGGGATGCTAAAATGTCAGTTCTCAGGCAGTGGAGGTCTGTCCCTCACCAGGAGCCCTGCTGAAATGGAGGAAGGCACCTGGGCTCTCCATATATTCCCTGGAAGCCCCTGAAAATGAGGCCAGGTGAGGACTCTGGTGGCAATGCCTTTATTCATAATAGTTTAATGTCTATGTCCATGCTGAAGAACAGGTAGGGGCTGCTCACCACAGCACGGCTTTCAAAGTTCATTTCCTGTACTAGTTTGTAATGCATTTATATTGCACAAAAAAAGGGGTCACTGGGAATTGAGACCAGAACCCTTGTTTCCCTAGTCGCAACACATGGACCTGAGGGTTTCTTGCCTGTTGTGTGATTGGACTTCGTACTCATGTGTTTCCATCAGCACAGTGCTTTGCCCTCAGGGAGGGACTTTAATCTGAAATTATGCACATCTTTGGTGCTGGAGACACCCCTCTAGAGTTTGAAAGAATGAGTTTAGTTCCTATGAAGCTAAATAGTGCTGAGATATGCATTCTGCAACTGGATGGAAGGCTGGATTAAAATCCTCCAAATTGCCAGTGCCTGTCTCTTCTGGTTATCTGTACTCCTGGGTGAAGAGAGAGATGCCTTACAGTCATCATGCTGGAGGCATCCAGTCACTGCGGCGAAGATGCTTCAGATTCCAGAGGTACACCAAAAGTGACCGAACTGAAATCAACCCCATATTTTAGAGCCATACCCTGAAATAGGGAAATTACACCCCTTTTCCTCAAAAATTGTACCTAGACACTGACCTTACATCTGTAAAACAGCATATAATCAAACCCATAAAGTTGGAATCTTTGCTGTTCCCAACAAATATACTCATTTATTTGTTCTAGGATGTTGCTAGAAATGACTCAAAAGCAAAACAGTGAGGTAGCTCTGAACTGAAGGTTGATTGTGTCAGTGAAAAGTGAAAGGTAAGCATTGTTATTAAACAGTATCCAATCTTCAATATAAAACTGATTTGTGTCCCTGGATAACTCAACTTTTAGTTCCCCCATGGGCAAAACAGATGCTCGTCTCTATTACTGCGGTGCTTTGTGGTTATGTTACCAACATTTGTAATGTTTGTTGAGTTATGGTGGAACTGAGCTGTGCAAATACCTACAAAGAGCAAGGTAATAAAATCAGTCAGATGTTATGCTCTGGATTGGATACGTTTTCTGACCTGGAAACGTGATTAGAGCAGCTTAATGAGATGCAGTGACTTCTGTATTCAGCTCTTGATTTGGGTCCTAACTTAGTTAATTCTTGTGAAAGTCTCTTAATTGTAAGCTTTAGTTTATGTAGCCAAAAAGAATATAAAAATTACTTATTTTGTAGTTCAGTGGTAGTAAGCAGAAGTTTTGATGAATCACCAGGTTTTGCTCAAGTAAAAGATGTGATTTTCTTCAATGTACTTTATATACAAACTGTGGTGGTGTGACTCTGGAATACAATACAGTGACATTCTAAGGATGCACAGAACTGACTTTTACACTGGATTAAAATTGCATTTATTTAAATAACATAGCCAAGATACTCTTTAATTAGAATCGCAGCATATGCAATCACAATATTATTAACCTCTCTTCTTTGGGACAAAGCTGTTATGTAAGCATGGACATTCATTATCATGCTAACCTAAGAAGCTGGATAAATCTCTGAAAGACATCTGCTACTCTCCTGACACTGCTTCTCCTCCCGCGTACAGATACAGCTTTCCTCTCTGTGGTAGTCCGTGTCGTAAAGATCCTTCTGTGGTTCCCTCAGCCAATAATGTTTTCTGGAGGCGGAAGACCTATGGCCTTCCGTTATTTTTCGGCCTTTCCAGGCATCTGCAGCTGGGGGAAGGGAAGGAGGTGCTTGCTACTAACATATGTGTTTCACAGGGCTGCCAGCTGACCATCCTAATTTCTGGCCAGTGTTCATGGAAATCAAGCTGTTAATTTAGCAGCATGATGCCAGGTAGTGTCTTGTCAGATTCTGACTTGCTTAACAGCGTACTAGGTTTGATAGACAGTGATTTGAAGTGCAGTGTTGTGGTTGGGTTTTTTCCTTACATACTAATTTTATTTATAGAATGCAAGATGAGTGATAGCTATGGAAGTTCTTGTAAAAACACTCATTTCCTAAAGTGAATACAATTTCCTCCTAGAAATTCTATTATTTATATCTTTTTTAACTCAAAAATGAGTAAAGCTTGAAGCTTGAAATGTTTGTTAAGTCAAAGAACTCTGGCTGCATTCCACTTATAACAGGCAGCATTGAAAAAGTAAGAATATTTATCTCCCCATTCCAGTAACTTCAAAAAACGAAACACTAGAGTGGATTTTGCATATTTGCTTAGCAAGAAAATAGCAGATAGCCTTTTTGTGGTTTATATAAACCATTTGTGGTTTATATTTAGCAGGAAAATATTATTTTTCCTTCAGAAGTGTAAAGATACTACTACTTTTCTTTTTAGAAATCTGCAGGTCAGGAATGAACTATTGTGACTGGGGAAAACGCAGTTTTTGCTTTGTGGAAGCAGAAAGCTATCATTAACTTTCATGGGACCCTTTGAGCAGGAATATACCTGTAAAAGTATAGACTGTGTTCTATTTGACTATAATTCCACCCTCTAGATGATGGTGTTTCAGAATGTATTATATTTGCACACTGCTTTTATATGATGCAGGTGTTCGATGGTTTCATCAGGATACATGTGCTGGATTTTTCAGATGGGATGTTGTAGCATCCTAAAAATACTTGGTTTAGGTTCATTCAATTGTGTTTGAGCTGCCTTCATGTTAATATTTTACAGAGTTCTTTTCTGGCTCATAACATACAGCAGTACATACAGAAATCATGAATGAGCTCAGGAGTTTGGGAATATTGTCATGGGCGCGGCTGTGTAAATAAAAAAAAAATATTACAGTGAATGGTCACACTTACTTTCAGAGAAAGGGAAGATTGCTACCAGTTTTCCAAGCTTGTCATAAAAGGGGCAATAGATTCATCTGGGAAAAAAAAAAGTCATTATTTTAAGAACAACTTTTTGATATTTTAAGATGTCGACATTATTGGCAACTTAGAATAAGAATCCAAAATAAAAGTTCCATTTCAGGCCATTGTGATATTGTGATCCAGATGTGCATGCCGCAAGCCAAAGAAAAGTTGGGATCTTTTAAAATATGTCTCCTCTTGCTCAGGGACATCTTTTGCTCGATGGTGGCTGGGGGAGCAGAATGCTGTAACCTCACCCTGCTACTTGGGTTAATGAGTGCCAAGTTATTTCAGGTTGTAGAGAAGATGGTGGGAAGCAAGGCAGAGAGGGAGAGGAGATGAGGAGGATGTGTCAGAGCTGGGTGCAGCTTTACAGGACTCCTGTGAACCCATCTTGCCCCGTTGAAGCAACTTGGATGGCCCTGAATGTCTCTGGAGCATGCTGGTCAGTCTTCCCAGCCTGGCCACAACCTCTGGGCGTGTAGTGATGGGATAAGATGAGAAATTTGGAGGTTGCCTGATGCTGATGTTGCAGGCACCCTGCCTGCAGGCTCACTTCTCCTAGCACAGAGCCTTGCCTTCCCCTTTGGGAGGGTGATGGGCCTTCTCCTGCCTTTCCCCAGCAGCACTGTTCATCTGGCTTTGGGTTATCGCTCCTCAGGTGCCATGGGTGTGGGCTACCATTTCTACCCCACTTTTACCTTGGCAGTAAGGTGCTGTAACCTCCTCGGCAGGAACTGATCAGCATGACCCCTTAGGGCACCCTGTGATGCCCCCTTGCTCTCCTTTCCCTCTTCCCCTGCCTTCATGCCATGCTTAACTTCTTTTGCTGCTCCTTAAGTCCATATTCATCTTCCTTCTTCCTCCCCTAAAAAAGCTTCTGTGGCCTGTCCTGCTCCAAGCTCCACCTTTCCACAAGGTGTGCTGTGCTCCCTTGGGGGCACCCAGGCTTGCACGCATGCAATGGGCACACTTACTCCTGCAGGGAACCCAGTATCACCCAGGGACTGGTTAACTGCACAGGTTGGTCTGGGCATGGTGGTCACCCTCCTCGGGCTGCCCTCATCTGCCCTCGGCCCTCCCTGCCCTTGGTCATGAGCTGCACTGGCAGCCAGGAGGGATTCGGGCACTGCACAGCAAAACCCAGCTCTGGGCTTCATCTGCCACTAAAGAGAGCTCTCCTGACTGCTACTTTTGATGGCATGTGGTTTAACAATGTAAATTTATTTTAAAGCATGCAACAGTAACTTGGTTGGTCCCTAAAAGTGGCTATCTGGTCAGCATAGTGCACTGATTTAAAAAATAATGACTTGGGTTGTTTTAATATAAGTAAAGTTGTCTGTTAATGAAGTCCTTTTACTTATCTGTTGAATTTTCAGACCAGTAATGAAACTTTCTTTTTACTGTCCATTTTTGCAATACGTGAGCAGCATAAAGCATACAGTAGGGACTTTGAAAGCTCTGCCCAAAAACTTGATGATTAGAAGTTGAGAATAACTGTCATGGTAATGAGAAGGGGGAAGATCCTGAGGAGAGATTAGAGAGAATAAATTCAAATCACACTTAAAATAAAGATTAAATATGAGTGAAGTGGATTTCTGGAAAACGGTTTTAAGTTCCAGGTACATTCACTGCCTTTTCTTCTTTCCAACCTGACCTCCTCACATAAGATTCCTTCTGTTTAGTCTGTGTTGGTATGAATTTTGATGGAATCTAAACTATGTGGGAACTGAAAAGCATGCTTCCAAAACAGACATCAGTTCCCCTCAATTTATTGTCGACAGCCTCTTATGTGACTTGTTCGTCTTAGGCCAATTTAGTTGTTTCTGTTCAAAAGATGAGAAGCAAGAAGAAGAACTCCCTGAAACAGCCAGGAAACTCCTGTCAGGGAATAAAGTAAAATTAGAGGATGAACTTCATTTGAAAATTAATAGTAAACTCAGAATTCCTGTGAAAAAATAAGTTAAAATGTTTATATTCATGAGCTTCTAAATTAAATACATCAGATTTAGTGCTTTGAAGTGATTTTTTTCTTTAATGCCACTTTCAGAGAGTAGATCATCTCACATTTATTGCCTTGTAACATGTAGTTGAAATACAGTTTATCATCTCTGTGAAGTATGAAAGTGCATTTAAAATAATTTTTAAATGGCTAGCATAACAAAAAAAAACCCCCAATTTTATTTATATTCCTCCACTGAGAAACAGATGGCTTTAAAGCACAGCTTTTGCATGCAGCGTGTTACCAACTTAAATGGCAAGAATTTCACATTCTGACTCCGTAACTGGGGCCATATCGTCTTCTCCTCAAGGCTCCCTGTGCTGCTTTATTCAGCAGAAGGATTCCTCTCCAGAAATCTGTCTTCAGTTGTTACATTAGGGAATTAAAGTTTGCAGTAGCTTACACACAGAGATGCCTTACATGAACTGTAGGCTTTTAATTCCTTCTTTTGGGTAGCAAATGCCCAAGGTGAAATGGAACTATGGGGAATATATTGTTTCTAAGTAGTTGTGGAAGTCTCTCCAAGTAGGAAAATAGTGTTGTAAATAGCAAGGTATTTTTTTACAGAATCATAATATTAAGACACAGAACTTGGACTTACAGAGACTTGGTTTAGATACTGTTGAAACAGAATGGAGGCTTCACTGGGACAGGGGAATTGAGCTGAAGTCGATTATGTTCATGTTTCATTTTATTTAAAGTGGCACATGCCTAGTACATTGAACTGAAAATAAGGATTCCAGCATGCTTGGAAGTCTTCTGTGGAAGCTGGAAAATACTCCATAAAGATGCCTGTTGTTAACACCCTGTTTTTGTTTACAATAATATTACTGTTGACGTGCAACCTGGATATAATGAACTTTGCTGTGGTGAAAACAGGACAGGTAGGTTGACAGTAGCCGAGGAAGAGTGGTGAGGTTTGAACCTTGTCTGTGATTCAGGGTTGTGGGTAACCATCAGTGTTGGCTTAAGTGACGTATGGGAGCATCAGCTCTTAAAATAAGTGATATTAAGCAAACAAAATGAGTTTTGGTGTAACAGGGAATAAGATAAAAAAATAAATACCAACAAGCTACATGTGATCCCCTTGTTTAAACAAAGGTAACAAATATATATTTGTGTCATATTACACTGTACCAGTTATTAGGAACATCTGCATTCTCTTTGTTCACATTGCCTATTTGATTTTTTTCAAATATATTGACATGATATAAAATAGCCTTCCTATACTGATGTTACCTTATCACTTCAGAATTATAGATGTTTTTCAGTAAGAGTTCACTTCTCAGATAATTCTTGACATTGCTTCTATACAAGTTTTTATACTAGCAGAAAAATATTTGTAGTTGGGATCCTTTAAACAACAGGAAAAAATTACCTAGTGGGGAGAGAGAGAAAAAAGTAGAAAAGCTGCCAAGTTTACAGAAGTAACCACTTTCTAAATCTACAGGCTGAGGGATATATGATTCTGTGTATTGCCACTCTAGGTGCCAAACTTGAAAATGCAGGGATTGAATATCTTAAAGCATTTCAAGATAAATACCTAAAATCAGATATTATTTAGACTGAAAACCGTTGTCATGAGTTACATTGTTTTAATATTTGAGGTATTTTTTAAAAAAATGCAAAGTAAATGATTCAGAAAGTTCTATCCTGCATTTATAAATACAGACTTGTTGCTTTCCGTGTTAGTCAAGTTCTTAATTTTAGAATATTTCAAAATGCTGTAATTCAATTAGGAAAATTTTACTTTGGGCTAATACTCAAGTAGTGGCTAGACTACAGTTCTGTCATTAATTTACTGCATTTATTTATTTCTGAATTTATGATAATTTCTGAAATTATCATGAAAGAAGTACTATTAAAATAAAAGCCCTTGTGATGCTGATTTTTTTTTTTTATAGCAGTGTGAAGAGTAGAAGATTTTCCTGAACTGGTTTGTGCTTGCATAAGCTGCTAGGAGTAGAAGTAGTATGACTACATGTGGTTAGTGGGCTTTAAATAGTAACTATGGATTATAAAATGCTCAGTTTTGAATTGAACTGTTGGGGGAGAAGTCAGGGCTTTTTAACCTTCTAGCCTCTAAAGTCTATGTACCAGAGCTAATTTTGAAAACACTTTGAGATTTAATTGTGCATTTACAGTGGAGTAACAGTAGTTTATTAATTCTAAAACCAATATGATGCATATCAATCTTAATGAATTATAATAATTATTTTAGTTGACGTGATTCTTATGCAGTAATTTATTTTTTACATTTCTAGAGTTAATCTCTTTTAATATATATTTATACACTCCTATTATGTTATTTTACTAATCTTATTTAAAAAGGGAACATACTGAATATTGTACCTCAATTTTATTGTACTGATTTTACTGGTTACCAGGTGGGGTGGCAGTTGAAAAATTTGGTGAATGCACTGCGAGAGGATCCGAGTGGTGTTATCTTAACTTTGAAAAAGCGACCTCAGAGCATGCTTACCTCAGCACCAGCTTTACTGAAAAATATGAGATGGAAGCCCCTTGCTCTGCAGGTAATGAAGCTTAATCATAAGTCATACACCATCATTTTAACTATAGATTATCTCAATGATGCTTTATTGTGCTTCATCTCAGCAGCATATGGATTTACTCTTGTATACTTTGAAAAATTGTCTCTGAAATAATTTCTCTGCAGTTTGTTCTCATAGGCTCAATTGAAATTAAACCTGTTATTAGAACTTTTCAAAGTTACAAGTAATCATCCCAGGGTTTTACAGTGCAGAAAAGTAGCCTCAGATAACTTTTCTAGCCAAAGGGAAACAGGCATACTTCAGAAACTGATAAATTTTAGTTTGACTTCTTGTTAAGCCCCCAGTGCAGTATAAACTCAAAGAAAGAGGGGAGAAAAAGATCATGAGTTCTCAGTTTCATTAAAAATGGAGTTATAGGAAAATGTATAACGGGATTTTATTACCTTATTCCTCAGCACTTGACTGTCAAAATTTTCTTATGTAAAGTTGTATCCGTGTCAGAGTTGTCATTGGTATTGAACCCTTATACATAAGGAGATGTAGCACAGGATGTCCATCCAGATAGGCCTTTAATTTTAGTTAGCCTGCAATGTCCTGGAAACCAAGGAGTGGTTTCATTAAAGCTTTCGTGTTTCACTCTAGGATAAAATATCAATGTGATGGATTACTCTAGGAAATAAAGGTTATGTCCAGACTGATGAAAGCATGTAATCAACAGATGGAACTGACAAATAATCCCTTTTTTTTCATTCAGTTCAGATAGAACAATGCTTAGAAATTTATTTTCTTTGCATAACGAATGCATTCTTCAGGACATTTTTATTATCACAATAAAAAGTGTAATTTAAAATTAAGTATATTTGAGAGAGGAAAGACTTCTGCAAAGTTCGGGTAAAAGGAAAATGAGATATAGAAATGGCACTGCAGTGGCTGTGGTCTTTGCTATCTAAAATATTAAAGAGATTCATAAAAAGAACTATTGCCATGAAGAACGCCTTTTAAATATGTATTTATATAAAAATTATTTCATAGTGGTTAAATGCATCACTGTCTTTGAAACTGAGTAACTTTTTAAATGATTGAGATGTCTTGGTCTTTCAGATATAAAGTACTGACTAGCCATGTGACAAAAAACTTTCAACCAGAAATATCTTATTAGCGCCTGAACATAAAATTGCAAATCTGTATGCATGAGTGTATGAATGTCCATACTTGAAGGCTGCACTTTTATCATAGCTTTAGTAAGAATATAAATACAAATGAAAAATACACATCATTGCTTTAAATGAGGTGAAATACTTTCAGTCTAAATCCTCTTTGGGTGAGTTTGATATTTCTTTATGTGAATTGGGTCATTCTCCTAGGTAATAATTTTTGCTTCATTGTGTCATTTGCTGCTAGAATAATTACATTGAAAACCACACAACAGAAGTTTTTGACATGGGCCATTGATCCAGACAATAGCAAGTAAGCAAATAATTTAAGATAGGCTACTCTAAAAGGATGGGAAGAAATTGGATAGAAACCAATTTCCACCATTTAAGCTAAGTCGGTAGAAAAGTGAGGATCCCTGTGGTCCTTTTTACAGTGAACGTAGTCATGACCTACAGTTGTGGGCCTGCTTGAAACTCCACACTCACTTTCAGAAGAAAAAATATCCAGTCATTTTTTAGTGTGTTTGATTTGGCACTGATTTTCATCTCAGCATCCTTAGTTCAATACAGATACTAGGGTGTTATTCAACTGATCTAACTTTAGGTATCTGCTATGAACCTATCTACACATCATTCAGGTTTCTCATTTTTACTCCCTTTGGCCAGTGGACATAAATGGTCGTGCGTCTTCATTTATTTTAGAATGATCTGCCTTAGAATGAGGTGAATTTGACCATGTGCATTTCCATTTCTCTCCATTTGATGATAAAGGAAGTCTGGACAGCTAGCTCAAATGTAAATTTATCTGTATTAGATAAGATGAGACGGACCCTAGATAGAGGTTTTGTGTAATCATACAGTTTGGGGAAGGCGGGGGAGGTAATGGGAGTTTTAGTTTTCATGTGGGTTTTTTGCTGATAGCATAGAAAATATGAATATTTTTAAGGTTGATATAAGTGCAAATAGAGATGCTGTTAAGCGTTAGAGATATAATTCTGGTAGCATGATGATATTGCTCTGATTTTATCAAACATGACACTAGGAAAAGGCCAAAACCTCATTCAGCACTTATGTGTGCAATGTGCATATGTGTGTCTGTTGTAATTCGTGATTTTAGTGTGAGAAACAGTTTTCTTAAGTGGATTGAGTGTCAAAAAAGCTCCAGGGTGAAGACAAACTTCAGAAGCTGCATAATATGGAGATTTCTGTTGTTAATTTATGAAGATCAGAGGTGAGCCGCTGTTAAAGTCAGCTCATGTTAGTTTAAATGTAGCCCAAGTGTGAAATCAGTCCTGTATGTTTAGTTAATTACAAGCAGCCAAAGCAGTCAGAGTGCAGTGTAATTTTATAGCTATTAAAAATATGAAGAAATGATATTTATTTAACAGACTCTACTTCAATAATTTTGGAAAAAAAAAAAAAAAGTCTTCAGAAAATTGCAATTTTCCCTATGGCTGTTGTGAAATTTCTTATGTTCCTGATTCACATAAGGGTGCTATTCTTTAATAGGAGCTTGGGAGGTAGTGTGAGAGAAGAGGGGGAAAGTGATAGCAAATAGGAAAAAAACATAAGGAAAAGCAGTACTTCCATCACCTTTGGAAGCAGGGAAAATTATGATAACTTGTTTTCCTATGTCAGGATGTCATGAAATAATTGAGAATGTTATAACTGTGCTGACATCCCGGAGCTAAGTTAATTGAACCATATGTATTATTCAACAGACACAAGCTATAAGGAAATTATGACTCAGTAATAATTCTGTTAAAGTAAAAAATATGAACAAAATATTCAGAAGACTCTAGAATAAGATGTGGGGATAAAATTCTCACAAAATGGGAATTAGAATCTGCAAACTGGCTGCTGTGTTTCTTTTGGTTCTGCAAAAGCAGTGAACAGAGGAGAAATGTGGTGTCCCATCCTAATCAAATTGCAATAAATCAAGTGGGAAGGTGGAAGTTTGCCCCCTTGTAAGGAGGATGACACAAAAGCAGAAGCTGAGTTTTTGCATGCACCCCACCAATGTGGATTGGCATTCAGATGTATAATACAATCACTTGGATAATGGTTCTACCTGCGTATGTTGAACATCGCATGATGATTTTACTAATTACACTTTTGGTCTCACCTGGGGAAAGTTTACTTTGCCCTTTAATGAGTATGCCAAAGTGACACCATTAGAATTAGAAAATGGAAACAACTGTTAAGCTGTTGTAGCGATGTAGAAGGTAAATATTTCAATGAATTAAATTGAGACTTATTTACATTGAGATTTAAATTAAGATGTTTTAATTCAGAGAGAGACCTCAAAATGTAGGTTTTGCTCAAAATGAATAATATTGAGGCATTATTGGTAAATGGTATTCTGCTTGTTTAGTCAATAATTGTGTGTAAAAACATGAAATTTGCCATTTACAACTACATGAAAAACTAGACTTAGTAGAGAGATGCTAAGTATGCCTGTAAGTTGGGAAAGTGCTAGACGAGTCTTCCAGTTCAGGCAGTATGCGCTACCAGTGTATCAAGCACTTCAGTGTGTGAGTGACAGGGCATGCTGGTAATTAAATTATGCATTCTGATAATTAAATTTTTAAGAGCTTGCTGTCCACTGTTAGTGATCAAAATTAGCTGTATACTATCTCTCTGGCTCTGAGTGCAGAAAACGCTTTTCGATCATTCAAATATTAACTGATTACTAATTGGCATAAATACTTCTTAGAATGTTCAGTGGTTGACTTTGAACAGCTCTGCCTTCACATTGCAGTCTTACCATGAATTATGAGTTAAATGCAGGCTACAAAATTATTGATTAATTCTTTGGGATTTTTTTTTCCTTTTAGCAGAAATGTGGTATTTTCATTCTTTTCATAAATATTTTTGTCCTTAGAATAAATACAAAAGGTTAGGAGAAAGAAAGAAGAAGAGGAATTATGTATCCTATGTAGCAATTCTGAAACTGATATCAAATTACTTGATGGACAGTAAAATAATACAATTAGCCTATGGCTATTCTATGCATCATTACATAATGAGTTTGTATTTACAAGTGCATTAATTCCAGCTCTAAGGTCAATCAGTACAGAAAGAAAACCATCCTTTTTTTCTCCTTGTGTGCTGATTAAAGGAAGTGCTGGGGTGTTGGTTTTTTTTTTTGGTTTCTGGCACTTGATGATTATCTGTTTTAATATCCATCAGTATCCAACTTCTTTCAGATAATCAAAGTTGTCCTTTGATGCATTCTGGAATTATGTACGAATTTGTGAAGTCAAGAGATTTTTCAGACTGTGTTTTTGTTATTGCGTTTATAACATTTGAATTAGGCAGCTGTCTCCTTGGGGAATTTTTTGGTTGCCTTTGCAATTGAAGATATTCATTAATATGGTATTGTACCATAAATATTAAGGTGTTATGCTTCCAAGACAAATCTTACCAAATTTGCCTTTCAGTTACTTTTTCTGATACTCTCATCCATTGTGTGAAAGCCTAGAGTGATATTTCAGACTGCAATGTTTGTATTTATAACTGCTACTGAATATGGAAAACAAATAAGTTTAACCTTTAATTTTTCTATTTTTCTTATTTGATATAGAAGTGACTTAATTATCTTTGAAATCTCCACATTTTTGTCTAGTTCAAAACCTAACTTAAATAAATGTCCTCTACTCTAGATTGTCTGTTTTATTTCTCCTTTCCACTTTTTGTCATTTTGGGTAAGTTTCAAAGAAAGGGTCCCCAAAATGCTGTTTGAATAAGGGTGGAAGGTTTGATAGAGAAGATTCTTGGAGCATATGAAATCTTATTTAAGTCACCATCATCATGCTAGCAAGAAGCTAGCTGCAAAGTCCTCCTGTGCCTTCTGGAAAATGCTTTGTTAATTAGTCAAAAGAAACTGGGCTTTGACTACAGTGTGGAAGACTCTTCAACCAGTTTCTTTATAATACAGAAAAGGACCGGTAGAGCAACATGTTGCCAAACTGGCTAATTTGGACTACACCCTGCCGATACCAGTGAAAAGGCTCTTACTGATATCGGTGAGGTTGGGACAGGTCCAGCTGCCAGCCGCATCTTGTGTCGTGACTTGGAAAAAAAACCTTCTTAAGCACTGTCACTGTCTTTACCAAGCTTATTTAAATGTCACTTTTTGTATATTTAAGATAGTTCACTGTACTGTTTTGTATGTGATTAAATTGTACTGTTATAAAATCACCAACAGCTCAGTATCTGTAGTTTTTTAAACAGTCTTTGTTTTGGATCAGATGTGCATCATACCTCCACTATGATATGCATCATATCTGCTTTATGAACTGTTCAGCTTTTCAGCCTCCTAAGAAGCAACAGCAACAATAACAATGGAGTCCTTGGTTTGAGAGAAAATGCTACTTTTATTATTTTTATTTCCTATTTTTCCTTACTTTATTATACTGCCTCCTTTGTCATAAACAGTGTTATATTCTGTTTTCATCATTTATGATTAGAATTAATGACCTTACACTTTTTAATCATTAAATTTGAACAAAATAGCTACTTGTCGGCTCTTCAGTTGCTTAGTTGTCTTTTATCTACATGGGAGCTGGGCAATCTTTGAAGCACTGTTAAAATGGATTCTGACTGGGTTTTCCTATAGAGTATGAATTAGTTATAGTATTTCATTACTTCATGTTATGGTTGGTCTAATAAAAAGTTTATTGTATTGGAAATATTCTGTTCAATAAATTGTCATAATCTTGATCCAATATGAAATATATATTAGCAGTAAAATCTATTTACTGATTCAAATACTGTATAAAGGCATTACCACTTAAATTTTGTATTGGTTTTGCTTATGTTCTTAAAAAATGTATGTCTTTTTCTGGAGCAATGTTTCTCAAACTATATTTTTCAGCTTCCAAGGGAGCTAATGAAAGGTTCAAAGAGTTTTTACAAACACTAAAAAGAATTTTATATGGTTTACATTAAATATTAATTATATTCATTGTTTAGAGGGAAAAAAAAAGGCAAAAAAATAATAAGCGAACTTAGGGGGGCACACTCTCAGTTCCTTCAGGATTGGGGGTGGGAAAAGCAACAATAGGTGCTGGTAGCAAGAGGGAGGTAGGGACTGAAGGGCAGAGCTAACCCGGGGCAGAGGAGCTCCTGGAGGAGAGGGAAATATATGGCTCTGCGCTATCAGGCAGTGCTTACAGGGACTTCTTATTTCCCTGTGCTGGGGAAACTGAGCTACTGTAAGTAAAGAGGGTTGGTTATCTGTTCCCTGGCCAACTGACAATTTGGGAAAAGGTCCATAAAGACTAATGAACCTGAAGGAGAATTCCACATCCAAAGTGTTTGAGAAATAGTACTCCAAAATGTATTGAAATACGGATTTTATGTCTGTCATTGTGGATTAACATTGATGCAGGATCTTTTGTGGGACATTTTTGAGCCTATTCCAGTTTTAATGTGAAACTTCTAAACTTTCTCCATTCCCATGGGTCAAGTATTTAACTCTCTGGACCTGAAAGCTTTTTTTCGTTTTATTGCTGTTTCAGCAATCCTACTTGGCCTGGCCAGCCTACCAAAAAGGGCTGAAGCAGGAAAAAGCTCTAGTCCTTGGAAGATAATTAACTCGGTGATAACACAGATCTCCAAGGTGTCCAATTCGGAAATACTTGAATGGAGTTCCGTGGGTTTTCCTGTTCAGCGTGCCTGCGTATGGGCCACTGAATGGCTGCCATTGAACTGGGGAGCTGTATGGGCTGATTTACTTGCAGGTGCACAGATTGACTTGATCCGAACGCTTGAGGTCTCTCTAAATTGCAACGCAAAATGCCACGTACATGCACCTTGCCAGCAGGCCGTGTTCTGAAGGCTCTCTTTTCAACCAGGAAGGCCTGAAGACTTTTAATTCCTTATAAAATGAAAGCTGAACTCCTCCAGAAGGTGGTACTCCAGAAACTACCAGAAGGTGGTAGTTTCAGCAATGCTGTCAATGTGTAGAGCTACTACGAGGAGAGACCATTTGAATACTTTTACCATGTAGCCGTTCTTTTTTAAAAGATCTATCTGGTGAAGTAGTGATAAATATATATGTCTTTTTAAAACTGGTGACCTACTTTTAAATTTGGGTTTCTTCTTTGTGAGTGAACTGGAGAGTTGACTTTGGCAATATGATGCAAATATGGAAAAGATATAAGACATCCTAGGATGTTTTGGGACAATCCTACAGGATTGTGATTCCACTTGTACTAGATTGTACTGCAGTTTTCAATCACCTTGGGATTTCCTGGGAAGATCTAACTGATGCCATGGTCATTCAGACTCTTGCTAATTACACTGTAATTTCACCTCTAAAAGTGTCTGACATGTTTGAGGGAAACCTTTTACGTTCAGGTAGCTAGATAACTCGTGTTTTCCTGTGGTAGACTGAATACCATTTCTTCCTTTTGTACTCAGTGTTTTAACCACCTTGCTGAGCCAAAAGATGAACCAAAATCATTTGTCAAAGATGCACTAACCCCAACTGATGATTTTCAAAATCTTCCAGCAAACTATTCTGGAAGACAAACCAACCTGTATGTCTGGGCTGTGTATTATCAGGCATCGACGAAGTGTGAAATTAACAAATGGAATCCCCAGACTTCAGCAAAATTGTTTTTTTCTGGGAATTAAGCCCATATCATTATTATTTAAGTAGTTAAGCCCAGGTATTCCAGGCTGTAACAGAAGTCATATTCTTTACCTGTGTCCTCCAGCAGCTGGTCAGGACCACCAGGGGCTCATCAACCTGTTGTAAGTCCAGATGACTGTTACACTGGAGCCTGCTTTTCCTTATGTCACAGAAATCATAAATTCCTATTGATTGCCTGTCTAGTCTCCCCTTTCCTTTTGTCTACCTATTCATTCAGATAAAGGGCTGTCTTATTTCTCAAAGGGAAGAGCAAATCAATCTTGTCTTCCTCTCAGTGCTCCTGTCAGCGTGAGCCATGAACAACAACAGCCTGGGCTTAACAAGTGTAAACAGGGTCTAGGTCACAACAGTCTTTTGGCTTACAATGAAAATTAATTCTATAAACTACTCAGCAAGCCACAAAATGTATTTGTCATAGAAGCACAAAGTAGCAGAAAGCAAGAATCAGTGTTGCTTTAGTCAGTGCTTCAAGAACATCTATGGCTATAGTGTCAAAGATGAAAATTTAAAAGATTAGATTGTTGTTTCTCTGAAAGAGAATTTTATCTTTTTTTTTTAAGTTTTGGTTGTTTTTTTTTTACCCAGTATTGCCACCGAATTTATTCTTATTTTTGCAGACTTCTGTCTTCTTGTTTTTAGTGGTTGTAAAGTCTTTTCCCTGTCTGGTTTTGTGTACGTGTCTTTCTCCCCCTCTCTTCCTGTAAATACAGGCAGTCTTTTATTGGCCTGGTTACAGAATACTCACATTAACTCTAATGAGCAAGGAAAGAATTTAGGAGTTTTACATGAGATGGTTTTCTAACATCCAGAAAGAGAAAACTTTTGTCATTTTATAGCTGTTGCTCTAAAGGTGGGCTTGCAAAGTTCTAACAAGAAAATTTTAAACATACATTTTATTATGTTTGAGATAAATAAGTTAACACAGCTCTGTTCCTAAAACAAGGCGGCAACTGGTTAAAGGATGTCTAAGGTTTCCTAGGTGGCATGGATTATTCATACATACAGATTGGAAAAAAAGTAACAGAATGGTAGGGGCTTTGCTTGATAAGCATAAATTCAAATGGCTCATCACTAGCTTATGAAAGGCCAACATTTTGAAAACGGTGCTTCTGTTGGAGTCTTGGAGTTTTCTGCAGTATAGGCATTATGATACAGCATCAAGACTGATATCTAGAAAATGAGAATTGATTATTCTGCACAGGAATGCTCTGTTGGTCTGTCACAAAGTATTCTTAACATTGCTGGCAGAAGGAGCTTTCTACACGTTTGTAAATACAATGTGAAATATTTGTATCCTCTAGTAGTTATTTAAATCAGAAATTATAGGTATGGTGAACCCATAATGGTAATCCCAACAAATGTTTCTTCAAAAAGATGGAGTTCAAAGCAAAACTCAGCATTTGTTTAATATTAGATTAATTTTAGGGTATATGAAGATAACATTGTACTTGCTGTTTGGCCATTTTTCTTTTTCTTCTGCTTGAATTTAGCTATCACACAAGCCAAGCAACGTAAGACTTCTGTTATTAGGCAGACATGTTATTAAGTAGACTAAAGCAATCAAAGTTTTCTTCTCATTTCATTTTTCTGCATCTGTGGAGACACTTAGAAAATCTTGCTATACTCTCCAGCCTTACAGTGATTTAATAAAGTCTTCAAATGTTTGGTCATTATTTAGCTACCCAAGATAGTTAAATTGAGGAATAAAAAGGGGTGCCTTATTCATGAGAGAGAAAGAGACGTGATTAAGAGAGAATGATCCTATTTGGACTGGAATGATAGCTAGAATTCATGATTGTTCTGCAAGGAGGGTACAATTGATTGACCTGTGAGTAAATGTTATTTTGTGAGGACTGTGCCCAGGGGAGTGAAGAAGAATAATAATCTCCAGCTTATTCTGTATCATAGTGCCTGTGCTCTGAGGACACAGTAGCTGATTTTACAGCATCTGCAGACATAAACTGAAACTTTTACAGTTAATTCTGAAGCTGTAGAGCAGATGGGGGGAGATGACATTCAATTTAATGCCTACTTATGCACCTTTTACTGTAAACAGTAGACTTCTTTATAATGCTAGTTTAATTAAGGAATTCACTGGATTGTGTATGATATTCACTCATTAAGATTTCACCAGTGACTCTACTGATTACAAGTTTTATGGGTGCTGGCAATAATCTTCCTGTGCAAAAGGGAAAAAGATGTAATCAGAGCCCAATACTGGACTTCATAGATCTGTCCATTCATAGATCTGTCTCCTTAGTAGTGCTTTTTCAGTCAGTTTAAAAGCACACAGAACATTAGAACCGTTAATTCATTTAACTTCTTGAACTATAGAATGTCTATAGCTTTTTCAAATAAAAATGTGTAAAGATAAGCTTGATTATTTCTCTCTCTCTTTTGAACCAGCCTCTTATTCCTAGAAGTCCTACAAGCAGTGTTGCTACACCATCAAGCACTATCAGCACACCTACAAAAAGAGATAGCTCTGCCCTTCAGGATCTCTACATACCCCCTCCTCCGACAGAACCTTATGTTCCAAGGTAAAAAAGATCATTTCAGGTACAATTAAACTTCCAAAATATTTGTAAAGTAACTGACTATTCTGTTCCTACCCATTTTTCAGCCTGCCGTGTGGGATTAGGGTGATAATACTTAATTTTGCAGATGAACCAGTTATAAAGGGTAGATATGCTGAATCAGACCCACAGTGATCTGAATCAGTGTCTCGCCTGCAAAACAGAAAGTAGTCTTTAGAAAAGAATATTCAATACCCTGTTTTCTCAAATATGAGATAATTTGTTGTCTGTGACAGTTTCATCCTACTTCAGAAGAGCAAAAATTATCTGAAACCCTGAATCTATAGCTAAGAAAAACTTTGTGCCCTTGCCTAATAACCACGATGTGACAAGGGAGGCTGAGATAAAGGCAAGAGACTTTTAACTTCAACAAGAGCACTGTTTTGTTCTGCCATAGTGTTTTCTTTTTTAGATATATTTGATATGATAGTGTTAGAGCAAGGTTGAAGATTGTGTTTTAGTGTGGCCACTCTGTTGGATTCTGCAGTGACCATCCTGTTCCCTGTAAATAGATCTGCTGCTCTGACCTGCCACCTAGAACAGGCATTTTCATCTCTCCTGGGTCTCTGGGCTTGCTGAGCCAGAAAAGCGGCAGATCCTCCTTGCACATTCATCACCCTACCCTTACATGACCTCAAATGATTCAGTATAATTCCGTAATGTACACAGATGTTGCTTTCCTAAAACTCTGAGAGAATTATGGCCTATAAATAGTAGCTACTTAGAAGTCTAGGAATGTATTTAAGAGGAATCAGTATTTTTAAAGCTTCTATATTTTTAGACACAGGCTACCATACGTCCAGGCAATGTATTTTTTAAATTAGTTCATTTTCTTGGAAAGGTTGTAAGGGCAGCATCACCTTTCTTGTACCTGAGTTTCTGGCAGCTGATATTTTCTCCAACTTCGTTATCAGTAACTCTTCTAGCCAATTAATAAGATGTGTGGCCTGATACTGACGAGACTTTCCTGGGGGTTATCCAAGAGTGAGGTATATGGCAAATTAAATTTTTTAGTGGGGAGGAGAAGTAAGGAGAAGTTATAATAAATTCTTACTTTCAGAGATACGAAAAATGTTCCAGAGCAAAAGAGTGACTTTCCACTTCATGATTTAAATGATGTCACAAACCTTTTGTGAAGCTGTAAGCTGAGTCCCATGTTCCTTCCGCACCCCTGCCTCGTCTGTTGCCTGGCATGGTTTTTATTTCTTGAAAAAAAATATCGCTGTTTTATTTCAAATTTGACACATATGAAGCAGTTGTCTTGCTAAAACAATTATTCTAATATCTGTCTTAAAGCAAGAAAGATACAGAGTACATAGTCTAGTTCACTATTTTGTTTTTATTCTAATTAAATAAGAACATTGTCAGCCATGACACTTGAATTGTTTGTAAAGATTGAATGTGTCTTTTATCTCTCTGATAACAGTATTGTGTTATGTCTATGTAAATATTTTAAGGACATGGTTTTAGAAAATCCACAGAAAAAAAATGAAGTATTTAATTAATTCAAATACATTAACAAAGAGATGCTGCAAAAAGAAACCCCAACCAAAACATAGTTTAGGTTTCTCTTTGAATGCAACAGTTATATGGCGAAGACCTGGTGCTTCTGAAACCAAAACTGTACTACCTTAAAACAAATAGTGCCTTTGTACTGCCAGTGATCACATTTACCACTACAAGGATAGTTTTATTTGATAAGAAATACATCCTCTTTTGAAGTATTCTTAGTGAATATTCACTGCTCAGCAGTTTTTTACTTCTGCTCTAGAAATTGAGATATACAAAATGCATCTTGATTATTTATTAATAACATTTCCTAAATCGTGACTGCAGTAGTTTGGATCAATTGTGATTAAATCTTATAATACATATTAGTACAAGCTGTAATCTTTCAGACGGATTAAGCTATGCACATTTGAATTTTTTTATCAGTTTAATCCTAATGGACTACACTTCAGTTCACAAGCCTGTCACATAGTGTACAGTGTTTCTGAATAATCTGTTTTGGTATTTCATCAGGGGTTTTTTGGCCATGATTAACTATATTTAAACATGTCTTTATTTCTGGTATCATCAAACTGTTTAGCATCTGTTTCTCAGTTTGTTTTTGCTGTTCCAAGGGAAAAAACCAAACAAACCTTCCTTTTATTATGGGAATAGAGTAAGGGACTTGATATTTGGATGTAAATTACAAAACCCTGAAGCTGTGCTGCCTTGGTGATGGTACCAACAGCTAGTAGAGATGATGGCATGAGAAAGAGGGACCAACACTTTCCATGTGCTGGTGACTTAGAAGTGCTGGTCATAAGTTAGTGCCTGCTCAAATTTGTCAAATGCTTTTGGGAGTGACAACGGAAGTCTTCATTTCCAGAGGGCTGTGGCAAAGGACATTTTCCTTATGGCTCCACACTTCTCTCCATGCTCACAGTAAAGATCCCTCCAGTTTAGGCTGCCTTCTTTATCATGGAGGCTTCCTTGTGCCAGCCCCTGATGGCAGCTTCAGCTCTGATTAGAATCTGGCTGTTTTATGTCAGTCTCCATTGTGTTACCTGCCATGGTCCCCCAGGACTGTCACCACAGAAAGTCTTTCCGTGACTGGAGATCAGCTCACAACCCCAGTGTGTCTGCACCATCCCCCATTGATAAGCCAACCCCATCCCTGCTCTGGGGAAGGAGCCTGGCAAAGCCAGCGTAGTGGTCAGTGGGTGTTAGTGCTGTTGTGCTGTTGCAGCCAAGGCAGGATGGCCCTTTCTCATCCTCCTTGGCTGCCTGGATCCCACGAAGAGGCTTTTCTCTGTCCTTGGATGGAGTCTCAGGCTGCCAAGCGAAGTATGGGTCAGCACACTGGCCAGCTTGGAACTTACATGGCAATCCAGAGAGGCAGAAGCTCTTCAACGAGGGCATGAGGCCCCAACTTCTCTCTTGGCTGCCTCCCATGCATTTTGCTGCCCAGAAATTACTGTCTGATTATGTCTTTCGCAGCCATGCCTAGGCACAGCCCTACCAGCGGGTTTACTGAGTCCTGCTTCATCTAGTGCAAGAAGAGAGAATTTGTCCGTTCTTGCCATATAGCCACTGATGCAAATGCAAACTATCTGATGCATTTAAAACTGCAAGTATAAAAAAGTAAGGTCAACATTATTTTTCTGCCCTAAATCACAAAATGCTTAGGTAGATATAAAGAAAAAAAATCAGAAAAAAAAAAAAAAGTAGCTGCACATCAGCTATATTTCTATGATTCTTTTCAAGAAAAACCAATAAGATGAATACAGTCTGCCAAAGCATTCAATAAACAGAGATGTGTGAGGTAACTGGAACATATAAGCATACATATGCGTGTGTGATGTGTGATCCTGGTGTTAGTTGATGGCATCTGTTACCAGCTTGTATAAAATATTGACATATTCCCATGTTTATTGAAATATTCACAGTAAAAAAAGAAAAAACAACAAAAACCAGTGTCTTGTTCCAATATATTAAAAAACCTCTCTTGTTTACTAAAGGGATGAAAAAGGAAATCTCCCTTGTGATGATGTTGGCAGACATATAGTGGGCAAGCCGGTTCATACAGGATCTGAATCTCCAAACTCATTTCTTGACCAAGAATATCGGAAACGCTTTAACGTGGTTGAAGAAGATGCAGTTTTGTACTGCTATGAATATGATAAAGGCAGAACAAGTGGTCCTGGAAGGAGGGAGAGCACACCAACATATGGTATGGCATTGATCTAATGAGGATAATCACCATTTGTTGGTTTTAGGATTTTGATGCATCTGCTTTTGTTTCTAAGCCTGAAAATATTTTCTGTGGCCATTGATTTTGCTAAGAATTCTGTGCTACTTTAGTCCAATTTCAACCTAAGAGCTTATTCTGTGTGAGAAAAAAATAATTACTTATTATGATAGGAAGGGCAAGTCCAGTTTTATATTGCTGATTTTTCTGAATATAACTTCTCTAATTTTGTTATCAGTTTAATGCTGCAGATTATGTTTCAGTGTCATTTCATTAAAAACAAACAAACAAACAGACTGGCAGAAACCCATATATTTTTAATAAAAATACAGGATGGAATTTCTTTCCCAGTATAGGTGCAAGACTTGAGTAGTTTTAGGAATTCAACATTAGAAAAATTTGCCCAAGTATAATAGTTTTAAAGATCAAAAGCATTTCAGATTTACCAAGAGATGACATGCTGCTTTCATGCAGCACTATGGTCTAAAAGTCTTTAATTTTTCTTTAGTCCCAAAAATGAAGTATGACTGATGATAGAATGCATTTTATGTAATACTGTACTAACCCCCTGTAACTTTCTATATGGGAAGTCATTACTTCCTATATATAGCAGTTTCTCTTTATTTGAGGTTATATGTTGTCTAAGAAAGAATTTTGCATGTAAACACACAGGTGTATTCATGCTACTTCCACGTCTTGGATTTTGACTTATTTAGGGTGAGAACTCAAAAACAATTTCTGGTGAGGGTTTTTGCTCCTCAGATCTTTACGTTCCAGGTTATTTTCCCTTTGAATCTGTTGGAACTCTTCCTTTAGGTAGTATTGTAACTTGTTTCAGCTTTGGACTGGGAGAATTGGTTTTCTGTTGACAAGTATAAAATTGTGCAGAGTTTTTAGGATATAGAATAAAATGAAGAGGAAATCTCATATTTAAAAAAGGTATTTTGACTACTATGGTTTTATCTGAGCACACACGAGTATTTTTTTCACTGTACTTACTATGTTATTTCAATTGTTAAACTGAGTACAAGCTGTATGAAGGAGTTGTTTTAGTAATCCTGACATCATATCCCTTTGAGAAGACAACAGACTTAATTTATGACAAAGCATAACTTTAGTGCATTATGCAGCCAAGCTCCAAAATCACTTGTGAGCTTGAGCTGCGTAAAGTATCCTCAGGACCTGGAGAAACGTGCTTGCACAATATTAAAGGATGCCCTTTTATAAGATACACCCTTTCTATACAACTACACAACCCTCCTGCAAAATCCTCAGTATCCTTTTGATTTCAAAGTTGTTTTAGGTGTTTTCTAACTGTGCTCACAGTGTACAAAATAACTGCTAAGTTTTCAAAGTGGATAGATCAATTTTATTACTCCAATATTCCCACTGTTACAATTGGTCGATGCAGTCATTTCCATTAAAAAAAGATGTACTCTGTGTTCCAGATGTTAAATTTTAATATTGGTGGTCTAGAGTGAAGAGGAATACATTTCTTCTTCAAGGACTACTGAGTCCATTATTTTGTAACAGGGTAGCTTTTTTAGCCTTTTTTCTATTAGCAGACAGGGTTATAAATACATGGATCAAAGACTGCACTGAAAATCAGTCATTATTTAACACATTTGTTATACAGCCTTTCACTTTTGATCTCACTTCTTTTTACATGAATTCACACCATTGAGTCCATTTTCATTTAAGTGTATTTTCTAAAAATATTACCATTTCAGCATTAAATTCTAAAGTTTCCCACACAGCATTTGTTAGCATAAGATTGGTGACTAGGCATGACCTTAAGATTTCACAGAAATCTAGAAAATGACAATAACACTTTTCTGGCTTATAGTGACCCTCTAAAAAAGGTCAAACAAAGTTCCAAGGCCTTGAGAAATAATTGTTCTCAACATGTACTCTTCATTAATTATGTGGTGGTGTTAATTTTAAAAAAAAAGTATTTCTCAGTCCTACTTCGTGAGAGGTTAGTAGAGCCCTCCACAATTTCTTTATTGGAGTCTTTTGACATTTTTTTGACAATGTTAACAAAGAGATTTCTCTTTCATGTTCTTACTGGTTTCCAACTGTTGTATAATTGTTGCTAATTGGCCTTGGAAAGCTTCTGTTCGCTTCCAAAGGAAGACATTTTCCTGAGTTTAGTCACTAGGGAAAACAGATTTTGGGAATCCATGGGTGTTTACAAGCAGGAGATTAGCAGAGGTAGCAGGCAACTGAAACTTGAATTTGAGGAAAGGTAAAAATTTGGTCATTGCAATTTTACTGCCAGATTAAAAAAAAAAAAAATGCACTTTGAACAGCTCAAGATTTTGGGGAAAGTTTGTTACAGCTATACCTTTTGATAACAATCAGACTTTACATGACTTTATTACTTTTTTTTTAAGTGTGCAGATCCTTTCAATATGATACTGTGAGTTCAGCCTCACAAAGAAAAAGTTGTATTTCTAGAAAAAGTCAACATTGAAAGCTCTGATCAAGTAAACATGAGCCAAATACATCCACACTCAGGAAATAACTTCTTAACTGTGTGCTCTAAATCTTGCTGGCTTGATCAGACTTAAATATGTGTCCATAAATAGTAAAATAAATGATAAATAAGAAGTTAAATATATATGTTGTGTTTCCTGACACAAGTACAGACAGTACAACTGTTTGCCATTATGCTGCCTGCACGGTATTGGTGTATTTCCCATGGACACCATACTTCAATAGGTCGACAAGACATATTTGAATATTTGCTTTCACTATAAACACATCTTTCTTTTTCAGTGTATCATGGATTTAACCTCCAAAACGTGGAATAAAAAAGGGATCACCTTTATGTAGGGGTTTTCTACTAAAATAATTACCAAGAATTCTGAAGTTTTTACATTAAATTCTGCTACGTCTAAAACCAAATTATTTTCCCACTTACTGGTTTTGTGATGAGTAAATCTATTCAAAAAGAAGAAGGGCTGACCTTCTTGTGAAAACATTTTGTTTTCAGTCTGCCAGATTTTGTGCCGTATGCTATGCTGTTCTATGTTTTGTTTCAAGATACTATTTAACTTGCTAAAAACTTCAGACCACTTTAAATAACCCCACTAAGTTGCATAGCACACTTTCACTGAATTTCCAACTGTATTTGTGGAATCCTTAAGCAGAAATCATAGTTAACAGCATTTTTTAAAAATCAATTCCGCAGCTTCCAAATCAAAATTTAAAAGATATAATAGTCTTCAGCTTTTCTGTCTCTTGCTGTCTGAAATGAAAGTGAATTTACCAATAGCAATGTACTTTGCTTTTGGTGGATGAAATGCTATGAAAGAAATTACCTGTAGAGTTTTTCTGCTTCTCTTCTCACTCAGTTACTGATGGATCTTTTAAGCCCACTAGCAAAGATGCTCTTTGTGAAGGTACTTTAGTAATGTGGACACGCTGTTACCAACAATTCACAAATGCTTTAAAACATGTTCTGTCCATGTGTGTGCCAAGGGCTTCCAGAATTATAAACAGATACTGTTCAGTGATAATTTGAATGCATTTGTCAACCCAGACATTCTGTAGGGCACTGGATTTATTTTCTAAACTTAAAAAGCTCCATTAGATACTTAGCTGTTTCTTGTCTGCTAAAGAAAATAGAACTCCTGTCTTAACCTCTTGTTCTCAGGTGATCCTGGATGCTCTTTCATAAGCAACCCTGTAGAATAGCAGCTTAGTGCATAATTTGTTCTTTTTCTAAAGCATGTTAGTTTAATACTGCCTTATGGTGCATGATCTCAATTTTTTCCTCTGTTTCCAGGGAAACTAAGGCCTATTTCTATGCCAGTAGAATATAACTGGGTGGGGGATTATGAAGACCCCAATAAAATAAAAAGAGATAGTAGGAGAGGTAAGTGATAAGAACACACGTCTTCTACAAGGCATTATGGCTTTTATCATGCTTTCAGCCATATATTTCAATGTCATTTTGCTGCTTGCTTAGATATATATTTTTGTGAACCTGTTTGAGGTTCTTTCATATGTATACTTAATTTTTTGCAGAGCCTTTTTTGAGGATTAAGAAAGTTGCTCAGCCAGGCAAAAGAAAATCATGATGGCAAAGCCCTGCTATTTGGCTTAACTTTATATTGGCATTTCATTGATTCAGCTGTATTATCAAGTCCATTTCAGAACTGGTCTTAATTTTATAATACTAGACCACAAATGCATAGGTATTTCTAATAAATACTATTATTCTTAAATAAGAATTATATACCACATTTCTCTGTCTTCCTGAGTTCTTTGTGGATGCAAAACATTTTAGAGCAGCATGGGATTCACCTCAAAATCATTGAGAATAATTTCTTCAAGGCTCAGATATGTAACTTCACATACAAAATTATAACCTCTGAGATGGCTCTTATCACCTAGGAACAAGATGTTACAGTAATGATAGATATTTCAGTAAAAATATTAACTAAACATTCAATAGGCATCAAAAAATGAAACACTGTTAGGAATTATTAGGAAAAGAATACAAGACAAATAAAGAAGTGTTCTTCTGCTGTGTACATTCTTGCTCGTACTGGGTATGTGTGCAGTTCTGGTCTCTTCATCTCTTTAAGAAAAATGCAGTAGAATTGAAGAAGGGTAGGATACTACAGAAGTGATCAGATACATGGAGTGACTTCCAGACCAGGGTCAATTCGGTAGGCTGGCCATCATCAGTTTGGGAGTATGTAGGCTTGACATAATAAAGGTTTATAAAATCATGTGTGGAATGAAGTAAGGAAATAGATTTGACACTGTTTTGTTTTTTGTTTTTTTTCTGAAACAAAATCCAAAAGAGATGCCCCTGTTGAGTGCTGGTTAAATAGAAAAAGAACTGGCTTCTCATGCAGTTTGAGTTCAAGCTAAGGAACCTCTTGCCACAGGAGGTTGTGGGTACTAAAAGTTCATGTTAATACAAGGAAAGACCAGACAAGTTCGTGAAAGACAAATCTGCTGAGGCTTCCTAAATTTGCAAACATTGTTTCTCTCTTGGGGTGTCCCTCAGCTGTAAGCTGGTAGATGCTGGAAAAGTATTGAGGGAATGTATGGATGATACAGTGAAAGATCTCAAATGAACGTTCAAAGCAAATTGCTAGTAAATGTATGACACCACAGTTATTTGTATTCATTAGGAAATTGTTGAACAACAAAAAACAGATTACAGAAATGATCATAAGTGTATCATTGTTCAGTTTTTGAAGATTCCAAGACATAATTTATTGGTGTGGTCTGTGTGTGTGAGTATTTTATGTTCTGTTCCTTTTATTGCCAAAAATACCAGGAAACAGCAAGAATTAGGAGTTTTCCCTACCAAAAGATTGCTTCCATATTATATCCACACCAAAGAAGCAAATGGGTTCCATAATGAAATACTCTTGAAGAGTTAACGCTGACAGTAGCTCTTAAATATTATGTATTTTGGAAGCAGGATTAACATATATACAACAATTCAAATTGATGTTTTGCATTACCTTTGTTTTAACAGAAAATTCATTGCTTCGCTATATGAGCAATGAGAAAATAGGTCAAGAAGACTACATGTTTCAGAGGAATAGCAAAAAGGATACTGGGAAAAAGTCCAAAAAGAAAGGAGACAAGAGTAGTAGTCCAAGTCATTACTCACTGTTGCCTAGTTTACAAATGGACTCACTGAGACAAGAAGTCATGGGCACACCTGGACCAGAAACTGCTTTGTACCATGTGAGTAAAAATAACATTAACACAAGCTGTTGTTCTGTGCTTGTGATAAGAGACTGTCTTTTTATAGTGGTGTTGAAACCTATTTTGGACTACTGCCATTGCATTGATTCCTATTCTTCGGGCAATAAGTAGATCTCAAATAAATATTTTAGAGTTCTTTATTTTGCTCTAACAAATATGGGATGGACACCAGTGTTCTATCTCCTTTAACTAGAAGATGTTATGTTTGAAATGGGGTGTGGTACCTCTACCTTGACTTATTGCTACTGCTGGAAAGGGAAGAAGCAGCAATTTCCAGACTGACGAGAAACCTTCTTTCCAGCATTTATGTCACTTCAGTATGCTAAGTCTTATCAGACAAAGCCTTTTCTACAGGCACTTGAAAGGCCTGTTAATGCAGGAGAACTTGTGGAAGGTATTTGGTCTTCCTTTGAGGTAAGGGGAGCTTTAATACGTGTAACTGTTCTTAATATGTAGACTTCAGTAACTCAAGTAAATGTGAAGGAAGAGATTCTGTTGAATAGGCTGTAAAAGTAATATTGTAGTAACTTGCTCAATTTTAAAATGTGTCAAGAAAATGGAGTTAGAAGATCACAACAAAATTTAGATATGATATCATGTTCACCCCATCAAAGTATTTGCATTTTAGATCTCAGTAAAAGATGCCATTGTAGAGGAATATGCACACAATAACTGTGCAGAAAAATAATAGCAATAATTGAAATTATCTTCATATACTAACAAAGATTATGTAATTTAGATTGCCAGTGTCTAAGGGAGATGGCAATGTGGGCTTGTCATGAAGTCTGCTGTGAAATACTGGCAGGTGAAGCCTCACAACCTTTCAGAGACAAGTAACTCATTTTCTTGTTGAAAACAT
Organism: Gallinago jamesoni; assembly: GCA_025769975.1. Classification (NCBI taxonomy): domain Eukaryota; kingdom Metazoa; phylum Chordata; class Aves; order Charadriiformes; family Scolopacidae; genus Gallinago; species Gallinago jamesoni. The sequence continues at coordinate 124,628,503 of JAOQGH010000001.1, read as the reverse complement.
CACTACAGATTATCACATTATAATTGGTGTAGATTACTTGAAACTAATGGAGCCTTTACATCCTTTAACACCAGCTAAGTGCTTAGTCCACTGGCTCGTAAAATTCCTTAGTGTGCAGCAGAATATAGGTGAGTGATAAATTTCAGAGAAAATGTCATGTAGTATTAAAAGTAAATGCTAGTTGTGCACTTCAATTAAATCAGGTCCCCGTATTCAAGAACTGCTATTCCTTTTCTTTTTCATTTGTAGTAGTTTAGGTATGATGAAAAATACATTTTCTTACATTGTTATTTCCAACTTTAGTTTTACTCTTTTTTTGTTAAGTTGGAAATCTGATAGTAGGGAGATTTCCATTTGCAAAGACAGACTGATATATAGTGCTTCTCTAATACATGAAGCCAAGAAGATTGCAAGTGTCCCCAAACTGTCCTCTTCATAATGCCTGCAGTCTTTCCTACGAGGAATCTAATCAATGCAAGAGCCCTTGAAATCAAATATTTACAGAACAAAATAGAAAAGTTATTTGTGTAACAGAGGACTTACCACTCTGTAAAGAACAGTGTAGTAAATTTGCAACATTTTCCATGTATCGAGAGAATATTCAACTCTCAATAACATTTCTTTCTTAGTGTACATTAAATTCCTGCCACTGTGCAGTAAGAAAAACTTTTTTTTTAAGGTGCCATTTTTGTTTTTCCTTGGTTTCCTCTATTACCCATTATGTCTAGTTTCCAAATTGTGTCGAAAAATAAATGACACAGGAACCAGAAGATTCTTCCAAATTCTGATGTGGAAATTAATGAGCAATAGCAAACTTAGAGTTAACAACTGGAATTTTTTATTAAATTTGAATACCCATCTACAAACAGCTACACTGTTAACACTGCAGTTTCCACCAGTGTCTGCTAATCGTTTAAGGATGTCTATATAATGCCATTGAACCTTCAGCATCTTTTTAGAAGTTTTGTGGGAGCTTAATTATTTATAAAAATAAATAAAGGTTATTCGCTCTTCAGAATACAAATCAGTATTGATCTGCTAACTGGCTTTGCAGAAAAAGGCATGAAATAAACAGAAAGAGGAAGCTTGGGACATTGATTTGTCCCCGGAGAAATGGGAGGGGGCCTTCACAAAGCATTTACAGCCCTCTGCAGCTGATTATTGCTGCTCCTATCACTGGGAGCCACCTGGCTGCCACTGTGCAGTACAATACACTTCCCTTTCTGTGGTAATGGCACCCAGGCATGCTGGTTTATGAAACCCTAATTTAGCTCCCAGATTGGGATATATGTCTTTGTTGCATAGCAGACCCAGAGATTTTGTATTAAATTGGACAGAACTTTTCTTAATATCTTAAATAAACAGTGCAGCAAGCAGACAAAGAACAGGGGAATACAAATAAAACACAAGGAACTCACTTCTGAATGCAGTACAATTTTCACTGAATTTCACTGAATTTGTAGATGGGAACCCCTGGATGATCACGAGTTCGGTGCAGAGGAACAGTGCTTACTTCAAAAACTGTGCTCATAGTAGTGAAAGAGACTGATGTTTTTGATCAGGGTTTTTGTTTGGTTTCAATTTGGGTTTTTTTAAGACATTGGTGTTTTCTTCACACAAGAATATCAGACAAAAAGAGAATAATATCACTCTCCACACTGCATATCACAAGCCAGTGGATTGTCCTGAAGCAAAGTGCAGCTCCTACCTGATGGCTGTAGTTCAACCCGTACCTATAGTGCCTCAATTGTTTGTATTAGGTTCCAGTACTAGAGGATAGTCCAACACACTTATTAAGTACTTCCAGTCCCTGGTTGCTCTTGTTGTTAAAAGTTTTCACCTTTTAGCCTGTGTTTGCCTGGCTTTTATGTCCAACATTGATTACAAATGTACCTGTATCCTCTAGGTTTAAATGTCTCTTGTTACCAAATCTCCCAATATAGGAGTTTACAGGTTGTAATGAAACCACTTTGCAATCATCTTTTGCTTAAAAAAGGAATAGAATGAGCATCCTGGGTTTCTCGTCAGAGAGTTTGTTTTCATATAATTTTCTCATTCTCAAAATTCTTTCAACTCCTCGTATTTAATCCTAAAGTATCCTAAGCATCCTTCCTAAAGTATCTATGCCAGAACAGGACATAAATTTCCAGGAGCTGGACAGAAAGGTAATATAATCTTTGTATTCCTTTTCACTACCTCTCTATTTAAATATTTAAAGAACTGTTTACCCATTTTAACCATAGACTTGGAGAGTAGGAATATGTCTATTACTTGGTTTTGGTTTTATTTTTTCTGATATGCAAGACTGGTATTCACAATCTAGTAATTTATATCTTGCATTCTTTCTTCATATATACATAATATGGTTGGCCATGTTGAAACATGTATCTTCTTGGGTATGCTTGCTGAATAATCTATGTCTCTGAAGCAACCCTTGTGAAGCAGGTATTAAACACTAGAGAGTAAGGGCTCTGGGCCCTCAAATTGGGCCCAAATGATTCTCAAGTCCATGACACCGAGTATTGAAGCTTCCAGAATCTGGGGTCTGCTGTGGAATGGAACTACCGAACCCCTTATTTTGAAATTATCTTTTAAATATGCATACTCTGTAAAATAAAAAAAAAAAACCCAGACATTTAATTTCTATATTTTCTTTCCCTATTTTGTCTTCCCTTTTTTCTGAATTCCCTAGAATAGAAACCACGGTGCTTTCTCAGCCCTGAAGTCTCGTGTCATTCACTGGTTCTGTGTTACCTTTATACAATGACGCTCTCATTCTTTTTTGAGCCATTGATATGTTAAATAATTTGGGACTAAGAATGCATCCCACTAGTTAATGATAATTTTGCAGCCATTGACCTGTGCAGTTGATTATCTTTTTTACTGTGAAGGTTTTCTGCAGAAAAGCAGCTTTTGCAATTTTGCTGACTTCAACTTCTTGCTTCTATTGCTTTTATACATGGCTCTAAAGAAAAGAAAAATATTTGATAAAAAAAAAAAAACCACTGATGAATACCAGAAATGGTATGGTTTTGTCTTGTAAACAAAGTGGATGGTGTTAAAAATTTACTATGGTAACTCAGAAGTGCGTGGTTGTTGTTTATTTGCTAAAAGTTATTTTGAAAAATGCCAGCAGATTCAAACTGTTATATCTTGAAGTGGTCACAATAATGTGTCAGCCTAGCATTTTCCTGACTGTCAGTATACTAAATTTGCATAAAATCACTGGTTTTAACAATTTTGTTTGCATCATTGACTTGCCAGTACAAATAAAAAATTATGTGGTGGAGGGAACATTTCAGTTATGGCCTTGAAAAGTGAACAGTGTTTACTTGTGTCCACTGAACAGAACTGATGTGCTAGCTGACATAATCACAAAATAAAAACTAGTTTGTGTTATGTCTGTGAAGTCATAATCTCTTGTATCCACTTACAGTATTCTTTTAATCCTCACATACAAAGTGTCTTCACCACTTTGCTTTGTTTTGTTTCCTGCTCCAGAAAGTTTTTCCAGCGTATGTTGATTTCTAGCCAAGTTGTTGGTTTTGCATTTCATTTTTCTCCCTCAGTATTGCAAAAGAAATACCAGCACAGAGTGTTAATGTTTTTATTAAGTCAAGGCAAACTGTTCGAACTGTTGCTAATCTTGTGTGCAAGCAGGTGTTCAGTGTCATCTATTACTGTAGATAGAAAATGGTGCAGTTAAAATTGTCTTGGACCTTTGGGGCACAAGAGATGAAAGCTCTGACACATGATTATAGTTTTTTAAGTTCATTTTGTTATTCTGTATAGGAATTTCCTTGGCACGTTGTGCTTTGTTTTCATTGCAGGAAAATAATGTAGTTATTTAGCAGGGAGATAGCGTCGTGAGTCAAAAGAATTTCTGTATCAGGTTAATAATCTGTTCCTATCTGGATCAATAGAACTTTCCTTTAGTCTAGAAACAGCATTGCTATGGGAAGAAAAGCTTGCAGCCTATTGTAATGGTAGGGAGTTACACAAGAAAAAGTAATCTTTTCCTATCTTTTCCTATTTCCAAACCTACACCAGTAAACATATTATTGACCTTGTTCTTTCTCCCTTCCTGCCTCCTATCCCTTTGCCTTTTCCAGTGTATGCTCACTTGTCCATATGTATTTAGTAGTATCTAATGACTTGCTTGTCATAGGAAAAGTGACAAAAATATAACAGCTTCTTACTTTGCTGATAACCAGCCTATTTAAAATTGTTTAATTAATTACAGCAGTTTTCTTGGTCATTTTAATAATTTTTGAAAATAAAGTAAGTTTAGTGGCAAGGTACCATTTAAAGTTCATACATCTGGAAGAGGTGGCTCAGGAATGCATGCAGGAAAGAAATGAGGGATTTGTTCCATAGGGATTTTGCTGAAACTTCATGTATAGATATGTACATATACACTATAGTTAATGTTCCAGTTTTACTTTAAATAAGGGAGGAATGACATAAAAGCCATCAGTTGGAGGGTTGGTTTTTTTTGCTGCAAATTCAATGAAGTTGCTGCACTTTTGGCAGACTTATTTTTTTTTCCTCTTTAGCAATGTGTAACTCTCCATGGGGTTGGAGTGCAGCTCGGTGACTCTTAACCCACCTAATTAATTTCAGTACTTGCTCCAATGAGCACCTACAGAGAGCCAAGCACTCTCCTTTCCACTCTGCCAGTGAAGATGCGGAGGCAATAACAAGGGATTTGGCCAAGGTTACAATTTCAGTTGTCTCTCCCTGCCAGTGCTCATGAGGTTGCTGAGCCAGTTCAAGCTCAGTGGGTTTGCTCAGCAGAGCTGGTGGGTCTGCATCAGGCTGGGCCTACAAAGTTCAACTGGTTGCAGCGGTGATCTTGTTGAACATACTGTAATTGCAGATTTGCTTATGGACCTATTGCAAAAAACAGGTTTTAGCTGATAAGATATATTGGAAAGGGGAGACGGAAACTTCTAAGGAAAATATCTTTTCTACTTAAGTGTTGCCTATTTCCAGATAATTCTTGCCTCCCACCTACCCCATCCACAGAAAAATACAGGAAAATGCTTTTTAAAAATTCAATTCAAAATGTATGTATTTAGATGTTCTCTTACAGAGGAGAATTTACCAAAAGCTCGTGATTTTGAAAACTTTAAAAGCTAACTGTACTTAAGTGGTTGATTTTCTCTTACTCCTCCTCTTCCTCTGCAGAAAGGCTGAAAGGAAGAAAAAAGAGAAGGTGCTTGAACATAAAGTACCTACATTTTTAATGAGAATTCTTGACTTGAATACTTATGTATTTATGAAACCTTTTAATTATAGTACTCAGTAACTAGCATTTAAGAAAGTGAAGAACATATGCAAAAATCTGAATAGAAATGATATCTAATAAGCAGTATATACTGGAGAACTATTTAGAAAAAAACAAAAACCAAACACCAAACAAAAACACCCCACAGAAAAACTAGCAGCTTATTATAATTGTAAGCATTGTGGTATTTAAAGAACTTTTGCTTGGTGAATTTTTAATATGGGTATTTGTAATTAAACAAAAATAAGTTTGTAGAGAAAAAAATTGAAAAGCAGTTGCACAGATTTTAAGTAGGTGTCTGAAATCTAGAACGTTCTTGTGCCATTTCAACAGATGGAGTTGGTACATTTTCTTCTTCAAAATGTTTGAAGTCCAACTATGGCCAAATTTAAATATAAAGGCTTCCTTTTCTTTTTGTTCTTTTTTCCTCTGTTTTCACAATTGTCTATAGTTAGACTTTTAATTACTATAGAATAAAAGTCTAGCAGTTAATATCAAAGTCTACTTTAACCTACATGCATAGTGAAAAATATTTTCCATGAGGATTTCCATAATTTGTGTTAACATTTGAATTAGTATTGCTTCTTCTCTGTGGTCTTTCATCTCCATTTAAATATTTGTAGTAAAATAATACTGAATAATACTTGCAGAATGATTACAGACTTACAGGCATCAATCATCAGCAAAGGAAATTTTAAAATCTTTCTTGAAAATGTACTTGTAAGAAATACTTTATTTAAAAATTATGTTTGTGTTAAAGTTAAGAAGCATTGGCATTTTTATATTCCTAGCTAACAAACTGCACTGGATCTCAAAGAACTCTTGAGAAATTAAATGAATATTTTTTAAGAGTTTTTGAAATATGTCATAGTTGTGAAAAATTTCAGTTTTTACTAAATTTACTATTACCACAGTAAGAAAGGATTAAAAAGCTTGTTTTTCTGCTGCTTTGTTGCAATTTAGCCCTTTACAGTCTAAATATAGTTGTACATGCACTAGCTTCCACTGTAAAGGTAGGAAAATTGAATGTAGCACATAGACTGCTGAAATTTCACAAGTGAAAAAATTAACATTTTTCATGATGTCTAGCCTTTTCAGAAATAGCTCTCTCAGATTGGATTCCAAGTAGGCTCCCAGGTGCCTCAATAGAACGAGTCCAATAGTCTGAACTGCTGTGATGCCCTAGTTTCTTCTCAAGTAATTGAATGCTTATGAAGGCCCAGCATAGCTTGGCCTGGTAAAAAATAAACACTAGGATATCCCTCTCTGGAGATGACTGGAGCATTTATGACAGGTACCTATCTTCTGTAGGTTACACCAGTCACCTTACACCTTAGTTTTTGTAGTCTTATGGGGTTGTAGGAGAGCACTTTAGCCTGTACTACAGCTTCAACTCCTTGATCATTTTCCCATCAATGAGCATGTAACAAGGAAATTAGGATGTGACAATATCTAGGTCACATAGGTCAATATTCCACATGCATGGAAATGGAACAAACTCACCATTCTGCAGTAGAAACTGAGCTAAATAGGCTGACAAAGTTATAGAATAATCTCATTTGGAGTTCTTTTGAAAGATGCAGCATCTATTCAGGGGCAACAGCACTAGTAGAATGTTTTATATAATGCAATGTAGAGTAGAATAGCCAATTTTGCTGTGAAGGCATCATGAGTGCGTAGCTTGTATCCATTTCTCTTGTTAGCTTCCTCTAGTATAGTTCAGGTGTAGTTCTTTTGCTCTGAAACACAATTGGAAAGAATAACAATTAAAATTCAACAACAATTAAAAAAAATCAGTAAGGGGAAAACAGGTAAGAGGTAAGAAATGTAATGAAAGATTCTTATCTAATTCCTTCTAGTGCCTTCATGAGTCTGAAACACTATCATCGTGTCTGACAGCACAAAATCATCCCATTGGCCATAGGCAGCTTTGAATGCCTACACATTGGCACATGTTGGGTTTCATTCTGTTGGAGACACTGGGCTTTATGTATCTGATTGAGACAGAAGAGAAGCATCTCTCATGTTCTCAATCTGGAATAGTGGCTCCAGCCCTTGGCCAGCTTCTTCACTCTAAAAAGAAACCATCTAAATGATACCATATGTATTTCTTCCTTTGAATGCAGCAGTTTATAAATGTAACAAGCACAAAACAAGAAACAAAAATAGTAGTCTTGCTGTTAAAATCAGCGTAGGAAGTTCATCTAGGTCATAAGTGAACTGTGTGGCATATAAAACAAAGAAAATGGTGAAACAATTAACAGTGAACCAATAAGCAAGGTAAGCCTTACTTCATAAGATACTTCTGACATTTAGAAGGGACTGGGATAGCCATGAGATTGTTGTGCTAAAAGGCAAATCAAGATACTCCGTGTGGGTTTGTTAAAAATCTGGTCCAAAACAATTCTTCTACATTTCTGAGAGAAAAGGCAAGAGAGAAACAGCATATAAATTCCTTGCTAATGGAAGATGGCATTGTATTATTTTTAGACTAGCGCAATCAACATAGAGGAATAGAGAGGCCTCCTGGGTCTAGTCCTCTGCTATTGCAGTTAATCACCTTCATTTAATCCTATTCAGATACGTATTAATCTTCACATTTAAACATGGTATGAATTGGTAATGATGAGACCAGTATAAGGTGGTAAACTGGGTAAATGGGTGGTCAGTTGTCATAATTCCAAGGAAAATGTTGTACAGAGGGCAGGAAAGAGAACATTATAATTATAATTAGCCAGCCAGCAAGAGAAAGGCATCACTCCTAATGAACTTGCTACAGAAAAAAACCTAAACATCTCAGAAACCATCATAAAGCAGCCTGGAGGGAACCTCAGGAGGTCTCTACTCTGGTCTTTGGCTCAAAGCAGGGCCAGCTCTGAGGTCAGACAACGCATCTCAGGGCTTTGCCCTGCCAGGTGTCAAAAACCTCCTGAGATGGAGACCGCATGAACTCACAGCCCACCTGCTGAACTGCTTGGCTGTCCTTATGGCAAAACAGTTGGCGGTGAGAGATAAAACAGGGATTTCAGCAGCAGCTGAGAGGATAGTAACTTGCTCATATTTAAGACATACTTTCTGTTGTTTCATTGCTGTTTAGCTAAAAGCATCTTGTAAAAGTGCTTCAGTAATCTCATATTTGTTTTTCCAGTTCTAGACTCTGATTCCTTTGAACTCAAAACTGAAGAGAGTGGATGTGCATATGCAGATTTTATAGTTGAGTTCTGGTTAAGCATACACTTTGTGAAATAGTAATATTTCATCTCCTCAGAAGGGACTGATAAATTCTTTTAATTATGTGGAACAATACCTGCATTGTTCATGATGAATATTATTCCTGTCACAAGTGAGAGAATATTTTCACATCTGCATTGCTTCTCTTTGAAAGAAGTAGTTAATACCGTGAATTTTCTCTTATTGGGGAAGTGGTTGCCAAAGTGAAATTTGAAGGCATTGAATGTGGGATATTTTACATCTATTTCTATGTACTCTGTCATTTTTATTACAATCCAGAGTTAACTATTGCAGCAAAGTAACATGCTCTAGAGATGAGGTAAGATTGGTTTATGGGCCACCATGAAGCACAAGTGGAGTTTTTTGTGGAAAAAAAAATATTTTAAACTTTCTCTATTACCTCCTTTCACATCTGACCATGAGGGAGAAAATGGCCTGTTATAATTTCTTTCCATGACAAAGCCAGGGAATTCTTTAAAAATGAGAGACTACAGTAAAGGTCATCTAGTCTAGCCCTGCTGTTCTAGATTTATTCCTTACTGCATATGATATAATGCTCCGAAAGTGTAATTTTACATTGTCAAGAGATGTAGATCTATAGGCTAATAAATCTTCCAGCTCAGAACATTTCCTAATTTCCTTTCACATCCCCATTGTGTATTTTTCTGTTATCTATTTCAATTAATCATTCCTAGTTGCATTCTGGTTTTATTACATGGTAGAGGACTTTTGCTTTTGTAGGTATTAATATTGTTTGTACATCAGTAAGCTGCATTACCTGTAGCTGGTACAATCACGATAGCACAGTTGAGAGGTTGTGGGTTTTTTTTAATGTGGAATAAGTCATTTAGTCCCCCGGTTATTCCCCTTTGATAAAGAAGAGATTAAACGCAGCATTTTGTAGCAGAGAGGAGTATGTCAGGCTTTGCACAGAGGGGACTCGGCATGAGTTATCACTGCAGTGTGGTGGGGAGTGTCGCATCTATGAGAACTTAGATCTAGGTCCTGGCTTCTCAACTGGCTCCTCTCTGTACTGCTGTCTGTGCAAAGAGAAGGGAAGCCTGAGGACTAGGAAAGCAGTGAGGCAAGGACACGGGCTGGCATGTGTCATGAAATCTGGCATTCTAAAAAGCCAGTGCAGAGTGGTGAAAAAGTTGTTCGAATAAAGGGAGCACAGATGCCCATTTCAGCGTGCTGCTTTATCAGAACGTGTTGACAAGCAGTGCAATTGTTTCCGAATAGATGATTATTTTTTTTTCAAAGTAGTGGGATTGGCTCCGCAGGAGTCTCTGCCCCTTTCCCCTGCCCCGCTTACACGGCGGCGGCCTCTCAAGCCTATTGCTGGCACATAATGTGGGAGATTGCATTGTTGCACCTGGGAGGAAGACGGCTTTTTGCAGCAGTGCGGCTCCTGAACAGAAGCTGCTTTATCAGGTGTTTCTGTTTCACTGGAAAGAAGGGCTTGTTGCTTAGCGCCTGGTCTCCAAGTCAGGCAATCCATCTCCGCTACTGCGCTGTGGAGGGAAAAAAAACCTCATATTTTTTATATGGAGATAGCTGCTTTTGGTCCACTTCTCAAGTGTATCCCTTTGCTTTCAGATGAACCCAAGTAGATAATATTTCTCACACGACAGAATTCTGGCTTTAGAATTAAGTGTAAAACTGATTTTGTAAGCTGGTTTGTACCCATAAGGTCACTGTAGCCAGTACATAATTTAAAAGACCTAACTAATGTTAACTTTTGCCACCTCTAAGAAGTGCTGTCTCATCTTAGAGGAAATTTTCCTGAATTCCAGAAAGTAATGTGACTTTTATCCTGGAATGAACTGTTCATTTTCTACCTTAATTCATAGGTGCAATGGAAGCATTTGGTATGAATTTTAACAGAATGTATAATGGCTGAGATACAAATGCGCTTTCTCTCATTTCTCCATGGAAACTTCCCCTCTGTTCAAGATCTTGTTACTTCTATAGTCAAGAGCTACCTGAATTCAGTCCTGATGTGTAACTATTACTACAGCTATTGCTGCAAGCTATTCCTGATAGAATGGTGCACCGATAAAGAGGCACAAAGCACTATGTTCTGGAAATGTCATTTTAGTCCTGAAGGGTACAAATACCAAGAAATCTCTTAGCCATGGAAATTATTATAAGGACGTGTCCTTAACAGTACTGTAACCAGGAGATAAGGTTTTTCTCCTGATGAGTAGTACCGCTTAAAAAGAGAAAATTTGGGTTTGTATGTTTTATCTTCTAGAGATGGGCAAGGAAAGCATTTTGGTGGCTGTAATTTGTCTTGTGCATCTCCTTTGCTAAGACTCCTGCTTTCCCACATAACTGTGCAGTAATTTCCTGTTTTACCAAAGCCTTTGTAAACTTTTTAACTCCATAAAAGTGCAATTTTCTGTTTTATTGATTTTTCATTTATATTTTTGAAAGTCAGAATGAGTTTTTGTTTCTTTCACTGAAAGAATATTATGCCCAAGTGCTAACAGATAATAGCTTGCAAGAGTTTATCTTCCTCAAAGCAAAAATCTGTTTTCTCAGTTCTGCCCTCAGAACACCTACATCCCCTGCATTTTTTTTGTCACACAGTCAGACTGAGCAATTTGAAAGATATCATGCTGAGGGACACAATCAGAAGTGTTGCTGACTGCTCCTACAGAAGAAGCTGTGTAGGTACTCTTTGCATAATAAGCAAGTACCTAGGTATTGTAGAGGGGCATGGGACCTTTATTTTAAGGTAATGATTTTTCATCTAGTAATACTTGGGGCCTTTTGCAAGATTTTGTTAATGCCTAGGGTTGACTTCTGTGGAGGTTTACAATAGCTTAAATTTTCTTCCCAGAAGGTCCAAGATTGGTTCCATGCTGTGCCACAGACCATCTCACTAATCTAACATAGATCATTTGCAGAAGTTTCTTAAATCTACTTGGATAGCCTTACTGTTTTAATGTTTAGATAAACATACAGAGGAAAACCTAGCTATCCCTGAATAAGACAGAAACTTTCTAAGCAAAACCAGATTTTACCTGGAGGAAATTGCATTGTTTGAAAAAGGTTTATTTGACTGACTGATACCTGCTGGGAGGAGGAACACTACAGAGCACAAGCACTCCACAAGGTTTCTGGAGTGCATGTGGAGTGACTTGTCTCAATGATACTTTGTGAAAGAACATAAAGTGAAATATAGGAAAATCCATGTAAACATAAGAAAAAACTACTTTTTCTTTGAAGATGGTTTAACGGAGCAGGTTGCCCATGGAGTTTGTGGATTCTCCATCTTTGGAGATATTGAAAATCCAACTGGACACAGCCCTGAGCAGTCCTCTCTAGTTGACACTGCTTAGAGCAACAAGGTTGGATATGATTGTCTCCAGAGGTGCCCTCCTTCCTCAGCCATTTTGTGGTTCTCTGACTGGGTCCATTCTTTTCAGTAAGAGATGGGGGTTGCTCTGGGGTAGAAATAAAAATAAAGGGTTAAATACTGTTCTGTAATGGGTTATATTAAGATTCTTCTTCTATCTTAAATAAATGCAGTGGAAACATACACAGTAATGTAACAACTGATGCATCTTGGACTTCTGCCTTTAAAGAATACATATAGGTTTTGAACCCTCCTTTTCTCTCTTAGATTACTTACTGTCAATAAAAGCAGTGTGGGAGGTAGCAAAATTACATCTTTCAGAGTAGATGTAGAGCAGAAGAATGATCTCAGAATAAATTATTCTAATGAACAGCACTTGTCTAGTTTAACTTTTTGTCCTCATTCGCTTCAGGCAGCTATGACAGTGCTGCAATCCTTGTTTTGTCAGTCTAAAAGACAGTGGGGGAATATGAGAACTCTCATTTAAATTTGATACTGTCCAGAAGTTTTACTGCTTCAGTATTTCAATTAAAGAGTCCTGTGGCTTAATGGCTATGAAGGAGAATCTTTCCCTGGTGGTAGAAAGCATTTTCTCAATGTGGCCTGAATATTTTAAAATAGTTAAAATTATTTTTTTCTAAATTTTGCAGGCATTATCCTAACAAATTTGTACAAACAATTTGCACTAGATTGTGCAAGTACAAATTTGCATCCAACTAGTGCAAAATTTGCCACAGATGCCCCTAAATTATGAGAAAAAGTTTAGGGATGGGAGAATGAGTAAAAATCCCTGAACAGAAAAGCTATGCTTGCTACTATCACATTGCAGACCACTACAGTTCTGTCCTTTGTTAGCGTACTCTTCTTGGATAAGCGGATATGGGAACAGTTGTATAAAAAGAGTAGGCATCTTTGATGTTAACGGACCTTGTAGACTGTGTAATAAGTACCCTGGACAGGTGGCATAGCCATTGCTTACAACAGAAGCAGCTATGAAGTTGGCAGCTTCAAGGTCTCAGGCTACATTTTTTTACAATAAAAAACTCTTAGTGTATTCCTCTTAGGACATGTACTGTTTCTTTATCCTTGTGGTCACTGACAAAATGCATGCATTAGGAATTCATGGTCAGAACTCCAAAATTACAGGAACCCAGTTAGAGCTGTGACAGTGCATGACAGATGGCATGTACTGTAGATCTAGTACCTCCTAGAAGCGTTTCATAATGCTACTGTGGGGAAAGGAGAGAATGAGTAGGAACAGGAACGGGGCCACTGGTTGTCAGGTAAATGTAGAAAGTTATCACATCTGAAATGGACTTTTTGGCTGCTGCCAAGAAAACTATTGCTTTGCCAACTTTTGCAAATACACATTCATTTGGCCTTCTGAAAAAGCAAAACTAAGGGAGGAGGAGGAATACAGTGTGTAGGATAACATACCAAGCCATAAATTCTGGGATCCGTTCTTCCACCGACTGTTAATATGTCAGTGCCTCTCCCAACCCATTTGACAGAACCAGTGATTCATGCTTGTCTCTGTGTGAGGTGCCTGCCATTTTAAAGAGAAATACCCACATGATATTTAGCATAACGATTCTGCCTTATTCATTGACATTATTTTGTTTGTACTACAAAAGCTCATTTTTAGAAGTCTGTTCATATATAATGTTCCTACTGTATTTTAGTATTAAAAGCCTTAGCTAGAACCCTAGACAATGTAGTCCCTTTAAACCCAGGTGTGGTATTTTTATTATAAAGTGTGTTCAGGAGCAGAGAGAGCTGTGCAGGGAGAGCAGAAGTATCTGTTGCCAAAGCACCAAAAGATCAAGATTTGATTCAATAAGTTCTGCTTTTGGGAGGCAAAGGTTTCAGGGTTTTGTTAATCAACTGTGGCATCCTTTGTCTGTAAATCACTTTTCATTCCAACTCACCACGGATTTAAGAATTACTTATATGATGGCTGTTTTGTCATCACCTGTGACTTTAGCTTAAGAAATATTTCTGGATCTGCTTTCACTGCTGCGCTTTTGTATTAGATTTTTCTCTCACATGGGCCATGCCATTTACTGTATTTGCATTTTACCTATCCAGAGTGAAGCCCGGCTTTTAGAAGAGTTGTGTAAACTAGAGCTCTTGCAGCATATTAATGACTTTATTCACAGTTTAGTGCCACTTGTACCATTTCTGGGTAACTAAATATTTGTATCCACAAATAAATCAGAGAATGTTAAATGTATGACAAGTTCAAAATCCAGAAGTAGATAATGAGTGAACAATTATTCAGCAAAATGTAAGAAGGACTGTAAGTAGGATTTGGAATAACCTTAGAGTTTGTGATTATTGGAACAGGAGTATTTCCTAAAACAGCCTTCATGACCTGACAGATCAGATATACCAAGCATGAGATTTATTGCAGATATTCATTCTGTTAGCAGTCTCTGAACCTCAGTCAACACACAAAATTATTCAAACTAGGCAGTGACGTCTTTGCCTTCCCAAATAGGATCATAACTTAGAGCATAGTCTTTCCTTATCCCACTTGTTTAGTAGGTTTCCTTTTGAGTGTAATTTCACCCATAGATGCTTCATTTGACCCTTAGCCCTGGTAACTGGTTCCTTCAGAGCACCAAGAGTGGCCCAACTTCAGCTCTTGTTCCCAAAACTGACCTGCAGATGCCCTGTATGGACTTAGCTAGTTTCAAGACCTAGATGATTATAAACGGTAATCTTTTTTGAGGGCTAAACTTAGTAACAGGTCAATACCTGCTCCTGCTGTATACAAAACATTTATCTGTTGTGAACAAAATTCTGCTGATGATTGGCAGGAGGTTTCAAACTTTCTGAGCTGCCAGAGGTCTCCTCTGATCATACGCTGAAAACTATATTTTCCACAAATATGCGTAAAAATACTTAATAGTATCTATCATTAGCTCTTAACAGAGACTAAACAATATGGTAAGCAAAAAAGATTTTGGCAAAATTCTCTGTTGGGAGTACCCTTAAAAATGAGTTGTTAATAGTGATTGATAGTGTGACAATATAATATCAGTAGGTTTGAATTTTTCCCCCTTTTCACTCTTCTTTTTTGGCTCCAAAATTTTGGATCTCAATACACCAAATGTGGAGAAACATCTATAAGTGGTGACTCAAGGCTCTGAAAACAGAACATTGCCAGTGTTCTCAAAGTATTGAGTGAGACATCAGTCAAATAATTGGAAGCACCAGCTTTCATTTTTTTCCAGATATTGGCTTTTCTATCTGCAGCAGAAAGTTCCAGTAATCAGAAATACTACGAGCTGCTCTGCTGAAACTAGAGAAAGTTATCTTACAGTGACAGAGGGAACTGTCTGACTGTAAATAGTTCCTTAGTGTCTAAACTTGCAGCTTGAGAAAAATTGAATTTGACTCGAGCTCTCAAAAAAAATATGAAGATACCTGCCATTTCCCTTCCCAATCAGACTGAGCTCAAATTCCAGTAAAAGAGTTGGAGGTTATTATTTCCATAACCTGGTTCTTTCTTCTAGCTTTCTGAAAATGAGCAAGGTGAAAATCTCTGAAGAAAAGTGAAGAAACAAGTAAGCACTTGAAAGAGGTTTTTAGGAGCTGTCAAATTTCGTACTAATTGGTATGGCCAATCCAGATCATCAGAGAAGCTTCAGTTATGGTCTTTTTTAGGTAGACCTACAGATTCTGTAACCATGAAGGAGTTCATGTAACTATCAGAATATATCTGCTTTTTGGACATGGATGTCATGTTCTGTTGGTCTCACATGGAATTTATATTAGATCTTAGAGAAGCTCTTGTGTAGGTATAGTTTGTCCCCAAATCTTTAGACTTCCTCAGACTCTTGAAGTTTGGTAAAATAACCAGTTCTCCCAAATCAATAGTTTTGATAGCCAGTCTACTTGTTTTCTACTTTAATTTAAGGTATCAAATGAAACAGAAAATTTCTAGCTTTCATCATAGTATGAGTTTTATCAAATATTCATCTTCCCTGATAGCTGTTTCACAGTAATTTAATATTGATATTGGAAGATCAGTTTAAGTTTCCTATTTGGCATGAGACAAATAAATTAATTGAAACTTAAATGATTTAACACTTTTATTTAAATATGTTTTTCCAAATAGAGACCTATTAAATTACTACTAAATAGTTCATAATAAATACTCACATTTTGAGGCTTCTGAATGTTAATGACTAACTTTTAACCTTGCTTCCCTTCTGAGCAAATATACAGAAGGCATGGTACTAACCAAGTATGAATACTTTATCCCAAGAGCTGAAAGCAGACAGAAGCTTGAATAACTCTTAAGGGTGAGAGAAAAACCTGATCATCTCATTTCTTGAAAATTTTGTGGCATCCATACAAAGATGCTAATGTGTGGTTGTGTGCATGCAGATATTGTTGATTATACCATCTATATGTAATTTTTTTCTTGCTAGAGGAACAAATACAGTTATAGGTGTTTGGTGACCTCCTTTGTTACTGTGAACCTCCATCTGGAAGTTTTTTACTAAGTAGCTGTATTGCTGTGCTAAAATCCCAAAAGCATGGAAAGGCATACCCTAAGGCAGATTGCTATTTACAGCTGTGCAGTCTTCTGATGGGCTTTCAGAACCCTGTCAATCACTTGGAAGAGTGTTAAAGTAAATATATCCCACATAGTAAGTTTGGTAATGAGCAGTTGTGGGAAGAGAGGAAGTGTTATGGCTCTTCCATACACAATGAAAACTCCATTGCCTGATGAGATGTGCAGCTAAGCCCTTAGAAAGGTAGGGCTAGAGTAATGCTAGCACTTTTATTAAAAAAAAAAAAAAAAGGAAAAGAAAAATAACAAAAATCCCTTTAATAAGTGATGGTTTATTCCTATTGAAATACACATGCTTTGGAGGCTGCTGATAACAAAGGCAGACATATATATATATATAAAATGTTTCTTTGATATTCTACTTAGAAGTGCATTTGTCAGAGAGCTTAGTTCGGGTGTATTATTAAATACGACAAGCTCAAACATCACATATTACAGGAGAAAATTATTGCATTCAAAAAACTGAAGCTCAGGGTATTCAAGAGAGTTTTGATGTATGTTAAACGTCAAGTGACACCTTGCATTTGCATAATGGCAAGTTTTGCTAATTTTATTTTGGGTGCCTGGAAAGCATATAATTCAGAATATGGTGAAACAATTTCAAATTTTCTTCGTGAGTGACAATTTCCAGTTGGGCTAAGGTATTAATTTATTTCATCTTTTCAATGGTACTCTTGTGTCCATTTTATTTCTTACTTTGAGTTACTAACAACTTCCTTCAACATAGAATACTGTTTTCTATTTTTTTTCATGCTTGCTGTCAGAATTAGTAGGATACATGAATTCTTGGAAACTGGGACAAGATGTATATGAAAGCAGTTGCCCAAAGCTCAAGATGTGTCAGAATCAAAATGCAGTGAGCATATGTTGAAATTCAGCCTCGTGGGTGGGTGATTAAAGAGTATCTTGCAGCAAACTTGCTTTAGTATAAATAAATTTCTGGCTTTGGTGTAAATCCATAGTTTTAGGGTTCATGGCATTAAAAAGAAGCATTTATGTTATTTCCATATTTGCTACATCGTAGAAATAAGCTGTAAAAGGGGAAACATTAAAGTCACCAACATTAGGACAGGTTGCTTAAGAGGCTGTGGAATCTCCCTCTTTGGAGATAGCTGGATCTTGGCCGGAGATGACTTTGAAGAACATGATCCAGCATTGGCTTCAAAGCAAGCCTTGCTCTGAGCAGGAGGGAGGACGTGATCTCCTTCATCATTCTGTGATTCTAAACAGCACTGAGAAAATGGCATTAAGCATTATCTAAAAGTGGGAAGAAGCTGCTGATTGCATTCGATGATTTCCTAAAAAAAGCAACAGAAGAAACATTTTTAGATTTCATCCTTACTTTGTTTTTTAGGATTACATATCATGTGAGTTTGAAAGAGAGTCAGTTGAAGACTTCCCAGGAACTCCACTCATCTGTAGATTTTGTCCTTAATTGTAATTTAATTTAATGAGCTAATTTATAATAATAACTGAATTTAATAAAACCTTTCTATTTTGCAATATGACATAATGTATGGAAAAATGGCTAGACATCTAAATTACTGTCTTCCTATTAAAAACTGATACCCCTTCATTACCCTTTCTTCCCCAAAACTGACTCACAAGTTGAGAGGTGTGAACTCACATTTGTAGATTAAATTTACAGATGAAACATTTAAAGGGACGGCTTTCATATTGTTCTCATCTGCCTTCAGAATCACTTATAAGGAAACCAAGAGGTGTTTTTCCTTTTCCTTTTTGGCACTGTGAAAATATTAGTGCACAAAAGTCAAACCCAGTCTCTCTGGGTAGAGAACTAAGAAGTGCTAAAGTTTTGTCTTTTTGCATGTGTGTATTTTTTCAACCACTTTGAATTAGGTAAGATTTTCAAAACATCCAAGAGAGACTTATTTACACACTTCTGCCCAGTCACTCTGTTATTCCTGGGCCATAAAGATCCCTCTTAGTCCTACGCAGGTTGAAATATTTCACATAACATGCTTTAGGATGCTGTTGCTGTCTGGGCTTGCTGAGAGCTAGTGCTGATGGAGTTGGTACCAGTAGCAGAAGAAAAAGGGCAAGAGCAAGGGAATGCAAGAAAACTGGATCATTTTTTCTTCCCAGTGGAGGCCTATTTTGACCATCTGAGGTATCAATACAGTTGAGTAGGTTTTTTTCAGATACGATCTACAAGGGATTAGCACATCTACTGATTTAGTTAATTTTTAATATTACACATAGTTATCATTGTATTGCTGGTAATCTATCGTTGTGGATATATTAGTATTTGCTGTTGGAGAATGTCTCAGCTGTGAAGTGAGATGTGCTTTGGAAGCTGGACCTCGGCCTGCTGCATGTGAGCTCAGGTGTAGGGGAAGCCGGCAGGAGAAAATGAAAAGAAAAGCAGCTGTTTGAATTGCAAAAGGAGCCTTGTAATCCTTGGTAAGGGTTTGTCTTATCTGCCAGGAACAGGATTTGGGCTCACAGTGCTTTTGCTTAGATTTATTTTTATCAAGTGGCATGAAAGCTTTGATCTTTGGATTGATTCGTGGGAGCCTGAAATAAGAGGTTTTAGTACTCAGACACTCTAATGTGGCCTTCGCTTAGTTTGAGTACTTATACAGTTGTCTTTATAGAAAACTAAAATTCAGAACAATTAAAATCACATCTTTGAATTCTGGAGTGATTAATTACAGAATTATTTTTTTTAATTCACTAGAGTGATAATGATTAACTGAGTCAAAATTTTTTTAACAAAAATGACCATAAAATGTGTTAATATGTATTGTGAATTTTAATAATCTAGGATATTAAGTAAAGGATTCTGTCCTCTCCATTCTGTCCTATTACCAAGGCAATTGGTTGGTTCATGGGGGTGGATCAACTGGAGGGAAATGCTTCAAGTCAAAATCCACTAAAAAATAAAGTGTTTTCTATTTCAGAATGTTTATTTGGGAGACTTTTTCCTAGTTGTGATTTAGTGGAATTTTATTGGTGTCTTTAAAAATATTAGTCAATTTCTGAGCAAGTTGTCTGATGTTCTAAAGACCATCGTATAAATGCCTTCACACCTGCATTAGGCAGTGTGTTAATTTGCATAATTGCATATTTATGTCAGGAAGGCCTTAATTAGACAATGTATTAGAAATGCACAGGCTCTGTAGCTTCATCATCATACTAACCAAAGGGAGACATTCCTTCCTTATTAACAGCTCAAGAGAAGTGCGACTGTTTTAGAGAGAAACGACAGTTGTTTTGGCAAACTAATTTGTGGTCTATTTTAAGATGTTTCACTGTGTGCTTTTGTTTTACAACCTTACAAACAGATGAATTAAAAGTACCTTTTTTCTTAGGCCTAGAAGTCTGTTCGCTCGTGTTACCTGGTGATGTTACCCAGAGTTCACAACATTATGCTTCTTTTGTGATAAGGATGTGGTTGAACATTAACACTGTATTTTCACTAATGCCGTTTTGATTTTCTTGTAGACATTTCAGCAGTCTTCTCTACAGCAGAAAAGTAAAAAGAAGAACAAAGGTAAACATTAAATTTGTTTTTAGGTCCTGGTAGAAAGGGAATTCCCAGCATTATTGATGGTATTATGATATTGCAGTATCTGAGGAACTACAACTTGTTAGCTCCAACCCAATGTTTAGCTCAGACACTCATGTTGAGAAGGTGTTAGTCCATTACTGATGTCTCATAGTTTCCAAATGCTTATCTACCTACATATATCTGTTGTCAGCATTTTTTTGGATACTTAGACTCTAGCTTTTTGGGGGCCAGGGCTAGTTTTTCCCTTTGTGTGCAAGTAATGCCTTACTCCAGTTCTTGCTCATTACCTGAGCTTTTCAGGTAATTTATATCATAGTAAATTGTCCTCCTTTGATTTAGAAGTACAAAGGCTTTAGGAACTCTTTAGTTGCAAAAGGAGCTCCTAAGAGAGGTTTTTGAATACCCATGAAGTACGAACATACATAGTTCTATTTGGTGGTCAAGTGTGGTAGTATGTGAATTTATATGCTGTGTGCTTTAATCTGATATGAAATATTAATTTGTTGAAAATTACAAATAACCATTTTCCTTATTTTTAAATATCTTACCTTTCTTTTCTCTATAATGTCTTCTCTCTTTTTTTTCTTTTTGTCTTATCTATAGAATATGAGCTCAGTGAGGTGATGAACATGGGTTTTGGTTTTTAACTTATGGTACCTTGCATAGACTTTGTGGTAGAAATAGAGTGCTTGTAATAATTTATTCATGGCAAATTAAGGTTGAAATTTTTAATTACTTTTCTTAAGCAAATATATCTAGTGCTTTCTGTCGAACTGTCTTGTTGATTTAGTGGACAAGACACATCAAATGCTTTCACGTCAACTTGTCATTTTCAGCTCCTATTCCTGGTAAAAGCAAAAGACGGATCTCATGTAAAGATCTTGGTCGAGGCGACTGTGAAGGCTGGCTTTGGAAAAAGAAAGATGCCAAGAGTTATTTCTCCCAGAAATGGAAAAAATACTGGTTTGTCCTGAAGGATACATCTCTATATTGGTATATCAATGAAGAGGTAAGCATCTGTGCTCATTGTCTCAACAAATATCCTGTGTATTGCTGTTGTCATGATTTAGTGGGAAGCCAGTGCTTTGAGTGCTTATATATGTGAATAACTTTATTCACCCAAATAGTCATACTGAAATTAATATTAACTGCCTGAATAAATTACCATTAAGGTCCAGAGATATTTGGTCCTTCAAATTTACCTTTTACTACAAGGAGAGGTAACACACTTTCCTGTGTCCCGCTCTCACCAGTTTAGAATAAATCTGTCCTGAAACCCTTGAAAGGGAAAAGTAGTTATTTAATCCTGTCATTCAAGCTTAGTCATGGGAGTGTAAACTCTAATGATGTGCTGCCTGGTGTTCCTTGTTTATCTGTGCTAGTGAAATCACCAAAACCTCTGGCAATTAAGGAAGATGCTTTTGTTTTCTCAGTTGTGTTCTCCTGTCATTCCTTCTTTGTAGCTTTTGATATGATTTCAATGCTCATATATGCTGAACTTTAGAGCACTGGCACAGCCCAACTGAATTGTGTACAGCTTTGATCATGCAACACGTTCTGCATTAGTACACGCTTATTTATATCAGCTTAGCAAAAAAAGCTTTTTGCCAGTGAGTTAGAAAACCTTGGTTTTCAACCAATCTAGTGTCATTAGTAAATATCCTGAGATAAAATCATTGCCAACATGTGGATGCACTCAGTCCTGGACTTGTTCTTTTAATCACTGCAAGGAATTGTACATAACCTTTTTAGAATATTATGATCCACAACTTTTCTCTGAGTAGACAGAAAGCAAGTTGTTCCACGAACACAGTTACCAGAGCCTGTTTTTGCACAGACTCATCCCATTTGTGCCTTGATCCCAGCTTCAGATCGGTAACCCTAACTCCCTCCTCTCCATCCTCCCTCCTCGAGGTCTACTATGAGGTTTTCACCAGGGCGGTATTTCATATCTACAAGTATGATGACTGGTCACCGGCACGTCAAGGAGCGTGTGGAACCACTGGCATGTGCCTTACTTTCCTGGGGAGAGGGCAGTGGTCTGAGTCCCTCTGTCTTCCCCCGGTCCCACATTTCCGTGAGACTTGCTGATACTCAGTTATTTTTGAGACCTCAGCTCCCTTGTCTGCAATCACAAACAGATTCAAAAGCTGGCAGGGGGAGCCTCAGTGGCAGATGGACAGACAAGCAAGTAGTGCTTTTGCCAAAATTTTGTTTCCTTAGGCAACCAGGCAAAAAAGAAATAGCAAGATTATTCTAACAGTATCCTTTTGATTTTAAAATACCTGCTAATGCAGAACCTGTTACAACCTTGTACCTTCCACAGAACATCTCTAGTTTCTGTTTTATGTGCTGATTTGTGTCTCTTATTTCTTTACTTTTAAGAAACCATATAGCCATATGGACTGCATATGTAGCATAAATAACTATGCTTTTTCCCTTATTTCTTACAGTAGACTGCATTTCTCCTTACTAATTAGTCCATCTTCCCCCAAATTAACTAATTACAATAACTAATTGCCTGAATACATTTGGTCATTTTGTATATTTTCAAATGCTGGTTCAGCTGTGAAATTGTTTGAGAAAACTGGGTATTTAAAATTGTATTTTATACCAAGGGATTTGTCTTACTACTTTGGCAAAAGTCCCAGTGACTTCTGTGGGAGGTTTGCCAGAGCAGAGCAGCAGACTTTAGTATTTCTTATGTAAGAAGGCGGCAAGTGAAAATATCTTCAAGCTCTCAGTGTGGTGGGTTTTTTTTTCTGACACCTTAACAACAGTAATATCTAGAACTACCTTTGCAGGACGAAAAAGCGGAAGGCTTCATCAGTCTACCTGAATTTAAAATTGACAGAGCCAGTGAATGCCGCAAGAAATAGTAAGTGTACTCAAAAATAACGCAATGATACCATAAAAAAAGTGGAACAAAGGACATGGTTTTCCCTTAAAACAGTAACATAATGGACTTTGTTACAATGATCGTTTGGTTGTGTCACAGAATAAGCTCATGCAAAACAGGCAAATTCAGTGTGGCTTCTGTGTGCCATCTTTCCTGAAGAAGGTTTTTTTTACTTTATTGTGAATTACAGTGTTTGACAAAAGCAAAATGAATTAAGAGCAAGAAGGCTGGCTGGCTGCTTCTGTCCCTTTATTTTCATACTTTTCCTTTCTTCTTTTGTTTCCTTTCTGTTTTGGGGTGAGGTTTTGTTTGTTTTGGGGCTGTTGGAGTGTGTATGTGTGATAACTTTAAGCTCAATAAAGAGCTTTAGGCATAATAAAGAGACCATCCAAATAAAGTCCCCAAGTTCACAGCCAGGGATCTATCTTTAATGTAACTCCAAATTAGTTAGCATCATCTCAAAGTTTGCTGACGCAATGTGTCAGTCCTGACACAAAGTGAAAAAAGAGAATGACAGTGGTTTGCTGTATTTTTGAGGTATGACCCTAAGATCTCAACTTTTCTTCTCACCTAGCTGTGTCTGCTGCTGTCCAAATCTGTGTCATTGCACAAATCCATTTCTCATTAGGATACAAATTCAAGCATATGTAGCAATGTGATAGGTGCATACTCCCACAGAGGTATTTTTAGAGTGATTATTGTTGAAAACTTTTTGTCTTGCCTTCTAATGGTTTTTACTGTTCTTTTAAGTTTATCAAGACTGTGGAATCAATCAAATTTGTACAGAAAAGCAACTGAGAAAGTAACATGGTATGATTTGTAGTACATACAGTTCTAAAGACACTGACCTTGTATCAGTTGGTCTACATATCACTTCAGGATGAGCTCTACACTTCATGATGGTCTCAAAGGGCAGAAAATGAAACCTGCATTTTAAAAAAAAAAAGATCCATCAGTTTGGGATTATTGTCTTGTGCCCTTGGGCTACATTGTTGAAGTGCTTCTTTTTTTTCATTTTTGTTGGGGAAGTAGCATAAAGTCAACTATTTTCTCAAAAATTCACCCTGGTTAAATTGTTGGGGTTTTTTTACTTGATACTGGTATCTACTGGATAGTAGAACATTAAATGTGGCTATTAAATTCCTTGCTTGGGTGGCAGATAAAGAAAAAAACCTAAAAATCCATACAGCAGATGCTGTGGCAATTTTAAGAAGTCAAGTTTGGGGTCTCAGTAGCTTGATGATGTCTTTCTAAACTGAGCAGATGTCACTGTACGTCTGCTTTCACTTGCATAACATTGTGTCATGCTCTAATGTGTTAGAGGAATTCTTTTTGTCTCAATTTTACATTACCTTCACTAACAGTAACTTTCACGGATATCAATTTCATATCTCTGGTTTCTTAAAACTATTATCATATATTTACATATATGTACACATGTAGTCTTATATATGGAAAATTGCAAGCATGATACACATAAAGAACATCATTGCCATTTTTCTGAGTGGATTAGAGAGAGTGATAATTATTATATTATATATGTGTATATATATATATATATATAAAATCCATTGTATCTCAGAAAAATGCTGATGCTGTTCTTCATGCATTATCTTTGCAGGTTTCCTTATTTTCTTTTGGACTGTTTTGCATCTTTTGTTCTTATTTTAAGAGAAACTTAAGTCTATTCTCAAAAATTATTCTTCTGTGCTGTAAATTATTAATTACTTTCATATGCATTTTCTGGATCTCCAAGTCCTTCACCCTAAATCTTTATCCAATGTAGTTAAAAAATTCTTTCTAGTAATTTATTTCTTATTATGTATGAAATGCCGTAATTCTCTCAGCCCAGTCATGTTGATTACTTTGGTGGAAATAAAAGATGAGGTGTAATTGCCCATTGCTTAAAATGACCTCAAGAACACAGTGTTGATTTATAACAGCTTTTCAAAAGTCAATCAGCGCATCACATTTTTCTGTTTGAAACGCAGTCATTAGAGCTAAAGGTAACGTGAAGGTCACTGGGATGTGAGAAATCACCAGGACTGAGAGTTTTTCTATTGTACCAAATAAATCGTTCAGTCCATTTTCTGTTCAGAAAAAAATGACATCTATATCAGAAAAATCAGCTGATACATAAAATTATATCCTTAACTGGTTAACTTTATCCAAATATAGTACACTTCAGGTTATTTTTGAACAGTATTTATGTACATATGAATCAAGCATTATTTAGAAAAGTGTAGTTGAAGAGCACTTTATTTTATGAAATCTGGCACAATCCTAAAAGTTATATGTTTATATACTGTTTGCAAGCATCCAACTCAGGAAATCTGAACTCATCTCATTCCTTGGTGACTGCGCTATCTTACATTTTTTAAAAAAAAAGTTGTGCCATTACATTTTTATAATTATGTTTTTCCTCTACAGTGCATTCAAAGCCTGCCATCCTAAGATCAAAAGTTTTTATTTTGCTGCTGAACATCTAGATGATATGAACAGGTAAGGAAATAGCAAAGTTCAAGGAACCATTCCTTAAATATGACACTTTTTGAAGCTAGTAATACACAATGATAATAAATTATGTGTTAATCTAAAAAAATTAAGTTTAACAGCTAAGAAAATAAGTGCAGAGTAGCATTGTTTCTGAGTGGCTGCATATGCTCAATATTCAATTAATGTAAAAATCACTTGTTATTGAAACAAAAGTTTGAAGATTTTCAGAAACCAAATTCCCTCATTCTAAAGAGTAGTAAATACACTACATGAAACAAAATGAAAATACAATTTCAGAAATTCCAGATTTCTGCTCTTGGTTGTGAAGCACCTGCAAAGATGCAGTGTCTCCAACTCTGCTTCTTACCATACTCCTGAAGACATGTGATACTTGCTCTGGAGATAGATACTTCTGTTTGTGGCCCAGGAGGGAATGACTTGTTGGAGAAAGATTTAAAGCAGTCACTGATTTTTTTCTCCTGCCAGTCTTGAAAAAGGCGGCAGCCATTACAGGGAATGAATTTTGCAGATTCTCTCTACTGCCATTAATTTAACCTACAGGTTGAAGTGAAATTTTGCTTGTATTGAGTTTAGTGGGGAAATTTTTGCAACTCAAAAAAGAACAAGGACTTAAGTCTTAGTTCTTTGGATATTGAGATTTACTGTCTATTTTAGGCGACTTGGCAATTTTTTTTAGAAAAATGATTGAGACTTCAGCACAAAATAAACACAGTTTCTGTTAATACATTTGAATGGTAGATTAAAAACATGGATCTCATATCTATTCAAATATTTTGGATTTTATTTAATTCATTTTCACAACATAAACTGAAATTAATTCAGTTCAAAATAATATGCCATTTTCATCATATGACAGAGGACGCAAACAAATGTAAACTGAGAATTGTTCTATCAGCATAGATAATGTCTGTGAACATCCTTGATGAGCAAAATTGCTTTTAAAACGGAGGGAAATGGAGATAAAACTCCATCCATAAAAGTGATACTAAATGCTATAATCATGGTTTAATCTCTGCTGTGTCTACTAGATTCAGCTACCTGGCAGAGCACCTTCAGGGAACTGCTGGTTCTTTACTGATAATATTTGACTGGAAAAGTATGTCAATACTATACTATACTTGCTTTTATTTTGGAATAGCTCTCTGTTAACATTTTTTCAAAAGTTCATGCATGACTAAGGCTCACTTCAAAAGTCTCTCCTCACTTAGAAAATTTAAAACCTTTTTATTTGTTTGTAAAATTTTGTGCTTGCCTTTCCTTGATAATTCTGTCAAGCCAGCCACTCAAATGCAATTTGCTCCACAGCAAACAGAATAATGGTGTGGTCTATTTGGCGTATCCTGAAATACAGCAGTAGATAAATCATTTCTGTCAGCAGGTCCTCGGTCAATATGACAAGGCACCTCGTTTCTAAGGATAAAAATTTATGTAACTGTTCAGTAATCAGAAAGCAGCAGCAAATATGCATGAGTTCTTTAAAAATATATACACAGCCTAAATCCCAAGAACTAAAAGATCTTTAACTTCCCAGGACAAATAGTGTCTTTATCATATTTTGAAATTAGTGCTTATTAAATCATTTTGAATAACCTTGAACAAATTTTGATCTGAGTTGTACATATGTAAATTTAAAGCAACTCTTTCAAGGTCTATGGAATTATTTGAAATTCTTACTTCTGAGTTACCATCACAGTCTCACCAAATTATTTTATATTTTCTCTTTTGTGTTACATAAAGTATTTCACTTTCACAAACATTGAATTAACTCAATATATTGTAAAAAAATGGCCTACTGAAAAATAATCTTACAAATGCAGAGGTAATAAAATAATTCTTGTCTAAAAGCATTTTGTAGCCTAGCTGAATTCAAACATAGAATCATGTTATTAAGTTAATAAGACTGTTTTGATCAATTTCTGTTCTTTTTTGACATATATTTTGATTATGTATCATTCAATCATTTCTATTCTGTTTATACTTGACGCAGAAGAAAAGAAAGGAGGGAACTGCTGATGTGTAGTCTAACTGAAAGTTCAAACTGGTTCAATTCATTTACCCCTTGTATAAAATGGTTTAGTTGTGATTTAAAAAAAAAAAAAAAAACAACAACCAAAAAAACCCAACACAAACGTATGCAGGATATGAAGTTTTTGTTTGTATGCACCTACTCACATCAAATGGGTATTTTAACCTCAGCTAATTGTCACTATTCAAATTATCTTAATACTTTTATGACTGTGCCACACCATTATGCTGGTATAAGTCTGGAGAACTATGATCACTGAACTTTATTGTTGTGGCATCTGAAGTTCCTTTCATGTGCATAGTTGCACCAGCAAAAGTGTTCTTTCTATCCATATAACATGCTTATTCTGGGTGAGAAGGACAGAATATCCTCTATTGATGCAAGGTAGCATTTTGCTAATGTAAGTGTATAGTCAAATAAATACCTTGCTTGGAAATTCATTGTTAGCCCCATTCCAAGAAAATATTCTGATGTAGAAGGCAGTCTGTATATTTCTACTTGATGATACTATATGTAAATTTATTTTGGTTTTCCATCGTAACTGTGCCGAGGCAAATTCATCCTTTTCAGGATTGGCTGACTTAAATACTTACCATATTCTTATTCTTCCATTTTATTCCTAACTGTCGGTTGTTTTTTTTTTAAGTGATGACATATATGGCTGCCAAAATTATATCTTCTAGGCAAGGGAATACAGTCAGTAACTTCATGTGGAATACTTGTCTGAGAACTTCCTTGACCTGCTGTAACTGAGCTGTCCTATCTCTCATTTTGTGACATTGGGCATTAACATATATAAGGGTTTTCTTCCTCAGTGTAGCTCTATGATCAAGAGGACATGACATGTCAGCTGGAAGAATTCAGTGAAGGAGGCCTCTAAAAATTCCCCCACATCATCTACAGGCCTTTTCATTCCGGTTAAGTTGCAATTGGATACTTACAGACACTGTAAGGTATCCATATTTCTATATGGCAAATTCATCCTATATACTCAAGCTTTATGATTAAGGACAATTTGACACCATGCTTTGACAAAAAGCATTGCATCTGCCTGGAGTGTGAGATAATATAGAAAAATATTTCTTACTCATCTGTGAGAGTGCAAGTACCATGCATTCTTCTTTACAGAAGTTACAGGTCTAAAGATAAATTATTATTTTTTTAAATCCTGTTCTGTGTGTCATAAAATTGTTTTAATTAAATACTGACAAGAAATGGATGTGCTATTCTTAAAAATAAAAAAAAAAAAGAGAAAAAGAAAACCTAGATGACTGCTGCAACTATTAGTGCTACTGTATTTAGTGTCATACTTAGTAAATAGATTTTATAATTCTCACAAGAAAATTAAAGTTGCATTTGCAGTAAGGAAGTAATATTTTCTTGGCCTCTTGCCCTCTAAAAGTTACAGTGGCTACCAGGACACAGCACACCACAGGGAAGAAAGATTTAAATCTTCCCATGTCCTTCAGCTTGGTATCTTTTAATATTCATAGTAAGGAGTATTTCTATAGCTGTATGCTCAGAACTTTTGTCCCCAGTGCATTGTAAAGCTGGCATGTTTTACTCCTCTCCTGTTCAGTAGGTGATCTTTACATTTCCCTGTGATGCAAACTGGGTGCATTGGATTTCTCATACGATTCTAAATTCCATGAACCATAACTCTAGCCATGCTTTATTAAAACAATATTAATTCTCTAACCATATCTAAAGAAGCTTTAGCAGCCACATAGCAGAAAATATGCAGAAGAGGTCAATACCATTCTTTTAGTTTCTAAACTAGCAAACCACTCAAAAGCTGTGGCTGTTATCTGTTTACAGACACATCAGTACCTTCACATCAACCCCACAGGGACGGATCAGGACTTGCAGTAAATCATTAAATGTGAAGTCAGTCTGCTGTCTCTCTCTCAGACTGCTATACATTTCCTGAGTTATCATTAGATTATACTTTTAGGAAATAACATTTCCTCTGGAAACAATCATCTACCATAGCTGTAAGCAGTATCAATTGACGGTCAATTAAGTGTTTGTTAATTTAATTGGTTATCTCAGTCTCACGCACACGTAAACACAATATCCTATCTCATATTTAGGACAGAATGAAGTTTTCCAACAGGATAACCTTTATAGTTATACCATCCAATATTTTGTCCAAGGGGGTCTGTCCAAGGGGGTTCCCTGCTGGCTGCGCTGAGGCATGGTGAGCCATGAGCTGAATTGGGAACCACCTCCGTTGTCTGCCATGCTGTTTGACAGGGCAGGCGCTTGTCTTCTGCTGCTTTACCCTTTGGACACGGACAAGTCTGTGGCCTTTGCTGATCCCTCTGCAGCACGAGACTGGAGTGCTTTGGGGGAGGTTCCTGCCCCAGTGCCTCTGATCGGGACTGGCAGAACTGTCGAGACAGCTGAGCTTTATTCCCCAAAAGAAAGCCTTCACATATCAGCGGTGTGAACCTGCATAGCTTTGCAGTGGGTCACCTTACTGCTGTGAAAAAGTGAAATCATTGTCTGAAACATGATCTGTTGAATTTCTGTTCCTATGTGCTAGTTATTTTTATAAGTGTATTGCACTTCCTAAAAACTACAACTGAAATTTCAAGTCTCTTCTTCAGCTTCTCTCTTCTGGCAGAAATTTTGATTCTGTGCTAGCATGAAGTATTCTATAATCACTTCAGGAGTAAACCTCTGGCTTACTTCCCAATGTACAATGATTTACGGACCATTAACATGATTTACAGATCATACAGCGGTCACCATTTCTGGAAGGACAGTGGCAGGAGTTAATTTTGAGGAGAGCAACTGAATTTTTTAACCTGATGCCTGCTTACCCTGCACTGAAATGTCTTGAAGGCTGGTGCACAGGAGTGATTACAAAGGTGTCCTCTTGTTGAGACAATACTACATCCTGTTTCTGTGCATACAGGATGCAAATGAAACCCATCAGGCACAGTTTTCTGAAACAGGAGTTTCATGTTCCTGAAGAAAACGCAAACCTGACTTCCCTTGTCCTGTGTACCCGAGCAGTAAAATTGCAATCCAGTAGCTTGGCAAACCAGGCCTGTCAAATCCTGACTGGAGTAAATAATTCCGGGTTTTCTATGGAATGGGCAAGCATGGGAAATCGCCATGGAGCTTTAAAACCTTGTTGATGGAGTGCCTGATTTAGCGTAAGCTTTTGGATAATGAATACACTGAGAACCCCATGGGGGAATAGGGCAGGTTGAAGCAGTGCATTGCTACAGGCAGTTGAGTGTATGCTTGGCAATGACAGCCCTACTAAAAAAGAATAGCAATAGTTTGGGGTTTTTTTTCAATTTGTGCAGCTTATGGAAACATTTTTTCAAGTCTAAGTTGAGGTTAAAGCCTTACATGTGAATTGCACTGAGGCAACTGTCTTTTCTCCCCCTGCTTCTCTGACACAAACACAAAAGTGAATTCTCATGTACCTCCTTCTCTTTGTACTTGGCACTGTAGGTAAGCTCTAAACCACATAATAGCGTAATTAAACCTCAGTGTCTGTTTGGGAGTGAACCTGTTCTTTTGACTGCTGGTTTCTGCTCTGTTCCTCTGCTAAGTTGCCAATTCAGACCTTAAAATATTGCTTACATTTCTAAAAGTGGTGTTTATTCTTAAGAAATCAGAACAGCAGGAGTATTGGTGTGATGGCATATCTGTGAGCAGCTGATTTAATAGCTCTTTGATTATCTCCAAATCCTTTATTTTACAGGTGTTTGACATCATACATGGTTTTCTATTTGAAATAAAATCGTTGCTGTGAAAACAATTTGTTCAACAGCAAAATCAAAGATCTTTGGAGACTCCCTGAGTGAGAGTATCAAAGGGAACAGCTGTCTAATATGAAAAACTATACAATCCCAAATCTCCTTCAGATGCTTCTCACTTTGTTTTTTCTTGAAATGTACCCAAAAATTAAGAGGCTGGATTGGTATCACTGCTTTTTTTTTTTTTAATATTATTTCAGATGGCTAAACAGAATTAACATGCTTGCTGCTGGCTATGCAGAAAGAGAGAGGATCAAACAAGAGCAAGGTAATGTGTTGTTATTTTGTTTTTTTCTGTCAGCTTGTAACACAAGTTCATCTGTTCTTTTTTTCCTGCTGTGTATCAGGCCTCACTTGCCTTATCTGAGGGCAATTCACATATGGGTGTCACTGTTGTTGATTTAGAGAATTCCATCTCCCTCGGGAATTTTTATTAGCTCCTTCAGATTCTGGGCCACAAACACTGGATTATTTCTGAAAAGTCCTCAGAAGGTAGATAAAAACAGCAATTGTACTGCCAGTAAGCTCCAGTATGTGATACCAAGGAGTCTGTGTCACCTATCAGAAGAAACTTTAAAATCTGCAAACTGAAAAAAAAAAAAAATTTTAACCTTGCATTTAGTGTTTGAATTCACAGGGGCAGGAATGCATGAAATTGGTCTCAGGAACAAACCCATTCTTCTAAAGCCTGTTAATATAATTGGATTTTCCCTAAAGACTGTCATTTTAAGGGCATTTAATTTTTTGTGATTTCTACTGGTTTTGCTATATTGAGGTGAGTGCTGAAGCCCTGTTGGAATTTCATTTGGAGTTGCAGGATTACAGTTTATTTTTAATGTTGAGTATTTCATGGGTTCAAAAAAGTTACATATATAAAATGAGTTGCTTTGCTTTAGCTTGCTGCAGTACAAATCCTGTTCGTAGACAGGAAAAGTTAAGGGTCAGTCCTCAATTGTGTTGGGGAGGTTGTTTCCTAGAATTGCCAATGACATGGATCCCCAAAAGTATTCCTGTTCAACTAGCTCCTTTGGAGAACAGTAGACTTTTGAATCCATGCTCTTTCATGCCAGATATATCTGACAGGATACAACAGAAAATTGCAGTGGTCATGATGGTCCAGAGCTTATCCAAATGCCTGTCTGCCTGCTGCCCACCAAGTCAAAACCTCACCTTTTAATTCTGTGGCTCTGCTGCCTTCATCAGGAAGGTTCTGTCTTTTGATCCCAACAGTTTATAGCTTGGAGCTGCAGCACCAATATATTTAATCTAGTCTTTTGTTTACAATGACTGTATCTCTAACCATTTTTTAGGGGGGTGTTGCGTTCAAAAGGCTATCACTAGGCTTCAAAATTTGCCACATGGTGTCCTCCTTGACCCCCAAAGTCGTGGTTCTGTACCAAGTCACGTGAGAGCCCTGACCTTCTGGTCTGATACCATGAGGAGGAAGGTGCGCATCGTCTGTCTCTCTGCAATGTGTTGCTACAGTGCCATTTTTGTGGGAGACACAGTGCAAAATACTCCTTTCCCCAGTAACGAGTAAGAGTGACTTCGGCAGCCAGGTGGGAAACATCAAGATAGAAGGATATTCTGCAACGTTAGAAGATTAAAAGGCAGCATCAGAAAATTATGTCTGCCTTGATTCATGCCCTGATTGCCTCACCACACAGCATCCTAGAGGGAGCAGCCTGCAGCTGAAGAGCAGTGGCTTACAGCATCCTGCCGTAATTCAGTGGTAGCAACGTGCGTGGGAAGGTTTTGGGGCATTCTGTCGTTCTCACACATAACTAGGTTGTACATGCTGTTGCCTCATCTCTAATCATGTCTTTCTGTAAGTACAGCTGCTTACCCCAGGAGCGTTGCCCACACCCTGTTTTAATCCAGTATGGTCCTTGGCACATCATGTCATTCATAACACCAGGCCTTCTGCATTCACACAGCCCAGGGTAGCAGCACCATGCTCCCTGTTCCTCCAGTCATCTTCTCGCTGCCTCACCAGACTTCAAAAACACTTTGGGAATCTGTGCTCCCCAGGCAGTACTACAATAACCAGTTTGGAGGGACCTGTGTACCATCTGTCACTGCTTGAAGAGGCTGTGAAAAAACTCTGAATCTTGGAGTCTTCTAGGAAATCCTCCATGTTAGCATTCAAAGCCAAGTTCAAACTTTTATTGACAGCAGGTTGGCACTAGCGTTACAGTAACAAGTGGGACAGTTAGGGAGAAGGTGTATGAACAGTTCTGCTAACAGCGACCAAGTGCACAATTGCAGACATGATACACCTTTCCAAACCCAGATGGATGTGGAGAAATATTTTTGCTACCAAGCAATCACTGAGTAATAAAATAGCAAATGATCCAGCTCCAGACATGAGATCATGTGGATTAAGACCTCATGTTACCTATTATTAAAATGTCTCCCTATTGAAGATAAACAATGAGACCCCACTTTACTATTGAAATTGTATCCTGAGCAGTGACGGAGCTCTTTATTACCACTCTAATGCCATTCACTCAAATTGATTTATCATATACAGGTACGTAAAACTATATCCACTTTGTGTTGCTTAGTTGTGTTTAGTGTGGGAATCAATGTCACACTCCCCCCTCACTGCCATATACTGTTTTTATGCCTCTGGTGATTATCCTTGGACACCTGTGTAGTGTCTCTCATTAGCAGAGGCATCAGGTTAGCAAAGTAAAACCTCTCTATTGCTTCAAACATTTTTGCAATTATAAAAACTGTGAAGCTGGAATTTTCTATATTCAGTGACTGTACCAATTGTCATCTACATATTTGATTTTACAAAAGGTCTTTTCTTTCTGTTCAGTTCAGCCCTTTGCAGCAAACCTTTATAATACCTCTGAAACAATTCAACGGTAGTTGTCAAACCTATTTCAATTAAGAATTGAATGCTTCTGAATCTGAAGTACGTAAATATATTCCAGGTGCCTTAGAGACGCACGAATCACTGAATTGTGGGTGTACTGCTGAATAAAATGTCACATTCTGTACAGAACAGTTTTATAAAAATACCATCAACTTTCCATATTAAATACAATGAACGTTAGCAATATGCTAAGGGACTTCCTTGGATGGAGAAGTTATATACTTTCCAGTCATATAAAATCAGAGAAAAAAATACTTGCTTATATAAATGGAAAATATTTATTTGGCAAATTGCAAGTCAGTGTTGGTTTATATATAATATATGCAGTCTGTTGCTCATTCAGAAAACTTTCAAGATGCGCCTGATGCATTGAGCTTGTCCATCACTGAATTGGACAAAATCTGCACAGAGAAATATGGCAACTGTTCAATAGCAATATACACATTTTAGATAGACCCTAGTGAGTCAATTGCCAAAAGCAGAACACTTTTAAAAATTGGTGGGAGGCTGTTTTCATACATTTCATCTGGAAGTTGACCCCTTTTACTGCAGAATTTTTCTAGACAAGCCGTAGGTTGCCAACAGAATTCCCTGTCTGAGGCAAGGTGTGCAAAAATGTTATCATACAGTACTTTATTGCATGAGGATTTGACAGCAAGAACATCTTTGTATTTTTAGCCAAAGCTGGAATCTGCACCGAGGCTGCTAAATTTTACTTTCAGGATAAACAGTTGAGCTCTAAGTCTGCAGAAATCTCACCGAGTGATGCAGTTCTGACAGGTCTCTCACCACACGTCCTACCATTAGACTTTGCTGTAATAGGAACAAACATGCTTATATGCCAATATTTTCAGGTGTTTTGACTTGCTGGAAACAAGTTTTCTTAAAACTAGGAGTGACTTAAAAAAACATTTTTCTCTGATTTAGTCTTTTGTTCCCCAAAGATTCATTATTTGCTGATTTCTAGAGGCAATTTTTTTTGTAATTTTTTTTATTTCATAGTCATGAAAACTTTATTTATGCTATTTATTAGACCATTTGAAGAGAATCTCTCAGCTATAAGCTTGCAGAAAGCAAACCAAGAGACCCAGTGTTAAAACAGAGTTGTTACCGCTTGTAAAAATAAATTCCTAAATAAGGCTGCCGTCACCATTACTGCAATCTAAAAATATACAGCATTTTAGGGACAGCTATTTCAAGATGGTGTCATTTTAAGGTAAGTTTTTCTTTTGAAACTTGAACAAGATTAGGTACAGCAGGTCATTAATCATACAATACAATAATCATCATGGTAACAAAATCATTAAAGCCAAAATGTCATGTTGTGCTAACTTGGATTTTTGGTTTAGATCGTTTATGAAGCAACAATCAATCTTTTTCTCCTCTTCTGTTAAAGAGAAAGTACTAAGTCATGCAGTTCATTGAACTCTTTCTAGGCAAAGTGAAAATTGCCTGTGATTAATCTGTGAATAGTCTGAGCCAAAGTGTCCTGTTGCACAATGATTTACCTAAGTAGTAGAAGGTAATACAGTCAGAAACAAAGTGGCAATAGGATTTTTTGCATTAAGTCTTATAACGTATAGAAACATTAAAGTTATCCATCTTGAGTTGAGTCAGCAGTTAAGAGTTTTCTTTTGTAAGGAATATTAAGGTCCAGCGTCCATCTAGTTAGATGCTGTTCTGCTTCAAAAATATTTGCAACAGAATAAATAGAAATTCCTGTGTGGTACATTCATCCATGTTTTCCTTTTGACCAAGCTACCAAACATGAAATGTGCTTGGCCAAGAACTTGATTTTCTGACAAAAAGAGACCCCATATCCTATTAAATTTAGCCCACAAGCTCTGTGTCCTTATTTTTTCATCAGTCTTCTGGAACTCTCTGCTTAAATATCATTGTTGTGATTTTCCTTATCATATCACCTTTATGTTCTTACATGGATAACAGGGCAGCAGCTGTTTTATGAAGCAGATATATGATGTAAAGTTTTTCTGTCTTATTTAAATTCAGCTGTTTGTTATTAGAACTTGAATTGAAAAGCTTGCATAACTGGTAGTATACAATAGGGAAGATGTTTAGAAAAAGCACACATTGGTTAGTCATGTTACTTGTTTGATTTGCCAGTTGGTGTTAATTACATTTGTTAATGTTTTTTTGCAGTCAACAAGAATTTTGAAAGTTACATTTTTCATGTTTTCTATTAAAAAAATACATTCAGTATTGTCCAGTCATAATTATTTTGATGGCTGTATAAATACTTGAAATTCTGATATTTGTATGAGGAGTATTCCGTATGCATGTTATAGTTATAAGGTGTGTACAAGCGTTAAGTTTGTGCCTCTTTTGCAGGTCGTTGTTTGATATCTCTGCAATGGAGCATTACACCTAGTATACTCCATAATGTTTTGGGGTTTCCCTCTTTAGATTAAAGCAATTCCAAATTACAGCAACTAATGCTTACAGAGTCAGCATTGACTAGTGTTTTACTCTCAGTAATATTAGGGATGGAGTTCCCAGCTGCTTTTGTGAAAGTGAGTCTCTGAGTATCAAAATGTATTAGTAGTTTTTCATCTGATCTGTATGTAACTTGTAGATTACTGGAGTGAGAGTGATAAGGAGGAAGCCGACACTCCATCGACACCCAAACAAGACAGCCCACCGCCCCCATATGACACATACCCACGGCCTCCTTCGGTAAGTCACCTGCAACTCACTATAGGAATGACTACATAAAGGGTCACTTCTACCTACTCTTTCCATTAAAAGCACGTGCATGTGCACATTAGGGCACTCTCCAGTACATTTTTGAGTCAGTACTTGACTTAAGGCATCAGTTAAGTAACACGCATCGCTGACTTGCACAGCCTTCATTACTATTTCCACTGGTTCATAGAGAACATGGATTTATAATCTCAATTGCTGTACAAAATGGATTAAGTTACAGAATTCTTTCTTCCTCTTTTTCGTTCATGATGGTCCCCTGCTCATCCATGCAATCCCTCACCGCCTCCTTATCCTCTTCTCTGACAAAATGTTGTTACCTCAGTAACAACACAGGCTCTTCTCTAAGGCACAACAGTTGTGCTATGAAGCTTTACAGTAACAAATTACACTTGAATTTCCACAAAATGCCAACATAAAAATGTTCTCTCACATCCCAAACAGCAATACCGGTTGTTCTGTTGTTGTGAAAAAGTAGGTTTCTCTACAAATTAGCACAAAAGGGGATTTGTTTTTTGTATTCTCCTTGAAGCATCTGTTGGTATAAAACTAGAGTGTTGATTTTGCACTGGCAATTTTAATTTTCATGTCCATATACTCAGACAATGTTAACTAGTGTACGTCACTTGAATATAGTTTTTAAAATGCAAAAATTTGGATTGAAAAATTAGGAAAGTCCGGGGTAAGAGAGCGTTCATGATGTTTTTAATCTGAATGCAATACTTTAATTTCCCAAATCCTAGATCTTTGAACTACATTCAAAGCACTGCAAAGATGATGCCAAAGAAATTTTTAGCAAGATAGGATGACAGCAGGCATTTGAATGGCACTTTTAAGATTTTTAATTGACCAGATACATCTCTTCTATATCTTCCATAATGCCATATTCTACAAAGTTTTCCCCGAGTAATTGCGTTGTCTTATTTTATAGACTGAGGGATATAATAAGGATATTTATTATGACTAATTATGACTAATTTTGGCTAATTGTTATGAATAAGTATTAGTATTTGGCCCACAGGTGTGTCACGCGTAGCTGTGTGCGTGCCTTAAAGTTCTGATCAGGGCAGGTTAAAAGCGCGTGCCTCCATTACTAACCTGGGTGCCATCCCTGACAATGAAGAGTGCCGTGCTTACTGCTAGCAGTAGGTCTCAGTCTGCGTTGACCTGAAGGTTGCTCCCTTGCTGCCGTTGTAGATGAGCTGCACAAGCCCTTACGTGGAGCCGAAACACAGCCGACTCTCGTCCACGGAGACCTCCCAGTCGCAGTCGTCGCACGAGGAGTTTCGCCCGGAGGCGGCGGGGAGCGCCACCGACTCGCCGGTGCGCAAGACGGCGAGCCAGCGGCGCTCCTGGCAGGACCTCATAGAGACGCCGCTGACGAGCTCAGGACTCCACTACCTGCAGACGCTGCCGCTGGAGGACTCCGTGTTCTCCGAGGCGGCCGTGGTCTCCCCCGAGCACCGGCGTCAGTCAACCTTGCCCACCCAGAAGTGCCACCTGCAAGACCACTACGGCCCCTTCCCCCTCGTGGAGGGTGAGCGGATGCAAGTGCTGAATGGGAATGGGGGAAAGCCCCGAAGTTTCACTCTGCCTCGGGATAGCGGCTTCAACCACTGCTGCCAGAGCCTTTCAGTCGGTGCCGCCGATCACCACGAAGAAGCGCAGCAGAAGGAGGTGGAGGAGGAGGAGGAAGAGGAAGGCAAAGCAGCAGAAGAAAACCAGGAAGATAAAAGTAAGTATGGGACATTTCTGTGGCTTTTCAAGAGTCCTGTTTGTGTAACATAGAGGTTGTTTTTCCTTTTTCCTGTCAAAAAAATCCAACAGTCATTCAACATCCCCCGTGTTTTACCAGGTCCTGTGTCACACACCTCTTTGATCTGCCTTATGTGTAAGGCTTAATAATCAGACAGAGTGATGCATGACCTCTCATGATCACCAGACGCTTCCCTGGAGGCTGGTCTCCAACCACCTCCTACTAGTAATTCTTAGTTATAAATGGATTTTGCTTCCATGTTTTCTTCACACTTCCTCTTGCATACTGTCCTCCTCCACCGACACATGTATGTCTCAGGACATACTTAGTAAGATTTCCAGCCATCTCCATCTGGGTTGTAAAGAACACTAAAAAAATCCTGGAGTGCAGGGTCAGGCTGTGATTGTGTAATATCCAGGTCACAAGACAGCCCAGAAGATGTAAGAAGTTGAAAAAGAGAGGGTATTTTCCCCAGTTCCTCACCTTGCAATTTATAGGAAAGGAAGTTCAAGAAACATTCCAAACAAACAAAAATATTAATAGAGGACAACTGTGTGACCAGTGGAGCTTAAAAAAAAATCATAACGCTGAGTAACTGTCTCTTACATGGCACATTAACTCCATAGATATTAGTGCAACTTGTCAAAAATAATCCAAATAAACAGGGATTGGAGAAGGTCCCTGCTCCTCCTGAACATGTAAACACATTTCTGTGTCTGTTTCATGCTCTGTCCTTCACTGTCATTTATGGAGCTTTTCAGCATGTGTTGCTAGCAAAGTTGAGTTCACACCCAAGTTGTAAGGTCAATCAACAGAGCCTACATCCCTGAATTGTGGGGTTATGCTGCAATTAAGTTACCTCTAGTGGCAAGAAGGCAGGATGAGCCCCGAAGCTCTGAAAACGTGTGTGCTGAATCCTTCAAATTCTGTTTTTGCGCTGCAGTAAAGTATAAAAATTGTAAAGAGATAGGAAAAGGTAACAAAAGTTTTGGATAATTAGCTACTTAAGTTAATTTGTTAAGGTTAACACCTTTGTTGAGCATTAAAATTCATGTGGACGTTATTTAGTCTGCTTGGAGAGATAAACAGTTTTCCATAGCCCTTATGCTTTAATCAGTAGGTTATAAACATTTCAGATTCTTGCCTTTGAGAAAACAGTGATTTCTTTTGCAGATATTGAATCTGATGCCATTAAAAGTTAAAAAAGGCACAATTTCAGTTGCATTCATGCATGACACTTTCCAAAAAAACCATACATTTATTAGGTTAATATTAGACTCTTACTGACTGTGAAATGAAGCTGTCTAATTAACAGGGTTAAATTTCATCAGTGATGCAGAGTGTTTTATCCTATTTTTAGCCTTCAATTTTGGTTTTCAAACCAAAATTGATAGCAGTAAAAATATTTTTTTAAAAAAATTCTTTGCAGTCAATGAGTGTCAAGGAGACTTCCCACTGGAGTTCCTGTGCTGTTTGGGCATTACTCAGAGATATTGTTGCAGGGCCTAATTTGTTAGGTGTTTTAAATTTGAGCTTTAAGGCTTTGGGGTTCCTGGTTGCAATATTTCATAGTGTACAATGCTAATAAAGCACTAGTGCTTGGTTTAAGAGGCCAGAACCTGGGCTCTTCTCCATCGTTCTATAGCTATTTCCAAAAAAGGGGAAAAAAAGTTTAATTTTTGAAGTGATCTCCAAGTATACACATACTTCTATTTTAGTTTGGGTTAGGAGGTTTTTCTTGGTTGAAGCTTTAACAGGAGATTGGTTTTGAGACATTAACAACCAGCTAGACAAGTAAAGTGCTCATGGTGAGTTATTGACCGTGAAATTATAAAACCAGAAAGAAAATACTGTTTAGTCTGTTGAAGTGTTTAAGTGTTGAATTGCTTGTTGCTATGGCTGCAATGTTCTGTTTGCAACGCTGGCTTTTTCCAGTGGCCTTACCAGTAAAAGGTGGGAGGGATTTTGTGCAAGTGATGTTCTTAAGTGCAAAGTCCCAGTTTCTGAGCTGAGAGATTTGCTTGTAACTGCTGAGTCCGCTAGCAGGATGGGTGCCCTTGTGTGTGCTGCATCATTGCCCCTCTCCCCTCCATTGCTCTGGGAAAATGAAACATTGCAGCTGGCCGGAGAAAGGAAATCCTCTCACTTTTAGAAATGTTTTAACCTTGCCTTGAACATTCCCTGATGTGGTATCAGATGAACCTTTTCAATGTATTTATTTGCCTTACACATTTGTGATCCTGACATAGTTCTGAGCTCTTGGATGATTATATGTGTTCTTGTGTATACATGTATGTGTTTTAATGCTTAATCATTCCTATTGCTTTTTGTGCGGGACAAGGAATGCAGCTCCTTTGCAGTTGTTGCTGTATAAGTCAAATGTCATTGCCAAAAGTTTGTTTTCTTGGCTTTTTGTTTTCACATTCCCACTTTTAAAACCTCCTGAGTTTAAATCAAATAGTAAAATGCAGTCCTGTTTCTTCCAACTTCTTTTGCAGAATTGTTTTCAAATAACCACACCACAAGTTAGGAGCTCCGTGCTTTTTTCAGATGATGTCCTCAACTGCTGCAATTTAACATAATTCAGTTGACTTTCTACTAAAGCTACACTGTGTGCAACAACTAGGAATCTGCTCTCTGCTAATCACTACTTTATGCCTTAAATAGATATTGCAAGATTTTACTGACACTGCAAATAGTTCTGTGTATCAGCTCTGCTGTAATGCCTAGCTATATGGTAAACTGAAAATATGGATTGTCCTTTCCTGTGTTTATCCATTAGGATCTAACTTAGTTGTGTGTTCAGTTGCTTATTTTTGTCTTGTTATTTCACATTAACATTGCACTGCTAATCTTTAGCGGATTGTTTTAGTTCCCTGATTAAACTGACTTTTGTGTAAACCGTTTAGATGTTCCATATCGACACTGTCCTGTAGTGGTCTTTTGCTTTGTAATTGAAGAGGATTCTCTTGTGCGATCTGTGCATTTGTCCCTGTGTTTGCTCCTGAGGCTGTGAAAATGGCAAACATTCAGACTTGTTCCACCAAGCATACCTCTTGCTGCGTTGTTCAGAGGCAGCCTGCACAGGGCGAGCGGGTCACTGGCTGTGGCACAGCGCATTGGGTTTCAGTGGTTCGCTTGTGAAGGCCACGTTAGGCCTTTTCGGGTTTGTCTTCTGCCCGCGGGAGGTAATAGGAGGAGACAGCTGTGCAGCGTGGCACTGTCACCCCCTTCCCCTTCGGCCCCACCGCTGTCTGTGCCGTCTGCTGTGTTTTGACAGATATCACCGCTTAATGCCAAAGAACACTTGCAGGGTCTTCTCGGGACACTATTTCCAGGTTTTGTCCCAGGAAAGCTTGCTTCATTTTTTGCTTTATTTTTTGAAAGTAACAGGAATGACTAAGGGTTCAGCACTTAAGAGAAGCAGATACTAACTCTCTCCAGGGTGTAACTGGCTGTAGACCACACCAACTTAGCCTCAGAAAACTGAGACCATTTCTCCCACCCCACCAGCCAGTTGCAGAAATGAAATTGCAGGTGGCAATGCTTTCACAACCAAGGACAGATGGGTTTAAGGCGTCCTATGACTAGCAACAAGTAGAGTTTCACACACTGTGCCCAAGAAGGTATACCCCTGGCAGCATCTGACTTCAAGAAGGAGTTTGCGCTAGTAAAACACATACTGTGAATAAGATCAGGTGTTTCAAATTCTGAAATACAGGTACAGGGAGGATTGCCTCTTTTTAATTAGAAGGATGTACTGTGCAGTGCAAGTGGTATCTCTCAGAAGGATCAATGTTTGCTCATTAAACACTGTGTTATGAAGTGGTTTGCTATGTACCACTCCTAGGTTTTTCTTCTCTACCTTTTGGATAGGGCATCTTTTCAGTTTGGCAGGATTTAAGCAGCAATGAAATGTGGGAATCAGGACAAATGCATAAAGCCTGGGTTGCAGGCACTGGGCTTGATGGGGATGTGTAGCTGAAATTAATAGGGTGGTTTGCTTTTCTGACAGCCTCTTTTCATTTTACAGAGGATACCATTAGTGGTGTCCTGTCATCTGACCACCTGGTTAGTTTTATCCACACCAAGAGGCAAGGAGGAGACCATTAAGATACAGTATCTTTACCTCTGGGATTGTTCGGATTAGTAAAAGTGTGTGTCTTAAATAAGCAGAACTATGAGAAATGACAAGTAATGTTTCATATTAGAACTGTTCCTTATGAGGCTGGCAAACAGCACAAAGGGCAGCACCCTCTGGGATGCTAAGGAGGATGTTATTCTAACTTTCTACTTCCACTATCAGGCCTATAAAAAGCAGAATATTTACCAGGGTTGAGTTTCTTACTTTGCTCGTGGGCATGCCCATGCATGCTCAGACACTGAAGTGGACTAATGAAATGGCTGCTTTTTCTGAGCTTTTTTTATATGATCAGGTTTTTCATTCCTAATTCCCATTTGAGCCTTCCTGTGGCACCTGACGGGGCATTTGCACTCCTGTGAGAGCTGAGGACCATCAGTGTTTTGTGCCTTGTCTGCTGGGAGGCCTTCCTCCATCCTTCACTCACTCCCTCCCTCCTGCTGCCTCTGAGGCAGCTTTGCTATTAACTCAGAATAAGCTTGCCAAAAATTACTGCCTTGTTATGTTCAACAACATGATCTCAGGCCTGTTGGTTTATAGTGTAAATGGCTAGCCTGCACAGCCTTGGTACGGATAGTTTATATATATGCAAGGAAATTTTCATCAATGTCTCATAGTTTCAGGGAGGAATGAACTGTGGAGAAGCAGAAGACAGTGGCTGCCATATCACCTGGTCTGCCTTTCAATGCAAATGCTTTATGTGCAAAATGTCTGGTGGAATGACATATCTTCACATACTCTCTTTTTTTCTTTTTTTTTTCTTTTTTTTTTTTTTAAACTAAACCATTTAGTGCTTCATTTGTCGTAAGACCCGCTGAGATCCTTTGAGAGCTATTACATTTGAAAATGAATGGGTGAGGGGACAGCATTGTTGATAATCTAAGTTATATGTCAGGCTAAACTTTTTAATCTTTGTTAGATTTTAAGATACATGTTTATCTAAATAGAAATCTCTATAAGCTTCCAGAAGCAACTGGATATTTGTGAAAATTATCATCCCAAATAGGAGTTGCTTAATTATCTTCTAGCTGCTACATATATGTGTATGTTCAGCTGTGTATATAAAAGTGAGGTTTAGACTCTGTATTATATTTTTTAAAATATTGATATGAAGACTAACTTGGATAGACAAGTACTGGAGTAGGTATCTTTCTGAGTATGTGCTTTACTTCAAAATTTGCAAAATAAAGCTTTTCCAATTCTCATATGCAAAATAAACTCCATTATAGAAGCTTGCTTGTATTCTAAATAAAAATGATGAGATACAAAACCTCTGTATTCTGATTTTAAATTTTAGTTCTAAGGGAAGAAATTGCCTGCAGTGTTTGAAAGCCAAATATTGAATCATTTACTGAATAGCAATTCAGAAAGCAGTATGGGCTGTCAACAA
Organism: Gallinago jamesoni; assembly: GCA_025769975.1. Lineage (NCBI taxonomy): Eukaryota > Metazoa > Chordata > Aves > Charadriiformes > Scolopacidae > Gallinago > Gallinago jamesoni. The sequence goes on along the minus strand of JAOQGH010000001.1, from coordinate 124,584,373 downwards.
AAATAAAAGCAGTTTAATTTTATGCCTATTAGTGTTTTTACATATGAAAGCATTTTACCCACAAATATGCTGTTGCCACATTTTAAATTTTAATTGATTTCCATTGCCCATGCTGCTAAAAATGCAAAGGAGAGGTGGATTCCTACTCCTATTTTGGTTTTAATAGCTTTGGGTGTCATTGCCAACAAAGGTCATCTGCTTTTGCCTGAAATATGTGGATTATATGATCTTTTTACAAGCAAAAGAAATACACAAGAGACTTTCCTACATGGCCATTCTTATAAATTGCTTTTCTTGCAAAGTATCCTCAATTCTGTTACTGTCAATGGAGCCATCGTGTCAGAGGCACGTTCAGGTTAGGTGGCGGAGCAAGGAATCTATGTATGTGGGAATATATTTCTGGGTTTTTTTCTGTGTTATGCATTAATTCTCTTGCTAGGTGTTACGTAACCAATCTGGTTTGCCTTTAACTTTTCTATTTCTTCTAAGCAAGCTCTGTCCCTGCTACTGCCCTGTCTTGAGTCTGGCAGCAGAGATGCCGTCCTTAGGAAAAGACAGCGTATAGGTGGCAAACCGCTTCACAGGTGATACAAGGAAGACAGTCCAAGCCTTTTAGGGCTCTTTGTTTACTTTACTGAAAGATATGGGATTGCTTCCCAGGTGGTTGGCCTGATATGTCTCAATAGCTTCCTTTCTTGTGCTTGCAGGTTCTGCCCCCTCGATTCCAAATGTGCTTTCATTCTGAAGCATAATATAGTCGCATTTCTTTAGTGAGGGTACATGACTTTTTTAAAATTATTCTGTCTACAAAAAGGAAAGCCAGATTGTTTTTTTTTAAATTAACATATAGTTTACCATTAAAAAACCAGATTTCCTGTCCCAAAATTTATACACACATTCATTTTGATTTCAAACATCAAAAACGTACAAGGTTTTTAATCATTTACATATATTTTCTCACTGAAACTTATATTAAATACACTCTCATATTTCACCGCTGCACAATACATGAGGAAGCCAATTTACACTGGGGTTATTTGCAGAACTGGGATAATTTTGCTTTGAGGTTCAGCAGGGACTTAGCCTAATCTAAAAGTTTCTAAATGCAAAGGAAACAGACACCTACAACAAAAAAAGTTAACTAGCTATTGTGTGCATGAGAATGTTCTTTCAAAATATATACTTTTAAAATTTCTTTCTTTTTTTTAAACTAAAAGAAACCCCAATCCTTTCTATAATCTATTATAATTAAATCAGAAGACTGTTACATGGTACCAGTAGGACTGGGAGAATGAGGAGGACTAAAAGCTTTTCAAATTGTATTTATTACATCTCCAGGTGGTACCATCTGCTGTCTGTGGCTCTGAAGTCCTTTAATGCAACTGTTAAAACATACGCAGGGATGAACTTGAGTGCTTGGGAGGATATGGGAAGGATATAGTTTTATTAAGCTACTACCATACTGAACTTCTATGCTGTCACCATATAAACATGCATTCTTGTTTAATTACAGTTCGTCGTGGGAAGCAGGATGAGATATTAAAGACCTCAGTGTGAACAGTCAGCATCCTGGTAGAATGTTTTTTGTTGGACAGGATACTCTAGAAAAGCCAAATTTCTTACAAAGCAGTTTTGTGTGGTTTAGTCTATTTTTAAAAAAGAAGCATGCAGAGTTCTTGGATTTAAGGTGAAGGTTGTCACAGAGGCCTATGAAATAAATGTTGCAGAACAGTTTTCTATGAATTTTCCTAGTGTCCCAGCCTGGTCTTTGGCTGTCTTTCCTTTTGCAACTTTTCCTTTCCTCCTGATTTTCCTTTTCCACCAGCTGCTGCTCCAGAGGGTCACAGATCTCATGTAGGTTGTGTGTCCAACCTGCCAGCCCTATGCAACTTCCTTGGATACTCCTGGCAGCTAAAATGGTACTAGATGCTTTTGTTTTGGTATGTTGACCTCCTTACTTGTTTCCTAAACCATTCCACTGCAGGAAGGCAGAATGTGTAGGCTAAAATTTTGGCCCTTCTGAAGGCTGAAAGTGTGCTGTGCACGTCTTGGAGCCAGTGAGCTGGAAGTGGATTCAAAGGTTATCCAGTGTAGTTCTGCCCTACAATTTTGAGCATACCAAATCTGTCCTTAAACACCCTCAGTGGTGGGTATTCCTTATTCCCTCCAGACAGTGCTTTTCTTCTTTCTGTATTAGAAAGAATTATTATTTTCCTTCCTAATGGATACTGAATTGTTCCCTCCGCAATTTAAGCCTAGCATTTCCTTTCCATTATAGCATAGAAAACAAAACTGCTCCATTACAGCAGCTCTTTTTCAAGCTGAAAGGTTGATTTGGTTTTTCTCACAGATAGTGTTTTCTAGGCTTCTGACCCCTCTTGCTGAGCTTCCTTGGGTTTTCCAGCTGCCGTCCATCTCTTCTGAGATAGCAACATCCAAGCTGGGTGCAGCCCACCTGGCTGAGACTGCGAAGATGGCATTGCCCTGGGCATTTTGTGCAATCTACTGGGATAAGTATCTGTTGTGCAACCATACTGTACTTCACATTTCAGTCTGTGCTGTACAGATGCTTTTCTGCTTAATGATTATTTTTCTAATCATAGTTGAGCTGATTATTCCTGCCCCTCTCACATAACCACACTAAGTAGCTCATGTTAACAAAAACCTCAGGTGATTTAAAATGTCTTAATTAATTGGGCTAAAACCAACCAGCCAACAAACAAATATGACATTTTGTAAAACTAACAGCCTGACTAGACAAAAAAAAAAAAAAAAAGAAGCCTTACAGATTAACCTGGTGTTTGCCAAGCTCTGTGTCTGATAGTGTAGCATCTACATATGGTTGTATGTATGAAACATGGCAAGGATTTCATCCCTCCAAGCCATTTTGACTTCTGAGACTGTCCTCCAGCAGTCTAGGAGGTGTTTCCTCCCCCTTTCGTGCTTGTGGATTTTAATAGGTTTATTCTCTTCCACTGTCCAGCTCATTAGCGTAGTCTGGGACTGTTTCTGGACCCAGGGCAGCCTCAATAGAACCTCACATAGTGCAACCTTCCCTGTTAAGAACGAGCCTCTGGTGTCTCTTCCACCTGGCCTTTAGCTATCAGAGGAGACCTTGGATATCAGAGGTAGCTAATGTCACTCGCTCCAGGGACCTGAACTTCTAGAAGGAAAAGATTGTGCTGTGTCTCACATCTCTTCTGCATCTAAATAACAAAGGAAGATGGTTTCCTGCCTACATGGAGATAGGCAGGAAAATGAAGACTCATCCTTCTGTCACTTGTGATTTCATCAGTCCCTTTGTAAGCGCTTCTGTTGTTTTCCAATATCAGCATGGCCCATTCTTATGAAACAAATATGATAATACAGTTCTTTATTTAAAAAAAATAAAAGCTCTGTAAACAGGAATTTTTGCAAGGATCTCAGTTCTCAAAAATAATAAAAAATAGGTTTCTAGCCTTGTTTTTTAAAAACTGCAGTTCAAAACCTAGACTATAAATATTGTTTGCCTCCTTTGGTGGCCCAAATTTGCAAGTTTTGGATCTTGTTGATGATAGTTAACATTCCCACATCATTGTACCTAGTGTGGTGCTATTAAATAGTATGATTTTGTGGACAAAGAGTAAAGCAAGTTCTCTGCACGATCTTATTGTATGTACATGAAGAAAATGGCTTCACTTTAAGTAGGATGGTTGCTTTCTGGCTCCACATTTTGAATACTGATGACATGAAACAATAGCAACTAATTATTTCTTCTCTTCTGGATTCCAAAGGGATGAACTTAGGCCTTTAGGAATATAAAATATCACCACTTATTTCTTTAAAAGCATTTGAGTTTTTGTCACCGTTAGAGAGTGAGGAGAGAGGCTGCCAAAAAACTTCAATTTAAAACCACTTTTCAGCCACTTTTTGAAATGTTGATTTAATCCTGTGAAGATTTACAGGCATCAGGGAGGAGGTGAAAGTAAGGAAACCTCGCTTGGGAGATTTCTCCCAGTTGTAAATTCAGGGACAATGGACAAATATCGGGCAGCAACACTGCAAGGCCTAGCCACAGGGCATGTTTAGCCATGTTTTATCCACGGGGCCTAGCCACGGGAGGAAGTTTACCTGGATGGCTTTACCCAGCAAGACTAATGAGAATAAGTAATAGAGTTTAACTGAGGAGCATTGTGCATTCAGTTCTGGGTTAAACGAAACTCAGATTTTGAGTGTGGTTTTCTGGTGTGGGGGAGGCTCCTGGTACAGCCCCCAGCTGGGCTTGGCCACACCAGACACGTGTCAGTGGGCTTTTTGCAGCTGGTACGGCGTTTTCTATACGTGCAAAGCGGTCACTATAGAATGCTTGGGAACTGGTGAATATGAGACCTAGAGAATTAGAGAGTGTCTTCCTGTAGCAGAACTAGCAAAATCTGTTTTAAAATTCACGTACCAGTATTTTAATAGTCTCTACCTTTGGCAGTAAAGTGATATTTTTACTGTATTAATGTGAACACTTGAAATCCAATAGGAAAATCATACTTAATCTGTAAAAAAGCTTGAAGCTGATTGTTCTGAGAATTCATCTGTTTCTTTCCTCCTTGCTAGAATATACCCTGTCATTTGTTTTCAAGTTTTAATTAAGAAAATAAATTTTATTTTCAAGACTTTTTTTTTTTTAATCAAGCTAAGTACATGCACATACTTTTAAAGTATGACACATATTTTCAACTTTAATGTAATGGCTTTAGGGACAACTAGAGTAGCTGGCTTCTGTCTTTTCATGAGATGGAAGAGAGTATTTTTATTTAATTATTTATGGCTGTGAAAAAAGCCTAGGAAAAATCCCGTTTAAATTTTACACTTCCACTAATGCTTTTCAAGACTAATTTGTTTTTGCATTTTTCTGCCATTGAGAACTATGCTTACCTTCTCTAGTGTTACTGTACGATCTTGGTATTTAATTTCATGTTTCCTAAGGTAGCCTCAAAAGTTTCATATGATTCTTACAGGTGTTAGGAATACTTATTAATCAATGAAGATAATTTAACCATGCCATAATTTTTTATACCAACACATGGAAAATTTAAATCTCAGAATTCTGACAATGGTTTATGAAATGGTGAGATTGAGGAATAAAAAATAAAAACCCCAAAAACTAACTTCAGACATCAGTGCACTATGCATTAATAAATCAATAATTTCTAAGTTTTCTGCTTACTTTGCATTTTAACCTTCCACAGTTGAATTCACAAGTTCTGCCTGCAGGTACGGCCACCTTACATTGGCCATCATGAATCTTAGACCATGAACAGACTATTCTTACATCTGTGCAAACTCTAAGAAGTTGAGAAATTTAATTCTCTGAACCTCCTACACAGTCTATAAAACATCTTCATAAAAAATGTATCCATAGTAAACGAAGAGGAAAAGAGGTGCATTAGTTTTCCCGGGAATACTTGTTTAAAGGATGGATGAAATTTTTGGGTCAATTAATTTTGAACTATTGGTAGAAGGTGGGAGGAAGTTTCAGGGTTTTCATAAAAAGTGAAAAAAATTATTGCCTTGGAGACTCACAATATGGAAATGGCTTTCACAGTTAATTAAACTCAAAAAAGTCAGCCACCTTCTTCTTGTTCTCCTCTATCCCAAAAGCCCAATTTCCTAAGCTTGTATGTGTTGTGGCTAGACAAGATTATGGGATTTACAGTGAGAGTACAGAAGTCACCTGAAGTACAAATTAGGCCCTTCAGTCAGTGTTGAAAATAGCATTTGGGTCCTTGATGAATTTCATTATTCCTGAGCTTCAGCGGAGGTTGAACGTGGGAGAGCAAAGGTATGGTCAGAAGGCCCTAAGCAGCCAGCACTGTCCCTTGGAGGCCTGTGACACCTCTAGGCTTTGGGTTTCTGCTCAGAGGAAAACAGGAGCGGAGGGGTGAGATTTTATATTCCATCTGGATTTGGATCTTCTGCCACAGCTGCCAGCAGATCATGGGCATTTCTGAGTATGGCTGCTTCCTGGGATGCTGGGGAGTAGGAAGCTACTGAGAATAAACCAATGAACAAAGAAGGGAAAGCAGACCCCACCAAGGTGGTGGAGGCTCAATTTACCTGTGTAAAAAGAAAGGAAATGCTTTCTACAACCTATGATTTGTTGTGCCTGTAGGGAACAGGAAACATCAGGGTAGCTGGGGAAGAGATGACAACATCTAGTGGGGTGAGATGAAAGCAAAAGGCAGAAGACTAGAAATAGGACATATATCTATATTGGTGAGGATAAGATATGGAACAAGTTTCTTTGAGTTGTGATTGTTTTTTCCAACTAAAATCCCATCGTCCTTATTGCTCTGTGCAAAAATTGAGCGTGATGGTGTTATAAATCTTCCCTTCAGTCAGAAAAACTGTTTCAAAAGCGTTTTGTCTTGATTTTGACACATTTCTCTTACAGGATAACCTACAGTAAATGCACCCATGCTGTCTTTGCCTTTGTTTGACAGAATTACTCAATTTAGCATGCTGCACAGGTGAGCCAAGTGGGCATATTTTATGCTGGGGCCATGTTCTGGAAGATTGTACCAGTGCACAGAAACATTTCCTCAGCCTAAGTTGTCCTCCAAGGAGGATGTATCTGGCATAACCTCATGACTATGTTGGAAACCCTGTAATATTTCTGTCCATAATTAGCTAAGGTGGCAGTTATTTTTGACAAATAAAATCTTCTCATAATGTCCCCTTAGCTCAAGTCTTCCAAAAGTATTACTAGAGGCCACTAATGAGACTTTTTCTTCAGATGACTTACTCATTTGTACCATATTGAAATGGAGTAGGTATTTTAAAAGACAAAGTTATGAGCCTGTTTCTTTATTTTGTCCTTGTATGTTTTGCATTTCTTCAGTCTGCTGTTGCTCATCTTTAGTAGTTGCAATAGCTAGCACTGTTATTAATGACCAAAAGTATATAGCCAGATCTTCCTCTCTGTTCCTCTTGGGTTTTATTAACGTCTGTCTCCTCTGTCCAAGACAAATATAATGGTTGTAGTAGTTCCAGGCTGAGCAGGGGAGTTTGCTGTCTGCACTTAAGTGTGTAACTGAATTTCCAGTTCTGAAATCCCCCCAAGGTTCCTGCACGCATCTGCTAAGGGGTTGTTTTAAAAACCTTCAGCTTAAGCTGACCATGGGTTTGCTGCATTTCATAATTCACAGAGAAGTGTGTAAATCATGGTCACCAACTTTTTTTTCATCATCGGCAGTTGAGCTTATACTGTGCCTATTGCACCATAATGTAACCAGAACATAAAATCTTCCTCGTTCCTACGTTCTCATGTACTTTTTCATAGAAAACTTAAATTGAGAAAGTTATTATTTTTCCACAGAGTTGTTAAACAGATGTATCATATAACATATACTGAACATTGTGGTTACTCTGTAACCACAGTAAAATCTTTATTATATCTGATAAAAGCAAGGACACTATGAAAGGTAGTATGATCTCTGTGTATTCCGAAGTTCTTTTCCTTGTGTCTCTTTTCCAGAAGCAATCTTGTTTTCTGCACTTCTTTTACCCTAGTTGTGAAAGCAATGACATAAATCAAAGATAAATTTATAGCCTAATTCCATGTCATTACATCAGGATAATTTCTCCAGAAACTCTCCACCTGTATTTCTGGAATAAAAAACATTGAGGAAGATGAACATAAATTCAAGCTACTGCAAATTATAAAAGTATCAGTGACAAGTCTAATGTTGTAAAGCCTCTTTAGAGAATCTGGTTGTACTGGTAGCAAGTCCTGATGTTATACAGGAAAATTAGTGAGCTTATTGACATCAGATATGCAGCTTCTTTAAGAGGGATGTTTACTTCATTCTGAAAGAACAAATCCTTGCAAAATTAAAAAGTTACTAAGCTTGTTGTTTTTACTATTTCGTCTTGCAGTCTGCACAGCAGATGTGGGCTTAGTAAAAATTGTCCAAAATGTTGATTTGTGTGGTTCTGTATCAGATCCCAGACTGTGAGCTATTTGCATTAAATAAACACCCAAACCTGCAAGTGATTGCTCTGAAGAGCATTGAGCCCCATGTTCTATCTAATCCAGTTAGCTTGCCTTGAATCTAAAAACATATTTCTAGGGAAGAGTTAAGAGTGTCTTGCTTGTAGCACTTGATGGATCATTCTTCTACAAAATAGTTATCGATTTTGAAATCAGGGCTACTTTTCACTGTATGATGTGGCAACAAGGAGGTGTACGTTTTAACTCCAGGCTGGAGAGAAAAGAATCTCTTTTGGGTAGTTTTGAGCCTGCCAACCAAACTTCCAGATATTCCTGTTACTGGAAGAGGCACTGATCAACCTTTTCTCTCTTTACTTAGTGCATGCATGTATTCATAATTATATAGACCTCTGTTATATCCCCTTTGTTTATAGGGGTGACTAAGTCACCCCTCATATATGTGGTCCTAAACCACGCACTAGACTGTGCAGTCACACTTTGCAGGAAAAACTTTTCACACTACCAATAATCCCAGCAGCCCATATCTCTACCTTCCTCAGCACTGCTGTTTGAGGTGAGAAGGCCAGAGCAGTATACAACCTTCAACATGTGACACACCAGGGATTTACACTATCTCGTTTTATTTTTTTATTCTGCTTTATCTACACTATTTTCTGTATTTTTTGGAAGTAGAAGCCAAACCAAGTTCTCCATTTTTGTGGAAGCTGATTTGATTTTTCTACCAAATTCTCTGGAATTGTGGCTTTACAAAATCAAGAGAGCTGACGGGATTTGTTTGGTATAAGATGGTTCTGCCTTATAGGGGGAAAAAAAAAAGGTGTAGTTCTGATGTCAGTAAGCATGTTCACATAGAAGACTGCAAATGACAAGGAAACTAAAAAAGACAATTTAGTTACCAAAAGACTTTAGCAGAAGAAAGGTAACTGAGCAGCTTGAGGAATCACTCAATGAGAAGGGAGGTTGCTATGGTGGGATAAGAACAGAGCTCAGTTGCATGATATTCTGTTTTTCAGGCCACCGAGATGCTAATATTTTCTTTGTTTAGTGATGATACTTAGATGAAGTGCACTTAAGCAAACTGAAGTGGAAGTCAGTAGTGAATTGCTGGGAATATTTCCACCACAGAGCAACTCTGGTTGTGCTAGAGCTTGCCCAGGGGAGGAGTGGCCATGCAGGCAACTGATCACACAGAAGACACTTGGACAGCAGAAACCCCTCAGGATAAGCGTGCTTTGGCTGATCATCCTCTGAGGGAAGGGCACTCTTACCTCGCAGTTTCCAACTGTTTTTATAGGTAACCTCCCCCATGTCAGAGGGTGTTTTGGTCCTCTCCTACCAGCCCCTGTGCAGAGCAGGATTCCCTGGCACACAAAAGCCACCAGTTGGGGCGACAGTAAGGGACATCTGAGCCTCTCTTCCCTCTCTCCACCCTTTCTGCTGCCCTTGGTGGGACCAAGGGCTGAATGCCCAGCAGCTCATGGCATGGGCATGGTTTGCTCGCCTGCAGGCTGCTGGGCGGGGGGCTGAGCTGAGCCCTCATACCAATATCCAGATCAAAGGGATCTTTTAATACTAATCATGTCTGAACTGTGTCCCCCACTTCCTGGCAGATTGCTACAGCAACGCCAAGGTAAAATGGCATTGGTGGAGCCGCTGTGGGCACTCTACTCTGCCTTCTGGATTCAGCTCCCTCCCACCTGGCACCGGCCTTCCTCCCACTCCTCCTCCTCCTCCTCGCCAAAGACATGGCCAGCTACCTGCCCAGCTACCACCTCGTGTCAGCAGTTCCCCTGCTACCCAGCTGCTCCCAGAGCTTGGGGAAGGGTTCCGCTTGTTTTCATCAGTCTTCTCTTTGCCTCGATGTGGTTAACTTTGAGGAAATTAAAGAGATTTTTTTTTCCATTTGTGATCTAACGCCCTGGATGGGGTAGCAAGAGCTAGCAAGTAGTCATTCATGTCCTAAGATGGCTCTCTCGTTTCCAGTTGAAAGCCACCAACATCCTATTTTGATTCTCCTGAGATAAAAGAACACTTTTGACATCTCAAAAGGTTTTGAGAAGTGCCTGTCTGCAGCACAACTCTGATGATTCATGCCAGAGGAGGAGCATGAGCTGCTGTAAGAAGAGAGAAATTGGTACCTGGGTGCCAATGTGGCCACGCTAGTGAGACCTGTGCACTGGTCCATTGCTCCAGGAAGACAGTGTGTCTTCCCTGGGTTCGGGGCTATTGCTTTTGGCCCCTCAGGACAGGGTGCTGAGGCAGGAGCAGGGGTCGGCCTTCCCTCCCTGGGAAGGGCTCAGACATGCAGGAGAGGAGAATCAGTGCCCAAATCAGGTATTGGTGCTGTAATTTGTTCAACGCAGGATTATTTCTTCTGTGAAATAATACCATGATACAGAATTTTGGAAGCTGCACCTCATCAACCACAACATGTGTGACAGAAGCATTTTTGTGTTTTGGAGATGCTTGGGGATAAATTAGGGAGGAGGCAGAGATGCAATGGATTTTCACACCAATGTCTTTGTACAAAGATCATGGAGAGTAAAAACCTGAGGAATTTTTGGAAGGAATTAGTGAAAGAGTAGGATTTGATGGAAGTGTAGGTATAACTCCTTCCTGGTTATCCCCAGCACACGAAGAAGTTCAGCGGGATCTTCCCTGAAAAAAACACTGAGCACACCATGTCCTCTCTCCAAGAGGGCCTTTCTTGGGTGCTTGGATTTCAGAGGAAGGCTGGACAGCAAGGCTGAGGGCTCCACCATGTCAGGGCATCACGTGGCCATGAAACCCTGGCATGTCTTAAGCTTTGTCTGGGCTTCCTGACCAGTCCGACAAATGACTTGTACCATTCCTTTCCAGGAACAGCCGCCTTGTGGTTTTCTGAATGAGTATTTAACTAGGAGCTTGAATACATAAGGGGATATGACTAAACACTCCTTTGATTAGTTTGCTGTTTTTTCTCTCCTCCTAAATTGTGTAGAGAAAGCCTTCTACTTTCTTAGAAGGCTAGAAGAGATACTATCCAATTAAAGAGATCATATTCACTCTAGCATGTTCAGGGATTTGAAATAATATAAATTTTTTTGTTTGTTGCTCTCTTTCGAGTTGAAATACACTGGGGAACTTCTGACATTTTCAGCATTTGACTCCTGCAAGAGGAGCCTTTAGCCAGATGAAATCCCTGTACAACTCTGATTTTCTCTTATTACACTGGTGAGGGCATTGTTTGGCATATGATAGGCTTAGGATATACTTTTTACAGAAAATTTGGAGCACCACTTGCATGTTAAAAATATACAAGCAATTATAAGCAAAAAATGTAACAATGTTTGGCTTGCCAGAAGGATACCTTACATAAAACGTTTCTGTGCAAGCTTCTTAAGTAGAGATAATTATTCTCATAAAAATAAAAGTTAAATTTACCAGATGAAAATATATGCTTTCAGTATCTACCAGGTGCAAAACATTTTATCATTAATTCTTCATTTTATACTCCCAAGTATCTGCAAATTCACTGTAACAAAACAAGAAGTATTGGTCTGATGGGCTTTCAGGACACTGTAGACAACCAAAAAAGCAGCTGAATCATTGTTTTAAAACAGGAAAGGTGATATCGGCCTTATTTTTATGGAAACCAAATTAATTAGAAGCAAGTTTTCTAAAAGTAGTTTCTTTATATGCTAATTTTGTGCAACGTATTTCAGTTTGATGATCTGAGAGAGGGGTTTCAGGTCTGATGACAGAATTTGTATTCCTAAATATGGTCCTCCCCAAGCCTGGAAGAGACCTGACTAAATGAAAAATAGAGTTGGAGCAGAACCACATGACTTGCCTGGGAACAGTCAAGGCAAATTGGATTAACAGATGAAAGACATGCTTATACATGAAGAGAGAGAAGGGGATACCTTTGTTACATGTTGCACAGCCAGCCAGGGGGAGTTCTCAACATTTCACTTAATGGCATCAGCACATGAGTAATGATGCAGTCTATGTTTTGTTTGTGTGCTTGTCCGGTAAGCTCCCAATTTGATTAAAAAATTCTCAACATGAGCATAATAGTAATCATCATTATCTTCCCTCTCAGCTTTCCCTAACTGGGTGGGTTTTCACACCATTCATGTTGAACATTTTAGCAAAAGCTGCTCAAGACCCTCAGTAGAACAGGGCATAAAGAGGAAGATGGCATTTTCGCTCAGTCTGCTCATTTTACCTTAACCATGCAGTCTCATATCAATAATTTCATGTTTATGTCATCTGCCTCATTGACAGACTTGGATAAGAGATTCCTTGACCAGGGTGGAAAGTTGCTGTAGTTGTCAGTAGCTGTGGCAGGAACAGCATCTCAGTTCTCTGCCCTTGGATGTAGGCAGGCAGTGAGGAGATGACAGTCTAGCTGTATGTTATCTAGTCATGCAAGTGATTGTGTCAGTGTATTAGTATTTTTTTTGTCGGTATGGAAGGCACCAAGAGGAAAAGCAATTATATTATTTGATCATAGGCTATTAAAGTGGTCTTTATCTAAAGTGGTTTCTACCATTTGAAGTTAAAAACTTGTTTGTGTAGTTATAATTAATTCCATACGTTTCTGGTCGCTTTTAAAGCCCCAGGTGAGTTAATGTATAAGAATTCCCAGAAATATGCTGCTGATAAAGATGATACAGAGAATAGTTTGTTAGGATAATCGGATCAATTCTCCTTAAATATGCCTTATTAAAAATTTTGTTGATAGAAATGCAAAAAGTTAGTACATTGCTTTTTTTTTTCAAGATTGAATTCCAAAGGCATGTAAGTCCAAAGGAAACATATCTCCCATTTTTGTGCCCCATTTCAACAAACAAACTGGATCTACAGTTCCTGCTTCATGGTCGGGAAGTAAAGACATGTCTTTTTAAGCAGTTCCCAGTATAAACCATGCAGGAGGATTGGTAGATTAAATTGAGCTTTATATGCCATTACAATCATAGCCTGGCTAATTTTACTTTACAACAATACTAAGAATTGGATATTGAAAGCAACCTCATCATTAGATGTACTTGTCTTCTGGGTGTAACATTGACTTCTCTTGGGTGATGCTTGTCACGTAGACATATGTAACTTAGTTTCAGTGTAACCCAGCAATTTCCTAATATGCAGCATTTGAAAAACATTCTCAGAATTCATAAATTGCCCAGTAGGATGCTGAAGTCCTTTTTTACATCTAGCACCCTCTGAGCATATATAAAACTATAAGAAACTCAGCCAGCTTCTTTTTTTTCCTCACCATGGTTATTCAACTGTGTGCCTTTTTTCCCTCTTCAGAAGAGTGAAGGGTGTTTTTCTTTTTGTACCAGCAACAATAGATTTTTTTTCAGATTTCCAGTCTCTGTTTATGTCCCAAATTAGAGGGCCCCCTGTGTCTCAGAGCAACTCTTTTGTATTGGTTTACAATGGTTACAAAACAAACTACTCTAGAAAAATAACTGTGGATTTCTGACAGAGACACAAGTCAAAATTGCTCCATCTTGGAGTTATGGACCATCACTTCAGTAAAACCCCACTAAGGAACTAAAGGAGAGGGTTTTACAGATTTTAGAGACACACCTATACAGCACAAGAATAACCATGAGTTATATCTAATATGGAGGGGCATAGTATAGGCAGAATTAATAAGAATATAATATAGTAATGTAGTAAGAATTAGTAATTTGATGGCTTGACATGCTACATTAAAAAAAAAAAAAACAGCCAAAAATCAGAACACAAAAGCCACACACACCAGGGAGCCACCAAAACTGGGGTCTGTATGAGTGGGTGCACTCCCTCATTAGACATTTAGTTACTGATACTGGTATCATTCTTTTTTTTCAAGCAAACTGGAAGTTCACCACTTAATAAAACCTCTATAAATGAATAGCAAATAATATATGGGCTCTAGTGGCATAGGCAAAAAGCTTCTTGTCATTTAGGGAAACATTGTTCATGAAGCAAATGCATGTTCTTTATGTAAACTTCTTCCTTGACATTTCAGTGTGTGAAGCTTTACTTTAGCAGAAGGTAGCGCAGAAAGAAGGGTTAGGAATGCTTGAGAGGTCTGTCTCCATGGGCTTCCAAGTCCATGGCTGTTTTTATCAGATGTGGCTCTCATGAAGCAGTAAGAGTGCTTTGACTGAAGGTCGTTGCAGCACGCACCGCCAGTGAGATGTCTGCATTTGTGCCTTGGGGCAGAGCGGTGTCAGGCATCACAGCTGTAAGCCAAAGCAAGAGTCTGGAGAAAAGCACAATGACTTTATTGGGCTTAAAAGGTCGCCCCTGCACGAGGTGTGCTATATATGATTCAGCATCCATGTGCACAGCTTAAGACAGGATCATATAGAGGATAATATTGTTCTGTGTTCTAATATATATGTCAGTGGTGTGGTGCTGGTCAGTGTAGGACAACTTTAACTATGTATTTTGAGTTGTCCAGGTGCTTTCCATTGTAACTCTAATGGGGATTTTGCTTACTTTGTTGTTTGGGGTTTTTTATTTAGTTCTGTAGCACAGAGTAATTAGAGGGTTATTTAGCCATGGCTGTAGTATATGAAGCGCATATTGGGAGAGCTGGGATACAGATGCATGTTTAGAATGCTGTGGTAAGTAGGAGGAAGAGTCCCTGCAGAGCAGAGCCCCGTAATTTCCCCACCTCGTTCCTCTCGCGGGGCTAAGTGCAGCACTCGTGCTGGAGCAGACACGGGAGGTTATACGTGGTCTGACACAGCCACCTGTCCACCCTGTCCCCATTCTTCATTGTGGTGCTTTCTCATATAACATTTGTGCTTTTGGTGTTCCTTTGTTGTCACTTTTAGCTCAGTAAGGACATGAGGGATGCTAAAGCATGTGCTATAGCATTGGGAAAACTGGCACTTGGAATTTGTAGATAGCCTATTTCTGTCTTAGCATTGTTTGATGTGGTGCCCTTTACTGCAGTAACTCAGACTCCAGAGGACAACTGAGTGACTCCTGCTACTGCTTCCACATCTAACTGGCTTCTTGCAAGATAAGTTGCAGAGATGCTGCTTTGGAGTATAGTGTCAGGGGGCTGCACTGTCAGGGGGGATATGTCATCAAAGCCCTCTTTCGTTCAGCAACCTCATTGCCAGGCTGTATACCAGCCCCTTTTCATCTCTGTGTGGCATCTGCCTGAGACCCGAGCAGTCCTGAAAATGGTAGGAGCTTCCACCATTGAGCAATAGACAGTTTGTAGATCTGCCAGCATTGCTCCCAAGAACTCTGTGTCAAATAGCATTGAGGCATTTCTCTGTGAGGTATTTCCCCAGGTGGGAGGGAGATGTATCTGCCATTGGACTTATGACAGAAAGAGCCAGGTAGCAGTTTGTGGTACACAGGGAGGGATTTCTTTTCTCCCATGTTGGCATTCGTTCTTGTTCAGAGCCTGATTACTCATGCATAGTATTTACCTTCAGGCGAATACACATAACTAGACATGCTTCATTATTGGACTAGATAATAAGTAAGAGCTTCTAGTCAGTTCTTCTGTATCTCTCATGAATATATAGACAAATGTAGAAATATGTACACAAAATAGGATACAAATGAAGGAAAGGATTCAAAAGGCAGTTATAGTTTTAGTGATTGTCACTATAGAAGCCTGAAATTTCCTCTTCTAAAACTTAAGTACTCATTTCAAAAATAAGTGTATTAACCTGCTATTATTCTACCTACCCCTTCTCTGAAAAGCAAATTTACCATAAACATACTATCTAGTAATCAAACATCTTATAGTCTATTTAGGCAAAATATATCATGTGAACATTCATAAGAAAGTGTACTCTCAAGTGGCAGTGAAAAAATGTTATGCATTTTATTAAATAAACATATGAAAGTGAAAGCCATAACTTAAATTACTTCTTATTAGTGACTGCTGGTGTGCCTTCATTATTTATAAATAGGTCTCAAAGAGAAAAAAAAGTTGATTCACCTTCCACACCCCTTTCCTTACATAGGACTTGAGACTTTATTGATTGTGACTCTCAAGCATTTCTCTTCCTTTCTTCTCCCTTTCCTTCCATTTTTATTGCTTTTTGAGACTTGTTGACATGCCCGGAAAGATCTGCAGAGCATCCCTTTGCTCTTGCGTGAGTGGGTTTGTCCCAGCCCTGATGCATTCTGTCACCACCACTTTCCACGGGTAACTGCAACAGGTTTGCTCGAACATAAGATTCCTCACATCTTACGTGACTGCATTAGCTGAAGAAATAAGCAGAGATTTGTAGCAGGCAGTTTTGTTTCTGTAACGTCTCCGGGGAAGTAATTTGCCGTAAAGCTCTTCTCATAATGCAAACATAATTTAGTTGATAAATGCAGTAAGCTCACTTCATTATTTTCATAGGGTTGCATTCATTTTTGTATGTGAATGGCAGTTGGTTTATTTTTCAAAATGTTTGCAAGTCTCATGAGTTTCATAAATTGTAGTGTCGATAAGTATCCATCCAAAAGCACGTTGTTTGTTCTTTGTTCTTTGTATTTGTTCTCCTTTAAAACAAATTTTAAAAACCTTAACTAGAAAGGGAACCATATGCTGGAGATTTTTTACATAGATTATTTTGCTAATGCCAGGAAGACAAATGTTGGTTTTATAATGATAAGGAAAAATAGTTTTACTACCAAAAAGCTGATTTTCTAAGCTCTCAATGTGCATAAACACTAATAGGAAATATTGTACAGTTGGTTACTATCAGTAACAGTGATATAGTAAATTAATAAGAAAATCTATTTAGAAAAGCCCCCCAAGTGTGCCTGTTAATTATTTTCACCTTCAGATAAACAGGACAGCCTATGCTACCACTTATCTTAAGAGGTCCTAATGAAAGGCTGTTCATACACATTGTGACTAACCCAAACTGGGACACCCAAGAATTACCAGTGTTTGATGATAGGCCTATAATGACCTTAACAATATTACTGAATAGCCTTTTCAAAAGTGTGTCCTATTACCAGGGTTGGTTTTTTTCAGAAATAGTTGGATTTTAGGTGCATAAAATAGTCCTGTTCCACCGTCAGTTGAAAGCAGCACAGGTCTCCCACAGACACACAGGCCGTATCCCAGCCAGCCTCAGCAGGGTGTGTGAAGAGCTGGGTGAAGACATCCACTAGGTAACGCCCTTGCCCAGACTTCAATAACCCTCCTTTATTTCCTAGCCACCTTGTTTCACAAAAAGGCAAGTTTCTTTCCCCCAAGTCTGACCTTTGAAACTAAGCTTCCTGAATTTTAGAGATAAAGTTATGAGAACGACATCCGTGAGACGACAGGATCTCCCAAAGCTGCAGAAGTGATACGTTTGAGGCAGCAATATCCTCTTTCACTTAGTGTCTTTTTCTAAACAAAGCCAAAGCTCTGATTTTAAATTCTGTGACTGTTTGTAGTGTAAAACAGGATGAAATGTGGAAAACATTTCCTTTTACAGTCTCCTGAAGTCTTCCTTCCCTCAAACCCTTCAGTCCTAAAATGTGCTGGTTTCGCCTTTTGTTTGTCGAGGGTTTGGTTTGGGGGTTGGGTTGTTGTTTTGTTTTTTTTTTTTTCATTTTGGTTGTAGAATCAAATGTTCCTCATTTTAAACAATAAGTTATGTAAAAGTTTCTCTTGAATGCTATACTTAGGATTTAGTTATATAAACTGTTTTCCTCTCCCTTCTTCTTCATCCCCTCCCTGTTGATGCAAACAGTCCCCGGAAAATCTCAGCAGCAGAGGAGAGGCTGAACTCAGCTTGAGTTCCATATAGCAATGCTCACCCTCTGCCTCTCTGGAAACTCATTTTCCAATTGCTGCCGTGGGTGGAATAAATGGCACCGATGTTTCCATCTGGGATTCTTTCCACCTTGTGCCTTCTGTCACTGAGACAACTTTTCTGCTTTCCCAGACCTTTTGTGATATGCTCTAGAGTAAAAATGGCAATGCTTGATATTTTCCTTCCTTTTTCATCCAGTCTTTTAAAAACAACAACAACAAAAAAATCTCTTTAACAAGGGATAAACAAGTCTCACCAGTTAAATTGGATTGAATTTATACATCCTTATATTCTGCACAGTTGAACTCTTTCCCAAAGTGTTTTTTTAAACAACAGAATATCCCTCAGCTATTCATATCTGGGATGTAAAATCACAATGGATTTCAAGATTCATGGAAAGTTTCATATTTTTTTACAAATAAGTGTAGTAGACAATAAAATAGGGTATGTACTGGCAGCAGCTGGGCTTTTGAAACTGCCCTGTATGTAGAGACTGCATATCCATGCAGAAAGTCTTAGTAAACAACTTAGCTATATGCTGTTTATTTCCACCTCTCTCTTTCTCTTTTCTTTGCTAACACAGGTCCACAAAGATTCTCAAGTTCTCAAGCCCTAGCTTTTGGATCTATGTAATGTCAGTATGGTTCCGAAATCACATGATTTCCTAGCTCCATATCTTACCCTTCACTCAACGTTGCACAACGCTGGATTGTCAGCTAGGATAATGAAAGGAGCCAGTCTGTGTTGTGCCACCTCTTTTTCTAGTTCATGCATAAGTTGCCAAAAGGATATTTTTCTGTGTTTGTAGCACGTTTGGTGGATTTGGGACACATTCTTTGCTTCCTTTCTCCTCATTCATGTGACCCTTTTCCAGTGCTTCCAAATGAGCTAATGTCTTCTAAACATAAAGCAGACCAACCCAAGTTAGTTAGGATGTGTATTGTTCTCTTGTTTTATTGTGGGGTTTTTAATTGGTCTTTGTTCTTTTTTCTTTTTTTTTTAAGAATATCCACAAAGAGAGAATATATAACTTTCTGCCCCAAATACCTCTTTTGCACCAGGGATGGATATTTTAACGGAGCCAAGTGTAATAGCAGTACAGTGCCATGTCTCTGTCCTCATGAGCATAGCTGCATGCAGATTCAAAAAGCTCTGTAGTGCTGCTACTGTATGCCAGATTTGCTATTTGCTCTTGTTTGCATGATAGTATTTCTAATTTACTAATATGATATGGAAATAATGGCACCTCACAGTTCTTTCAACGTATTGTATCACTGCTTTATCATATTAGGCTAATACACTGCGAGAGTTGATAGCACCTCTCCATGTCAAATGGGATCCACTTCTCTTGGCACTGAACCGATTGGACTCAAAGGTTGATAAACTTATCATTAGCGAATTGGCACGACGGAGACTCAACTTCAGCCTCTTGCAAGCAACCTAATGGCATCCGTTCAGAAAGTCAGTTCTTCTTGAATAACTTTGATGTTTATAACAGAGAACAGACCTGTTAAAGCATAGACAACCACATGCCTGGATATGAGGCCTCCAGGAAGGTGTCAAAGGGCATGGCCAGTCTTTTGAAGAATGCACCCTTTCCACAATGGGACTAGGCACAAAGTCAGATACAATCTACATGGAGCACATTTGCAGAAAATACTGCCCCCCGCATGGGAGAACGGAAGGGGAAGAGGGTCTTGGCAGGGGAAGGGCTTTGATGTCACTCAGTTTTGTTCTGCAGACCTCAAGGAATTAAAGAGGGATTCAGCCATGGTAACTGTAAAATCCTGTTGCTTGTTCTGAACTCCAGTGAACCCGTTCAGGCCAACCAGGCAAAGTCATGTCATTTAAGCGTACTTCACGTTAGTGAAGGAAGTCACCTTACTGTGTCATGCTAAAATAAGTGTATTCTGTCAAGTGGAGGTATGTACGGACCTTTCAGAGACTTCCATTTATCTAATGATTTCTAATGAATTACCAGAGGGTACACTGACACTGGTTTGGATGATGACGGAGAAGATACCTCACGCTGAGATTTATTAGACTCTGCAGATAAACTCTTCAGTTCCTCTTTATCTTCTAGGACTTAAACATGTGAGTGATGCTGCCTGGCCAAGCAGGCACAAAGTATTCTCTGTATAACACCCAGACTCCAGAGGGCTGTTTTGGGGCCAGTATTTGTCTGGATGTCACTCAAAGTAGATTCAGATATTGTATTTATCATTATGTTCTGGGTCCCCTATGGGTTGATGTTTGCCTCTATCTCTGTGGTTAGAATGTGGATTTTCCTTAATATATTTGGCTAAGGGTGTATTGTAATATTGTTAATGCTAATTACTTGATATTTCATACTATCTTACGGGGAGATACTTTTAAAAAATGTATTTTGAAATGTTTTCTTTCTGTTTGCTCAATGTATGGTATTGCATTATGTTAATACCAATAAAATTATATATATAGTTATATATATTTCCCTTTTATAAAGAAGTAAATTATGCTTTTTTGCCTCACAAACAGGAAATGTGCAGTGAATAAAATTACATCATTCTGCCTTACAGCAGGTGACAAAGCTTATAATAGTTTTAATATTCTTTTTTGAAAAATAAAAAGTATAGTATGACATAAACTAGTTGGAAATTCATCAAAATGCATGTTTTGTGTTTCTGCTCAATGGGACTGTCACAAATCAGCCTAAATATTTAGTAATGTTGTTTTGGCATCTTTAATTTTTTTCAATCAAAAACATACACTGTATTGCTATTATTGATTACAAAACTGTACTGTCATAAATTTTTGCCTGTTGGCCAAATAGACAAACCCACTGAGTTTTTATGACTCTCTTGTCTGTAGGAATTGATTTTTAAATTTAATTTAGTGCTCTTTCCAATGCTTGGCAAAGGCAGAATTTATTTTTTATATAAGGTTGCCTTTGAAGTATCTGCCTCTGCCAGGGCTGATAAATCACTGCTAAGTACATAAAGATTCTGCAACCTGAAGGATATGTCATTAAAGCCTTGTTGGAATGGCCTGCAACCCCAGCCAGTCCTTTACATTCTGTCATTAAATTCCATAATTAGTTAGAGGTGAAATGTTTTGGAAATGAATTAGAGAAGCAGAAGCAAAGATGTGACTCTTAAATGTCCTTTGGCTGCCATTTGGGGTTACATTGATGGCTTATTTACTGCTTGTAGCCAAAGGCCAGCATATATCTGTGCTAGTATGAATTAGATTGTCTTCAGCTTCCTCTCTTTCTTTTCCCCACCCTTTCTAACATATTGTATTGAGTATCTTTGTTTTGCAGAGGCATTCAGAAGGGCTGTAATTAGCAGTCCCTGGCATTTAATTGCATACACATTTGTTAAATATTTTTCTGTATGCCTTAAAATAAAGTATAGAAAATGGCAGAAAATGTTTCTTTAATGAAGGCATTTGATTTATTCATGAAGTCAGGATTTTTTGAAGGTGTTATTTTGGGCTTAATAAAGGAAATAAGCCAGCAAATTTTCAGTTTTGCCTTTGCATAACCATTGTCTGTCAGGGATAATGTTAATTTCCTTTCTCTTGTTTCTGTTGTGTGCAAACGCATTCTGCCCAACGGATGGGGAACAGACCTTTCTTCTGTGACTCTCGTGCCAGTTTTGAGAGACAGCTTTATGTTAAGGTGCATACATGTTCACAAGTTCATTATGACATCTGATGACATGGATAATATCTACAAAAGCCACGTGGTACGGCATCTCATCACAGTAATAGCTTCTGTTCTCAAAGGTGCCTCGAACTCTGTGCGGTGCTTACAGACCGTGGCGGTGTGGTGGGCATTCAGCGGCTTACAGGGGGTGCTTTGTATTTGGCAGTGTTGTGCCCTACATAAGTAACATGTAAATCAGGGTGCAGATTAATTAGTCTGGAATCTAATCAGTGCAGCTATCATAACGTGCAATTATAAATCCAATAATAAATCTGAATATCTGAATAACTATGACATCTTCTGGGATAATGTTTTCAGAAGTATTCCAGGTCCCTTTCATAAATCCCTCAGGAGGTGCTTCCCCAGCAGACTGCAGTGCATTACAGAGGTAACTGAGCTGGCTATTAAATTAATCTGCCCCCCACCCACACTAATTTACCATGTTTCTTTCATGTTGAAAGTGGGATTGCAACTCCTAAGTGATGCAAGTGCTTTCAAAAATTCCACTCTCGGTGTTACATTTTCATATAAATAAGCAAACCTGGGATGCAGCCTGAAGTAGAGTTCATTTTCTCGGTGGGTGTTGCTCACCAGGAATACATACCCCTTCTGTTCAGCCTTGCCTTCAGGTACCAAGCCCTTAAACCTTGACAGGCATTGCTGTTGTGCAAGCGTGACTGTGGCTTGATTCTGACTGGTGAGTAATGTTGCTGGGTCCATATTGTTTGTCACTTTAATCTTTCACAACTTCATATGCTGTAACAGCTTAGGTTTGTGAAAAAATATTTTCCTGAAGGAGTAATTGCTTCCATGTCTTGCTTGCAAGATGTATCCGTAGGGACATCCTTGTCCTATTTAAAAGTCACAGCATCCCCAGAGGTGTAGCAGTTTACCCAGTTTGCTTCAGCTCCCGGCTTGCCTCATAAATTCAAGAAGTTTTTCATTGTTTCTGAACTGCAGGGACTGAGGGGAAGTGTACCATCAAAATGTAATTGCTCTGTTTATTTCACTTCCAACATTGGTAGCTTGTGGTAAAATTAAACAGCACTTATATCAATATGTGGCACAGAAAAATGTCAGGATATCCTATTTCATTGTGTTAAAAATCTCCCAAAGAGTTACTAAAATCTGTTCAGCAGATAAAGGCTAAACTGATCTCTTCATAGACAACTTAATGAGTAGAGTACCGTGTCCAAATACCAAAGGATGCAATTATAACACTGCTGCCAAAAAGATCTGCCACTGATCAGAGTTCCCTGTTACTTTGGGAAGCTTTGGAGTTATCTTCCTCCTTATGCCCTCTCTGAAATCACAGCCCACCAATATAACCTCATGAAACAACAGGGCTGGGAGCAAATGAGGAGCTTCTCCTGCTGCTCATTCGAGGTGTATAAGAGCTGTCAAGAGGCAGCATGAACAAAGCGAGCTAATTATTCCCTCTGTCTGTGTTTTCCCTTCTCACTAACATATTAACCCATTCGCTGGCACCTGTACTTCATTGCTGAGTGGATGCTGAAAATGCCTAAGTGGTACTGCCAGCCCAATGCAGGTCTGCAGGGAGAAACCTCGAGGATCGATATTTATTTTTAATGCTGAGTTTAGTGTCAGCTCTTTTTCATAAGCAATTCCAGTTGTGTGGAAAGCTGAAGAGAGGTGACTGACATGGGTGGGAGACTTCTAGTAGGGCTAGCTCAAGTGTCCCATGAAGCCTGGAGGTTGAAGGTGCTCCAGCCACAACCTGCAGTCCGCAGGGCAGTGGTGGCTCACAAGGTTGTGACAACTTGTAGGCAGCTTATCATTCAAGTGCCACCAGAAGGGTGACCTGAGAGGAAGAGAGATTTGTAGGGATCTACTGATCCAAGAAGAAAACCACTACTGCCATGACTAGTTCACAAAAAGAATTAGACCTTTGGTACCACAGCAAAGGTTTAGCATCTCTCAGGCCTTACAAAGGCTAGGGTCAGGCCTTTTAAAAGCGGTTATGGTACCTAACTGCTACTGATTGAACTTGGCTGTAGTGAAAAATACCTGAAATACCTTCAGAAATCTGTCCTATGGGAGATTAGTTTTCCACTTGCCTGCAGAGTTCACTTCATTTCAAGAAACCAATTTATGCTCATGCATGTGAGAGGAGAGGCAGCCTCCTACCATCTGGTGGAAACCTCCAGTGTATTGCAGAGCTCTGTTGTGTTTGTGCTTTCAGTGAACACACTCTCTAGAGAATATCTTTTATGCCTGCAGGTTTACATAATGGGAAAGAATAGAAACGGGTGTACAACTATCCTAGTAACCCAAAAATACTTCCTCTTTAGAGGAAAGAATGCTATGAAATGCAAATATAATACTCATTCTCTGATCATCCAGCCACTAATGTTTTGCTAAACACATGTATCAAAGCTTGTTTTTAAACAAGTTTCTCCTCTCCTTGACTCAAGACTTTGGGCAAAATCCTGCACTTTCAGGTATGCAGGGCCAGAAAGGTTGGATGATTACACAAGTCAGAAAAACCCAGGCAAAGAGAAGGAATAAAAGAGAGAAGGGTTGGAAAGGCCAGATGCTGCACAAGAAGCCGCCAGTTTTTCTTCAGCTTGCTTAAACTTAAGCTTTAATATATATATATGTATATGTGTATATATAGGCCCATCCAGGCCTTGATTTTGCCATAACATGGCATAGGAGATGACACAGGTTTCTATTTGTGCTTTAACAGGGAAATCTGCTCTATATTACCCAGAGCAGATGACGAGCAGCTGGCTTCCATGTAGACCTCAGCTACAGGTTGTTGCACCTCCTGCCTTCTGTGCCGTGCCAGATTTAAACACTGTGTTGCTTCTTCCTTTTCTCAGTAATCAGGGATGTGGCTTGTAGCATTTTCCCACCAGGACCCAACTTTCCATGTCACTGTGGCTCCCCTATACCAGTGCAGAGGGGTCACCTCAAGCCCAGCACACAGCTGTGTAGACAGTATTATCTCCTTGTCAATCTTTCATTGATTTTACCGTTTCGTTCCTTCTAGCTTGTAGTCTGGGGGGAAAGGCAATACCTAGCTTAGTCTGCCTGCCATCCATCCAAATAGTGTAAAAAATGGCTGTAAATCCTGTTTATTTGCATCATAAGCATTTGGATATGTCTCCCTCTTGAGCCATTTGGACTCTTAATGATTAACCTGAACAGCAGCAAAGATGGATTTAAGCCTTGCACTGAGAAACCAACAACTACTTCTTTGGAGGATTTCTTCTCTCTCCTCCCCTCCAACACAGCTGAAAACCATGTCCTCTCTCCTTCTACTCTTTCACTTTCTCCCTTTAAATATGGGGAGATCCCTTCTGTCTTTCTCCTAACCTGTTCCCTGGGGTTTACAAGTGCAGCCAGGCTGTTGGTCCCTGTCACCACGTTACATCCCCTGCCCCTGCCTGCCCATTAGCACACCTGAGCCAGCAGACAGTCTGAGCTGGGGCTCAAGAGCCTGCTGTGGGAGACCTCCCCTTCCCGAGGGGTCCACAGATATCCGTCTGCTGCACTGCCTGGCAGTGAAATCACTGGAGGACCAGGTGGGTTTTGGTAGACCCGTTAGACATGGCACAGCCAACATGTTGTGGCCTCGGAAGATTACAAAACATTTTGTTGGTCCTGGGATTATCAGTTACTAGTTAGCTTGTGGCAGACGAGCTTCTCTATTCCCAACGTAGATGCAACAGGGTCAAGAAAGCAAAGGGGGAAAAAAAACACCCCACAGAGATTCGTGCATCAGGGCCTGTTTTATTTATCTTGAGACTGTTTCCCAGAAGCCAGGGATGCTCTCTGTTTTGGTGGAGCATTTACTGACACCCACAGAAAGCCTCTGGGAGGCTTCAGGTAGGTGCTTTCACTGTGTGAAAAGAGAAGCAGAGAGGTGTAACTCTCAAATTGGAAGCAAATCTTGGGGATTTGTAGGAGAAAAATAACAAATGGGAGCCGCTTGGTAACGTAATTAGTGATGTATTCTAACAAAATTGCCTCCTTAAGTTCCTGAGAAAGCCGAGCTGGTTCCTTTGCCAGAGGAAGTGAGCTCACCAAAGGGAATGAAAATGGGAGTTTTAATTTCAGTGGAGCCGTGGGATTTCAGTCTGACTGTTTGTGCCTTGTTCACTCTCTGTCACAGACTTTGGAGCAGCTCGGCTTTCTCAGAATTTGCAGGGGGTGGTAATTTTCTTCAAATGCGGGGCTAATTGCAAGTAGAGGAGTGGGCAGCCATGAGAGGAGTTGCACGATGGAGGAAAGTGCGTCACTAAGCTGTAAAGGTAGCAAACACCAAAGAGGATAGTGGAAAAATGGAGGATGCTGTCAGGGTGGCAGTGGTGTCCGTCAGTCAGGACAAGGACTCTGAAGATGACGGGGAGTTAGGAGGCACCAGCAAAGCATAAAGGGCCCTCAAAGTAGAGCATTAACCATTAAAAAAAAACTGACCTTGTCAGCACAGTGGGTAAGAAAATTCATGATAAACTGTGTTGTACTACCCTTGCAGGGGCAGTTAAGTGCACTTGTAGTCCCTGATTCCTCTGGTACTTCATTGAAAGGGTTTTCCCATGCTAAGGGAACTGTGCAAGCTTCCAGTGGCTTCAGCTTTTACAGGGAAACTGAGTCACAGAAGTACAGGAACCTCCGCTGAAAATTATTAAAGGTTCTTCCATGCATTTAGAGCAGATTTATGAGAAACACGTGCCTAGAGATTCTCTGTGTCCAGAGTATGATGTGTTAGCCAGCTGGGTCACAACAGTGGCCTTCTGGGTGGCCCTAATTCAGTACCATCATCCTGAATCATCAGTTTACATGGAGTGATCATCTCTCGATCCATGTAAATACCAATGTCAACTGTTTCTCTCTCGTCACTTTTCACTCAAGTGGCTGATGTTCTTATTTATTGCTCTTAGGATCTTGGTTTTTAAGAGGGAAATAATGGAAAAATGAATAGCCCAATAGAGGCAGGAGGCGGTTACACTTAGTACGGCATGGAGCTCAGGGCATGCTCTTTTAAATGACAAATGACAGCACAGTGTAGAAATCCCACCAGCTTTTCCTGAATGCCAACAACCCAAACCATTCCTGACCTCTTAGTGCTTCACCCACACAGCCACATTCTCCAGCTCCCTCTCCTAAGAAAATATAAAAGTAGATACAAATATTTACAGCATTTTAAGAAGAGAAGGCAGAGTACAAAAACTTCAGAAACTCTCATGTGGAAAGCAGAATAATGAAACTTAATAACGCACTATTTACTAGGCTGATGTATTCTTTACCTCCTAAATTTAATGCAAATAGCTTTGCATTCACTTGAAGACACAGAAGAAGCTTCATTGTTAAAAAATTTAGTACCTGTATATTCGTATATTTGGAAGATACAGTTCTGAGTTTAGATCCTGTGTGCTGCAGAGTTTATGCAGCTTTATTTCTGATTCAGAGTTTGGGCTTGGGTGGTGCAGGGGACAAAATTACTGCATCAGAGAAGACACCCTCCTTTTTAGCAGGAGGTAGAAACGGCTCCCCGGCAGCGTACTCGGAGAAACAGGGGAGATGCAACCCGTGGCTCAGCAGCCAAGTGAGGGTGAAAAACAATGTGCTGCACTGCCTGCTGTTCTGAGGTCATCTGCAAATCCCATTAGGCCACATTTTCTACTTAAACAAGGCATTACCTGAGGCCTTATTCTTCCTTAAGGAGACAGCCCTGCTGTAATAGCATGACTTGCATATAAATCCACCAACTTAAATAAAGAAAATATGTTTTAAGCTCAGCTGTATATCTAATCAAGTACCTCAGATGCTTTATGGCATCAAGGGTTTCACCAGCACCTACAGAAAATCAATCAAAGCCTTTAGCAGAAGGGTGAAGGAGGGGAGATTGGTGTATAATCTCATTCCCGCCTACTGAGAGCCATTGAGAGCAGCACTACCACCACCTTCAGTGTTTCTTTGGAAAATATTAAGGGTTTGGGATGTGTTAGCATGACTCCTGCTGCCCTCTCCCCGCCGTGGGTGGAACAAGGCGTGTCTTGCCCTGTTTGAGCTTCCCCAGCCTCAGCAGCAGCAAGACATTTAAAGGAAGGGACGTGCTGGTTTCCTTCCCTGCTCTTTCCTTTGTAGCAAATCCCACCCCCTTTTCTACACACCACTGGTAGCTACAGCACCGAGGTGGTGACAGAGCCTGGGGGAGGCAGCCCCAGATGGGTGGAGGTGATGTGCTGATGCCACCAGTGCTCTGCTGCCTAACCCTGCCTGCATCGTGCCCCTATGGTCCTGCACCTCTTCCCATGCAGCCTCAGAGCTCTTCCGATTTGGGATGAGGGCAAGAATCTCTTGTCAGCAGTCCCTCTGAGGCCCACACTGAACAGTGGCTGGTTGCCAGAGGAGGTGAGCCATGGGGAACACCAGCCATGCAGACCACCAGGCCAGTGGCACAGGGAGAGAAGGTAGCACCAGCCCCCAAACCTGGCGTTTGAACCCACACAGACAGCGCTGCCTTCCAAGTTCATTAAAGGCACTTGTTATTCATGATCGAACCTCAGGGTTGAAGCTAAACATTGTCCTTTGCCATGGTGGGAACCTTTAGTGTTTCAGGAAGCCATGGGTTCTCGATGGCAAGCCTGGACACGGTGGCTGGTTGCTGATCCAGGCACTACATCACCCTAGCAAAGTAAATTTAGATGACATGGAGTCAAAGCACTGATTGCATTCTTCAGCAGACTTTTCCCCAACTAATCCCCTGAGGGTGCAATGTGGCAATGCTGCTGGGGAAAAGAGATACGAGGAAAGATCCTTTTTTCCTTGCATAAACAAGGGATAAGAGAAAGAGAGAAACAGATGTGAAATACTACCCTGGCAGATCAAGGTGGGTTTTTTCCCTTTGCCCTTTAGCAAATCACTCCCATTCCCCAGCTGTTGGACTGGTGGACTTCAGTATTCAGCAATAGGAACTGATGGAGACATCCCAAACATCTAATCTCATTGCTTCATGGACTTTTTACGAAAGCATAAAAATGAAGTTGGTGGGTTTAACCAATCTTTGAGTGTTCAGCTTCTAAATGTTTTACCCTTTAACATATTAGATGTTTTAACATGAAAGAAATTGACAAGAAAGAGCAATGCATTCATTTCTATTTTTCTTTAAGTCCTGGTTGCCTCTTACGGGGGTGAACCCAGCTCTCCAAGCAGGGTAGCACACAATGGGAGGATTTAGGGAGCTCTGTACAGACCCACAACACCTCCATCAATAAAAAGCCTCTAACCCTTCTTCACTTCCATATATCTTAAAATTAAAAAAAAAAAAGTGCTTTAAATACAGTAGCCCCCTGAAAAGGGCAAAGGACTAAACTGATGAGAGATATAGCTAGGTTAGTTTCTGACTGCAAAATTATTTGTGCAAAGATCTGTAAAAATACAAACACTTTTTGTGATGGGGTGTGTAGACTTGGGTCTCCACAGTTCTTGCTTGAGGCTGAGGTGAGTAGTTGCTGTACTGTGTGCTAGGTAGGGGCTTGAATGGGAGGTTGCCTCGGGTAGCTCCTGGTGGGCTAGAAATGTCACTTCTAAACACAAGCTGTCCTCCCTGATAGTGCTCAATAAAAAACCCCTTCTAACTACCTGAGGAGCCTGAGGCTCAATACTTAGGTGTACTTCAGCATGTGCTGAATTTTCAGCCAGTGGAGATGGCTATGTCTTGGTGCAGAGTCAATCACAGGGTGGTACTTGAAGCCAAACAGCTGTAACATTCCTAGAAGAGCTTTCATGAAAGCATCCTGAGGACACAGGCAGCTTGGGCCAGGAAAACATATACCACTATAAAAGCCAGGACTGGGTTGGGGGGTCCTGCGAACTCTCGAGACAACTAGGAGGCTGTGTGCAGACAGCAACCAGCCATTGCGTGTACTGGTGTCTTGGTGTGTGAGGGGCAGCAGGGACGGAGCTCCCCTGGGACTTCTCCTGGTCACCACTCAGCTAATCCTGTCACTTCACTGGCACTTCCCAAGTTTGTATGGAGTCATCAAACAGTTTCTTCTGGAGGAGATGGTGTGAGAGAAGTTGAAATGTTTTGATGCTCTCTAAATAAAGCATTTCATATTACAGTATGTCACTGTAATATTACTACACCTTGTACTATTTCTCTTTTTTTTTTCTTCTTTTTTTGCGGGTCAAGACTTTACATTCTTGAAAGTTTTTCTTCCTTTCTCCTGAAAGCAAGAGTTAGTGAGAAGGAGCAGTTACAATTGCAGCACTTATTTGCAGGAATTTAGCAGGTGTGAAATGTTTTTATGGTCTAGTTAAACCTGTTAAACATTTTGCAAAGGTTTTTGATAGATCTTCCTATAATCACATTAACGATACATTGTTCCTTTCTCAATTTTTTACTCTTTTTTTTTTTTTCCTTTTTCTCATTACAGTTGAAACTATAGAGGAAAAAACAGCAGACTCCTTGCAAGATTTGTACAGAGCCTTGGAGCAGGCCAGCCTGTCTCCTTTAGGAGAATACCGGATTTCCACTAAGCTGGAGTATAAGAAATCTTTTATAAAGAGATGTAGCGATCCAGTAGTCAATGAAAAACTGCACCAGCTGCGAATTCTGAAAAGCACTTTAAAGGTGAGATAAAAGAGGGAGGAAAAATCCTGCCCCAGGGCTGGATCAGACTGTATTGCATTCGGAGATTAATTGTGCACAGCTGGAGTCCAGGCTGAACCTAGTGTGTGGAACAAGGGAGACATGGGGAAACACTGGTCACAAAGCAGAGAAAAATGTGCTTTGGGAGAGCAGTTGAAGTGAGAGGATCAGTTTTTATTTCTGCCCAGATAAAATCGCAGTCAGCTGCTCCTCCTCTATCTAGTTTAATAGAACTAAACACCAAATTATCGGGGGAAACCTTAATCCCTGAACATTTTCATTTACCAAAGCACATTCACTCTGTAATTGCTGAAGTCTAAAGTTAAGCAAAGCCAGCTCTTCAGAAGTGAGCAGTACCTTTGCAACACTTGATTATTTTCTGATTGCTGAGCTTGTCCAGGAGGAAACCATGTGCTTGCTTTCTGTGTAAGCTGATAGGATCATTGTCTTTAATCAGTAGGATTGATTAAATAAATAGATAGTAGTAATGACAAATTTGAAGATTTTTATGGTTGTTCTAAATGTACCACAGCTCATTTAGCCTCTCTGTCAGCTTCTTTGTTTGTTACAGCAGTTTCAATTCTGTCTTGATAGAGATTTCGGCAAACAATATGCTGGATTTCCCCAGGGCCTCGGTTAACTATATTAAATTACCACATTTTAAGTCACTAGATAATTGTACAGTGGATTTTGTAACAGCTTTCATCAAAGAGGGCTTTATCAACATTAATTAATTTCATTTTCCACCACCTAGAGAAGCATTTAAGCAATATTATTTTCATGCTGTGGGGCTCCCATCCTGAAAAAATCTTACGCATGCTTAACTTTCTGCACTGTATCATCTCATTGAAGGCAACTGCTACTTGTAGTATTACATGAGTATGTGAGTCTTTACAGGATTGGAGGCTGGCAGAAAAAGTCAAGATACACGTGCTTCCCACATGGCTTCCACCAGAGTGAGAAACTGGAAAAAAAATTCACAGTACTTGCAGACTTTTCGGGGTGGCAGAAGGCTCACGCTGTACTTTTGCACCACGGTGGGATCACCCATACCAAAACTGTGGTTCAGTATCAGCAGCTTGCTACTGTGCTTAATTGTCTTTTTTGTTAGCATTTATTGATACCTGAGCTACATTATGCCACTGGCTTCCCACAAATTAAATTGCTTTCCTCCAAGGAATTCCAAAAACAGCACATCCCCATGACCCAGCAGATCTAAACCTATTGCCATTCTTGTGCTGACCTTGAGTAGCAGAAATCATTCTTAAAGTGCATGACACCAATAATTAAAAATGCATTGGCAGCAAGTACCAAAGACAAATAATTGCTGGTTTATGTATAGAGCAACAGTGTAGAGTGTCATGTGCCAGTTTTGCAATGGCATCATGGTAACTTGTAATGAGTGTCTAGGTCCATTATAGCCCAGAGCTCCACTTCTGCCATATTACTGGTAGTCCTGGTAGTTGTATCTACCAGCCTTTTATTCATGCCTTTGATTTCTCCTTCCTGAATGCAGCCACTTGGACTGGCATGATTAAGTTGACATTCTGAACTCTCCTTGAATTTATCCAAATTAATAGTAGCCTGAGACAGCCTTCCAAATTTTTTCTTGCTCTTGTTGTCCATAAGCTCTCTGTTCCATCAGCTAAGTCCTTAATGAAAGACCCCTCTGCTCTTTTTCCTATGCCATTACGTACACTAGATATTTAATGAGGATGAGCTATCATTAGCATGGGACTCCTTGCACAAGCCTTTGCAATGTAGCACTCAGATGTCCCCATGATAAGTCTGGTAAAAAAGGCTTAGCTGTGCTGGCGGGCGAGAGGCCATCTGTCTGCATCCCACGCACCTACGCAACATTTCTTACGCTGATCAAGAAGAGCAAACAGATGGCACCTCGTCGTGTGAAACCCATCTTGAGAAATGCAGGCAGCTAATAGTAAAAAGTGCAGGGCTTGCTTTTTCTTGAGCTGAAAAAGGGGTGAGTAGGGGGAATGGGGACTGTTTCTGAGGATCCTGGAGAAGGTGCAGGAAGCCCTTGCCCCGCAGGGTAATGTGTGACACCCTGTAAGAAGGGCTTCTGCTCACAAGCGATCGTATAGCAGTCAGATAGTCCCCCTGCTTCTAGGGGCTCCATGGCTTGGGTTTGGTCCCACCGTTCTCTCCTTCCACCCACATGATTGGTTTTGCCAGTGTCTGATCACTCACATTGACTCTTTGCTTGTTCCTTTTCTCTCGCAGGCCAGGGAAGGAGAAGTAGCCATTATAGATAAAGTTCTGGATAATCCAGCTTTGACATCTAGAGACTTTCAAGAATGGAAACAAATGTACCTTGATCTCTTCATGGACATGTACCAAAGCGGCACCCCGAGGGACTCTGTTAATGGCTCATCTGAGGTTGATGCACTTATAGCCTCCTTAGCACACACTCACTCTTACATTGAAACGCATGTATAAAGGTCTCCCTTTACGTCCATTTGCTACACTCCAGCCCTTAAGTGCATAAAGTAGTTTTTATATCAATATGTGGGAGGTCTAGTAAGTTATATTTTAATGTTACTCAGCTGTGTGAAGTAAACCTTCAATGGTCAACGATACTACGTCTTTAATGAAGATTTGTATATTTTATATGCTACCAACGCTCTGCTTGTGTTTACCTTCTGTGAAATAACAAACATGATCTTTACCTATTAAAGAAACATATTTAAAAATGTTTTTGGAAGACTGTGACCTTCATGCAGGAAGTTCCACAAGCTAAAGGTTTTGTTACTGAAGGTCACTTTTACTATGATATTTTATATTATATAATTCCAGTATTGCATTGCATTTTTGGAGTGCAGGTACTTTTTTGGTGGTGGGAGAAAACCAATTTTTATATTTAATGAGAAACTCTAGGAGTTTTCTTAAATAACAGAAAAAAAGTGTAATGCGGTGGTTGTGTTTCACTTTTGTCAAACACAAAAGAATGAAAATCAGCAGACAGAAATTACTGATGTGAATTTAAGTATCAAAAAGTTAAGTCTTATTTCCTTGTACTTTTTAAAAGCCTGTTGCTAAAGTTTGCCATCAGTGCAAAGGGATGCTGGTTTGTATTCTAATGAAGACCAAATTATGTGTTATTTGTCTCTTAATCACATTTGGTTGGTTTTTTTTTAAAAAATAATGATGGTACTGTAATTTATGCTGCTTTTGTACTGAAGGTATCAGTATAATGTGCAGATTTTGCAAAAGAGAAAATGTAGACTTTGAACATCCTTGATAGTGACATTTCTCTTGCCCAGAAAAGCAGCAGTGGAAAGGGTTCCCAACAAAATATTCTGACTCTGAGAGACTTTGAAAATTCCCACAATAGAAATGGGATGAATAGGATTTTTCAAGTAGTCTCCTATGTGTTTTCTGAGCTGTGAAATTTGGCTGTATTGTATGCAGGGAAAATGTGTGATGGGAGCATAGCTGAGCACAGAACCTGAAAAATAACTGAGGAATAAAAAAGCCTCTGGTTTGCTTTTGAAAGGGAAGGGATGCCTCTGGGTTCTGCTGAGTTCACAAGCCAATTAAAATGTTTTAAGTTCTATGAGATTTGAGATGTGCTGGAGACAGCCCAGTGAATATGAGTAGAAATAACTTAGAAATAACAAACTCCTTAGAGTAGGCACATACCTGGAATAAGAAAGTGGGAGGGAAATCTTAAATTGCATATTTACTTTTTATGGGCTTGTTTTCAAAAAGTGATCAGAGCATGACAAAATATTTCTGCTGCTTTTCAGTACTTTGCTGCATAAATTAGGACTCATGACATAATTTAATAATGTTCATGGGAAAAGGAAAAGCCTCCTTTATACTTTTTGCAGTGAGTTGTACTCTTAACCAACTAGACAATTGCCTGTACAGTTCAGTGAATGTACTTTAGACTTTATAAGCTCTGATATTTCCTGACAGTTATATCCATGAAGGGATGAAGGAAGAACGAACAGATTTATTTTCTCTCTCCTCCTTTCTTTTTATTCCTCTCTCTTTCTTGCCCTCCTTTTCTCTCTTTCTCCCCTTTCTCTCTCTTCTTTTTTCTCTTTCTATCCCTCTTTCTCTCTTTCTTTCTTGTTATTTTATTGCATTTGGATTGCAAATGTTTTGCAGATTTTGCACAATTGTACAGAAGAGTGGCCTTTCTGTAATCCCATTTTCAGTAATCCTATATTCAAGTCAACATGGATGACAAATCATGTATTAATGTTTGTATAGAATTCTGGATCCAGTGTAATATTTGTACCATTAGAAGAATATTGTTTGTATAAACTGGACATTTATTTACTGCATGGGTACTGACTTGTATATTAAATTTGTGAGGTTTTTGTAAATTTCTCTTAAAAAATGCTTGACTTGAAATGGATTGTGCTATTGTTCCAAGCATTTAGATTCTCTTGCTATTGTTTTACTGGACCAAAAGTAAATATATTCATATAAAAAACTCTTTATATCTGATGGATGTATATGCACATTGTGTAGTTGATTCCTTGTCAAAACCAAGGCAGTTCAGAAGACTTAGATCTGTTGCTATGCAACAGCTATTCTGCCTGCGCTTTACATTAGTAAAGTCAGCTTGATTGCTTTAAAGGTGAAAATTAAACATTACAGTTTTTTAATCTAGTCTAGTGACAAAGAACATGTGTCCTCTCCATTGTGCTGCCTTCTTTTAAGACTATTAAATGTTCTTCTATATATATTTTTATTGTATTAACTCTCAGCCTAGAAAGGGAACACTGTAAAATGAAGTACAATAAATTTAGCTTTTAAATGAACATTTGTGACTCAATATTCAATGTACTCCATACCAAAGTGATTCTGTGGCATCTGACCATTTTGTCTGCATTTCACAGATCCACATACTTTAATCTGTGCCTTCTAACTCTGCCAACATGGCCAAAAAGAAGTAAGACTCTTGCTGTTTCATGCATAGGCAGACTCTGAATAAAGACTTCTGAAAACCTTCAGTTACCTCCCTCCCCTTTGTACTCTTTGATGAAAGTAAACCTTTTTTGACTGCAGGATTTCCTCATGTACTAGTTCAACAGATATGAACAACTTTACCATTATGACCAAGTACAATAAAGCAGCGTATGCTACCAAGGTAAGTATCAAGGCATTAGTTACAGCAACTTCTGTAACATGTATCTTAGAGCCTAATAATAAGTATACCAATTCAGCTCTGGCCTTCTAAACTAACACAAGGTTTGTATACAAAACAAATGTACTTTACTGGTAGTGAGCATCTATAAAATAACACAAAACAAGCATCTGAAAGACATGCTACAACAAAGGCTGCTCAGAGAGAAGTGGCTTTTATGAAACAGTCACTGTTTTGACTTGTGGCCGTAACTGAGTCTACATATCAAAAAATCCATGCTTTCTGTCCAGTAATTTCATGCTGGTTAGCTAACACATTCTTGCCTAGTATGTAGCATATCAAATAATACGTTTTCCTTGGTAGTACATGTTAATAGTTCTCATAGGCATCAATTTTCTAGTCTTTATACATCTCACTTTTATTTTGCCTAGCCATAGCATAAAAATTCAATAGCACTTACCAGCTGGGAAAATTACCTCTGATTAAGAAAACAGAAAAGACAGATTATATTTTTTAACCTTTGAAAAATCTGATTTGAAACACCTATTAATTGCTATCTAGGTATTACTCTTCAAAAGTCAAGGATTACAATTCTCGTTCATCGCCTCTAAACGTGCTACATCCTTCCACAGTGAGATCAACCTCCAGCTCTATAAATCCCATCACTTGTTCCCATGCTGGACCCAGACTTTCCTGCCTGTTTCCACCAAGTGTGTGGCTTATCAAAGCAAAAACCTCTGCTCCATCATGTTCAGTGCCATTGCAATTTTCTTCTCCAGGACCCCCACGCTGGTTCATTTCCTGGGATGATTATTCCTCAGTGTGTGCACTCAGCAGTTTGGTGGCCTCTTCTGCTGGCTGTCACTGTCTTGCTCATCGGCCAGTTCAGAGAGTTGCAGCACCGCACACTGCAGCCCACACCAAGGCACGGGGGCTTTGCAGATCTCTTCCCAGCCATCGTTGTCGATGTCGTAGCCAACCACATCTTGTGTGGGGACCTCCTGTGAGTTTTGCCATTTCTTACCCCCGATAAGAAGAGCTGTTTCCTCTACCACTGCCAGGCCATAGGAAAACCGATCATAGATCAGTGGTCTTAACCGAGTCCATTGGTTTAGGTCAGGGTCATATCTTTCTATTTCAGAGAACGGTTCATATAATCCTAAAAACGTGAATATGGCTTCTCTGATTGTTGCCATCTGATGCCCAAACCGAGCAATGCTCATGGGAGCTTGTTTCATCCACTGCCCTTCAAGTGAGCTCAGAGAATATAGGTCCTTACTTGTGCTGGCTGGGTCTGTGTACTTGCCGCCTGAGATGTATATAGTGTTCTTGCAAATGGCGCTGGCATGGCCATGTATCTTGCATGGCAATTCCCTGGCCTTCGTCCATCTGTCCCTGCTGATGTTGTAGACTTCCACAGATGAATGCAGTGACCCATCCTCACCCTTGCCACCAATG
This sequence comes from Gallinago jamesoni, assembly GCA_025769975.1. Taxonomy (NCBI): domain Eukaryota; kingdom Metazoa; phylum Chordata; class Aves; order Charadriiformes; family Scolopacidae; genus Gallinago; species Gallinago jamesoni. The sequence continues at coordinate 124,547,728 of JAOQGH010000001.1, read as the reverse complement.
GCAAAGATATCCCGGCCTAATACACAACAAGAAAACTGGCATCTCTTTTCCATCATGCCCGTGATTTGGGTCCACGTGTTAAATCTCGGATCATAACGATGGACCTTATTGGTAACCAATAAGGTCTTCTCAGTTTTAGGGTCACCTGGGGCACCACTTTCTATTTCCCCACCCAAAACGTAAAGGAAGTTCCCCACCACACACACGCTGTGGTTCTGGACCCTGTCCTGCACCTGTGTGAGAGCTCGCCATTTGTGACTGTAAACATCAAAGGCCACCACATCGGTGGTGAGCCCTTCACTTGCCGTGCCCCCCCCCAGCAGAATGATCCGAGTTTTCTGGTTCCTCAGCGTGGTGGACTTATCCTGCAGGACAGGCTGTTTGAAAACAGATGTGTGGTAATTTATTGCTTTAATGATCAAGCACTTAATACCTGCAGAGAGGGGCACTTCTGACTGTGTGTAGGTTTTTCTCAGCTCTTCCACCGGGATGAGGCCGTATCTTATGTGCTCTAAAAGGCTGCTAGCATGAGCCAACCTGGATTTATCCTGCTTCAGCCACAGCAGCACAAGGTTCAACAGGCAGGTTTCTTTCACCATGGGGAGGTCTGGTGATTCTACCACTACTAGCAAAGACCTGAAGTTCAGCTCCAGCAGTCCTGACAAGTCCAAGTCCAGCAGCTTCCACAGATTATTGACAATGTATTTTTCTGTTGCTAATAAGGCATCCGGCAGGTAGAACTTCCTGGCCACGTTGGCAGAGAAGCAGCAGTTTTCCAAGGCAAGATTGTTAACCAAGTACTGATTGCACAAGCCAATAGCATCAGTCACTTGCAAGTAGCTTGCAGCTTCCAAGGTATCTTCCAGGCTTTCAAAGGAAAGGGGCAACAAGGAAGTATAAATGAAATCCAGGACGTGCTGGAGACCAGTGGGTGAGACAACTTGCAGGTGAATTACACTGGCTTTAGACTCTTGGGTATAACTTTTGAACATGGCTCGGAAATAGTCACTGGAGCATGCCAACAAGGACTTATGTGCAGGAAACTCATTTTCCTTCACTTTCAGCAAAATATCACACAGAAAGCCCTCTGATCTCAGGGTCTGGTACTGGGTGAGCACAGCAGTGCAGTGTGCTTTGCAGTAGGAAAGGAAATAGCTCATGGTAGGCAAGGCAACCCTTTCCCCTTGGGTTATTAAAGCTAAAATGCAATTAGATATTGGAACAGCTGCCCAACTCAGCAGTCATTGCTTGAATGCCCAGCAGACCTCCAGCTGTTAAAGCCCAGCTGAAAAAAAAATAAAAATCAGTCTCTTGCCTGGCATGAGGGGACAGTTAGTAGATTTGTAGTGAATTCAATGCATTCCTTTATAGAAAAAAACCACAGCTGAATGTCGTAACAGCTGCAGGACGCTTACTTTTCTCTCCTCCGTTGCTTGCATAAAGTTGAATGGTCCACGGTTGTGCTGAGCACTTGCTTGGCTGGCCATCAGGTGACAGATGAGGGAGCTAGACGACAATTCCAACAAATGACACTTTGTGTCTGCCCAGCCGTCCCCCTCGACCCTTCTTGCTCCGCAGGCAGATCAAATAGATCCTCTCTGGCTGCCAGTGCATGGCTCTGAGCAGACACAGATGAGAAGGAAGCACTGCTTTTTTCTCTTCTCTTGTTTGTATTTCAAACTCAGATTAAGTTTAGACTCCGCCGCCCCTGGGACAATAGCCCCCTTTTTGTCCTCTTTTCGTGCTCTGCTCCGCCGACGATCAAATCAGTGCCCGGGGATTATTACGTGAAGATTTTCTAAGCCCGTAAATCTTTGCCCGGCAGGCAGTAAGATAACCAAAATATCATGATTAGTCACTGGTTCGATTTGACATGCATTTCTGGGCTCTTTGCTTCACATGACACTGCCATAACTCAGAGCTACCAGAATAGCCACAGGCACATCCCCTTGTCCCTCCCTTGCCCGGTAGCCGATCCCAGACGGGCGAGCAAAGGGGCCAGGGACCAGGCAGACGGAGGAGCTTCCAATGACAGCCTCAGCCAAAGCAGCTGACTTGGAGTGACCTGGCTGGAAATCACAAGGGTAACACATTCACACAAAGTGGTGACAGAAATAGATTCCCCTGGTTTGGCCGTGCTAAACCAAAATCTGTTTATAAGGGAGGCTTTGCATAATTGTGCTCTCTATTACCAGCTGGGAACAAACCCAGAGCCCCCGTGGATGGGCTGGAGCTGACTCGCTAAGCTTTCTCATTTTCACTTTGTCCCAATTAGAAGCACGTATATGGGGATTATCCCTGATTTTAACCCAGGCCCGTCAGGGTCTCATTTCTACCAGGAATAGCAGCTCTGAGCAGGCTACGCATTCTGAACTCTTAAAGCTTGCTTTTATTTTTCCTTTTTTTTCCCCTGCATAACTCTGGGTGGAGATGCTCAGGAATCTCCTCCTGGCACCTTGCTTTCCAGGTCAGGAAAACACGCTCAGGATTTGCAAACTTTGACAGGGTTGCTAAATGCCAAACCCCTTTGCTGCATGATGAGCCAGCAGACTTGGGGGCAGAGGAGGATCCTGCAGGACTACAAAGTTTCACCTCTTACTCAAGCCCAAGGTAAAGCCTTTATACTGTTTTTTTAATATATATATATTTATTTATGTAATGTCATGAAATTCTGTCTTACCCCTGTAACCAAGGGGTATTTGGGAGCTGACTGGACCCTAATGTGGGTTGTGCAGGCTGAGCAACTGTTCTAGTGGGCTTAAACTCTCTTGATAAGTAGACCTGTACCTGCACAGTCTGTTATGTTTGTGGGGAAGGACCCCAAAACCACCATTCTTCATTGCTGTATAGCTCTGAAAATTGATTTCCTGCTTGAACCCACTTTCTGTCCTGGCATTATGGACCATACGTCTTGCTCAAAAATTTCCCCCCTTGCTAGCAAATTGACACATATGAGCAGCGAGGATGGAGGAGCAAAGGGATGGCTTGGTTCTCTTTTCCACTGACTTTGCCATGTCCATGTCGGGACAACTCTGAAGTGTTTCAGGCACTGTTACCAAAGCCGTGCTGTTGAGTCCAAGCTTCTGGTCTGATGTTTTTCCTGTTTTACACAGACCAGTCACCTCTGTCACTCCTCAGCAGTCACGCATGCTGGTGATTAAGGACCAGGCCTTAAATGTTCCTGCTCCTTAAAGATACTGTTTTCCCCCATTTAACCCCATAAAGTACCAGATTTCAATAATAAGAAGTGCAGAACAGCTCCATCGCACTTTGCCCAGGAGACCAAGCAATGAGTGCGGCAGAGCAGGGTGTGGGGGGTTGTGCCTTCAGTGCAGGATTGAGTTTGAGGAGCACTTCTGCAACAGTTCTGGCATAAGCAAATCCTGGCACCACCTTCTCTTCACTGACAGTCCCTGTCCTTCACCAGCCCTTCGCCTGCATTGCCAAAATTGCTCTGAGGTGGGGTCCCAGGAGGTTATGCCAGGAACTGATGCTGAGAGGCAAATGGGGCAAATCCAAAAATGCAACAGCAGAGAAGTCTCTGCAGCCTTAGCCTTCCTCACTGCGTGGCCCCCCAAGCAGATGTACTGCCCCAACCCAGAGTGCAACAGAGGCCAGGAGAGAGCCACTGGCTGGCAGCCAGCTGGGGACTCATCATCAGGAGAGACCCTTTGGCACATGATGCCCCCCTGACACACAGAAACTGTACTGGTCTTCTGTCATTGAGACATGGCCAACAGCACTGGTAAAGTGCTTTGTGTATGATGGGAAGCCATAAGCCGGGACTGAGGGCACATACTTAATTAAATCCTGCTTCCCCCAGATCCAGATGTACCAGACAGGGGTCAGAGATGTTGTTTGGACAACTGTGAGTGTTGCCAGCAGCAGCCAAAACACACTCACCCCATCAAGTGATGTACTCCTGTGCAAAAGCAACATGCCTTTTCCTCTCCCTCAGCAAAGTCAGGCCAGACACTGCTCAGGCTTGCACCAGTTTTGCTGGCACATATGAAGAACCAGCACAGCACTGACTGCAAGCTCTGTCACCTCAGAGAGGCCAAATGAGGCTCAGGCTAAATGTGCCTGTGCCCAGAGTGATACAGAGTTAACCAAACTGGTTGTGCATCACTTGGTCTCCAAATGAATTCTGCATATGGGCTGCAGTTTATACAGGTCAGTTGCCAGCTGATTACAGTGCTTTCCCGCAAGAGCCGGTGATGATTTAACTGAACTGATTTAATGCCAGTGCCAGACAAGCAGATCCTATAATTGTATGCAGATTTGCTGTGCAAGTCCCTATCAGACCTACTTCATCTTCATGGCAAGCCAACTAATAGAAACAGTAAGAATCATGATCCTTATAAAGCCTTTTATTTGCCCAGAGATATTTTTTTCTTTCACTTATAATTGAAACAAAGCCAAATCTTTTCCAGTTCCTTGCTCTGGAGTGACAAAGAAATATTATCATTATCGAAATGAGGTTTCTCCCTGCTCCACTTTTAGGCAGTTAGCTTTGTCTAACCAGGGAGCCTACTCATCCAGTACCCTCCTTTGTCAACAAATCATCTCCAGACAGCAGCTCTGGTCTTCGGCACCTTTGGAGGAGTATTTAATGTCCATTAGCAAGAGAGCAGGCAGTGAATAAACAGCTAACTTACGAACCTCAGGAAGAGACCTAGCATGAAGGTGGGATGCAGTAAAGCCACGATCTTATTTTTCTCAAATATAATTTGGAAGATCAGATCTAATGTTTGACTCATACATGGTGCTTAAAATTAACGAATCATTAGTTTTTCAATGATATATGGTTTGCTGGGAACTGATAATGCATTTTTAATCATATACAGCATTTAGACTTTTCAATTACATTTAGATTTCAGGCTTTTAGTATATTTTCTGTTGAAATCATTGCTGTACCACAGTAGACAGTCTGCAATAAGAAAATTCAGAGGTGTGCTGTGAAAAATGTTGGCTTCCACACTTGCAGTTATTTTTTTCCTATAGAAAGCTGAAAAATGGCCTAAATTGCAATGCCGTGTTCAGTGTAACCTTGCAAGTAGGCCATGAGTTAATAAACACTTCAATTACCATTGTAAATTTTCCCAATTATTTTTTAAAAGTAAAGGTTATAAAAAGAGTTGCACAAGTAAAATTAGGTTCATTAGTAACAAGTGGTTGACTGTAAAATATTCATTACAAAAATCCACAGTGGAGGATTTCTAAGCTACACTTTGTTCCAGGAGAAAGAAGTGCTGTCCAGACAACAACAGAGCAAATGCTTCAGATGCTTGATAATGTACCACATGAACAAATATAGCAAAAGTGAGCCAAATGATGAATGTAATAGGAATGATGTAGCATATAGTTTTTCTTGAAACTACTAATTAGAGAGATCATATTGATTTAAGTTGTCTGGCAAAAATCATTTTCCTAGAGTCTGTACTTCATCCTTGAATAATCATTCACAATAGCATTTGGGTCACCCCCTCTATTTAAAACAGTCGTTGAGAAGAAAACAGTAAGAGGGAGACATTTTCTTGAAGCTAAAAGCAATGTAACAGTGAGATCATGTCTGTGTATAGAAGTGCAGGAGAAAGTTACTGGCTTGGATGAGGTGGGCTGAGGCTGTGAAGTTTCCAATTTGGCAGGGGGAGGCTGGGGACGCACATGCCTTCAAGCGTGGTCTGTGTGTGAAGGAGACGGAGATGCCCACAGGACACTCTGCCCCCCAGGAGCTGGTGGAGCAGGAAAACAGCGCAGGGCAGTGCATCCCCCCGGCCCACCGGAGGGGTCTGCAAACCCTCTACACGCTGTATCCATCCGTGTGCCACCTAGCAGAGGTCTGTGTCTGAGGACAATGCTGGCAAGAGACTTTGGCTGAGCGCAAGCCTCCGTCTGCCACTGGGGAGAAGACGAGGTTTAGTGTGATCAGGAGTCAGAGCAGGGATCCCAGCCAAAACCTGCTGCAAGGCCGTGTCTGCCAAGCCATGGCTACATGGCAGTTTGCTGTGGTTTTGAGGAAAATGAGGAGGAAAGAAGGGAATACTGTTGACACCCCTGGGTTAGGGGTGCCATGCTCCACTTGGGTTCTGCTAGCACTTAAAGCATCGATGCGAGACAGCATCATTTGTCAAATTGTGAAAGGCAAAGTGAAATAACAGTCTTTCAATCAGCCTGTGCCTCATTTGTTTCCCCTCTATTTTTTTCAGGTTTCCTTTCATTCGCCTCCCATGAAGACATTGCTCTCTCTGTGGGTTAGTCATGACGTTCCCTGGTGAATAAAAACCAAGTTGGGAATGCTTTTAACTTGGCCTCCTGTTTCAGAGCAACTGCAGTGGGATTAGTCAGGCAATGCAATGCAGGATAATGAAGGTGAATGTGTATTTTAACGAACCCATTTCAGAGCAGACATCCTAATGGCCTTCACAGACCTTCACAGTAGAGGGCAGATTTCACCTTCTCCTTGGGGGTCCATCTGCTCCCTGGACAGCCTGGCAGGACTAGAGATGTTCCTCATCGAGCCTTTGCTTTTTCTCTCCTGGGAAGCCAGTGCTGCCCACACTGCAGCAGGGACAGAGAGGGACTTGCAGCCCCTGCCAAGGGGGACCTTCACTCTGCATCCAGCTCAGGGCTGCTCAGACAGTGGTGGTTCCTGACTTTGTACAGTGAGACCTAGCTGAAGCTGCTCTGCTCTCAGGTCACTTCGGCATGTGCAGAGGTCCCCCTCACTATAAAAGGAATATTTCTGACCCCCATGAAGCCCTCCTGCCTCCCAAAGACTTTGTGGCTGGTTGAACTGGGTTCCCAAACTTTATTTGCTTGGGTACATCTAGTGGCAAAAGGTGCAGTTCTGGGCTGTATGACCACTGATGGCAGGAGAGCTGGGACTTCCCCTTCTGTTTGTGGTTGGATACACCCAGCAGCTCCCAGCTCTGCCCCCACAGCAGAAAGCCCAGTCCACCCCAATCTGGTTTCTGTGCTCCTTGTGATACAGGTACCCAGGCCAAAACCAGTATAACTGGGATCCATACCTCAGGTCTATGAAAATTATAAGGAAAGGGAGACTAGCTCCCCATGTTGCAATGGCCTCTTAGTGCATTTACTTGTAATTAGATTTGATTTTTTTTTCTATAGGGATCGAAATGTAAGGAGCAACCCGTGCTCTGGGACCACAGAGGAGAAAATACAAATGACATTTTCCTCTATTAGGACACCGTATAGATGAAGTAGAGCTAAGAGCCTTCGTGGAGTTTGCTGCTGCTATCTGCAGAGGTCTCTCTGAAATCAAGGGGCTTTTCACATAAGCTGGCTAGGATTCAGCTCTTCCATCCTCTTCCATTCCCTAATTCACATTCAAGCAAATGCTGTCTAAGATATAGACTGTTGCTTAGCAAAATAAAGCTTACAGTGTAATCAGCTGCTGTTAGTGCTGTTAATCTATGAGACAATGAGAGCCTGATGTCCACACTCAATCACTGAACATGTTCCTAGAATCTGTACAGTATTGCATCATAGAATCATAGAATTGCCTAGGCTGGAAGGGACCTTTCAGATCATCGAATCCAGCCATCATTGTCGTCATCACCATTAGCAGCATCAACATGTTACCTGAACTGCAACTCTCAGGCTTACCTTTGGGACTGAAAGCATTGCACCTACACCTACTGATCCTATTCCATTTGCTCACAAGAACTCAGGTTTGAGAGTGGGAGAGACAGCTAAGGGAGAGCACCCAAGCCCTCACACTGTGTGGAGTGCAGCTGGAATGAATTGCAGGTGCTGAAGGGTGGATGGTGGATGGCAAACCACCATGTCTGGGGGGGAGGCTTTTTGTCTTAATGACTTCTGACTGAATAAAGCCATGCTGGAGCTTGGAAAAGGCATTGATGGGGATGTGTTTTATTCACTCTCCTAATCTTCACGAGTTACTGAATGGTGCATGACTAGCAAACCTCACCAATCATTTATCAGACTGAACTCAGAGCCAGTCCATAGTGGTATAAAGTGCTGGTGGCCCTACTCACCAAACAGGGAGACACATCTCCCTCCAGACTAGACTCAGTCTCTAAATTTCACTCCTGGAAGAAATTTCTAGGGTAGCTATAAGAACTGGACTGTATATGTCAAGTTTTCCTCTCCAGGACAAAGTCTTGGCACAAAGTGGCTTCAGCCATCTCCCCTCTTCCCCTGGTATGAGCTGGATGCATACTGGGCACGCATATAAGCTCTGGATAGCAGTGAGCCAAACATCTCATCCCCAAGGCACTCTCCAGTAACTAATGTACTATAAGCTCATTTTTACTAATTCTTACTTTCCGCACCAGCAACAATGCAAATAGTGGCTTCCTGATGGAAGAGCAAGGGTTTGCCTGCCCAGAAAAAAACAGGTAGTCTGCTTAGCAGACAAATAACCTACAGCTCAAAAGGCTGTAGAGATACTGATATTTTTTTTTTCAGCAAGTTTATTTAGGTCTGATCTGCCTATAACAAGGATCAACATAAATGACTCTCCAAGGGAGTAAACACAGATAGCCCACGCTCTGAGCCTCAGCAGTATGCGCCTGGCACAACAGTGAAGCATCATTTTCTTGGTACAATGGCAGTTTTTTCAAGGGACCTTTGGATTTTGCCTGAAGTGGAAAAATCATTTCTGTATGTTAGCTCTTCTGCCACACCAAAGAAATGAAATTGTACACAGGTAAAGAGAAAAGCATAGGGCAGATGGACCTCAAACCTATGAAAGCCTTTAGGGGGAATTATAAAATTTGAAATGTGCAACAGCAAACCACTTTCCCAATACTGCAAAGATTCATCTGTCTGTTGATCTCCCAGGTGGCACATATCTCAAGGGCACTAGGTGTCTCTCAGCAGAACCATGGGCTTTGTCTGACATCAGAAGTCAGCAGCCAAGAGACAGACCACTCCAGCCTTGCTGAGATGCCAAGCAATGCACGCAGGGTAAGCACAGATCCTCCAGAGGGACATAAGTTAGCCAGAGATGCCCTCTCAGGTGGATTGGCAAAACTGCTGCAGTAAAGAGCGAGTGCTTTTTTGGGGTGAGGTTGGGGAAGATGCTTCAGCAGAATTCCATGTTCCTGTCAGAAAATCCAGATTCCTCACACACAGAACTCATGCAGTTACATCCACCTCCCCTGTTCACAGAGGCAGCACTGATGTCTAGGAACCTCCTCTGAACTTGACAGCAGTCATGTCACAGGGGAAGATGTGAACAAGAGCTGGAGTTAAATGGTTATGGAGCTGCCTTACAATGGTGTATATTCAATATCCTGAGAGGATACCATTGAAAGAGAGAGATTAAAAATGATGCATAGGGTTCAAATTCTTCAAAGTAATGATATTAATAGCACTTTCTGGAGGTCTGGAATGACAACAATGCAGGGTTTAGGCCAATGTTGACCAAAGGTTTCCCTACCTTTTGACCTCTTAATGGTCCTGTTCGCTGAACTTGCCAAGAGGCAAGTTATCACAAAGAAAATTTCCTTAATTTGCACTATGGAAATGACAAGTCTGGTCAGAAGAAACCTGATTTTAAAAGGTAAGTAGGTTTATATATGTAGAGGAGTAGATAATCTCTGTGCCTACAAGTTCATTTAGCTAACAGTAACATATGAATGTGCCTATGGCTCTCGTTTAAAACAAAAAAAAAAAAGTCAAAATTAATATATTAGCTTCATAAATTATGCCTGAGACAGAGTTCCAGCCCATTACTATGCAGGGAGCTACTGTGTCCTGCTAGTACACAGTAGCTAAGCCAGAGCTTTTAAAAAGATAGATTGCATTAAGTCTATTCTCCCATACTTCTCAACATCAGCACCTTAACATCATTTCTAGGGTTGGATGATTGCATTCCCTTGAAAACAAAAACACTCAAGTTCAGGAGATACCTTGAAATTGCCACATCCACTCCTTTCTGACACCCACCAGCTGTACATGTAAAACAATAAGCAATTTTTTACAAACAAAGTACACATCCTGATATTTCTACTACTCCTGACTGTAGTTAAGAGGCTGTAAATAGAAATAATAAAAAGAAAATTAAGCAATCACCATACAAATCACCTGTCCATTTTTCCCCAAACCTTTGACCAAACAAAATAGCTGTTAAAAGTCTGACAGATCTTCTACAGGGAGTTATATTTTGCAATTTTCTTCAAATGAGGTTTGTGATCTAAAAAGTATTTTCCAGTTCAAATTTTACAGGGTTGCGTAGAAATAAGGGCTGGTTGAAGCCAATAGGAATTTTGCCATAAACCCTGGTACAAGCAGAAATGCAATGTTCTTAGCATGAAGAAGTTTTGAGGGCCAAAGTATCTGTCTTATCTTAATTTTTCAGCCTTGTATACTGGTTTTCTCACCTGATATGTAGGGCATATTCAGCTCCTAATGCTCCTACTGGAATAAAGGCTGCATTAAAAATCAGACTCTTTACAACTGAACCCCTCTTCTGCTGTAGAAGAGAGCCTGATGAGTTTCTACATGCAGCACATTATTTTTAATGTGTTAACTCTTGATATGTAGACATTCCACCAGCCATCTGTAGGGGATGAACAGTCCCTAATGAGCAAAGCTGGGGAAAGGTAGCAATAATCTCTGCTCAGACGCTCCCATGATGCCACCTTCACTTAGGCTTTAGGGAGCAGAGTCTTCAGCCATCAGCGTTGCATAGCTACTCTTGCTGTCGCTACCACTGACTTCACTTGGCTTTCTCCAGACGCAGATAGGCTTGCAGGATTGCTTCCTACTACCTCATCCTCTGGAAATATTTTCATTAAATGATAAAAAGGTTGATTTTATAATTATCTTTTTTTTTTTTGCAGCTGGACAGGAAGGGCCTTCCCCTGGTCTTTCTCATATTTTCAGAAAAGAGTTACTGGACAAAATGCCACATTTCCACAGCTTCCTGAATTACAACAGATTACCACAACCTCCAGAAGAGAGTTACTGCAGAGAATTTAAGTCCCTGTAGGACATTTGTGGTTTCCCATACATTGAAATTCTCAGCTACAAAGACAAATGGAGAGAATAAATAGTCATTGCTAAGACATCAGGAGCAAAAGTGTTCAGAGTATTTTCAAAGGCAGAAAGAGCAATTAGAGGCCAGGGTCCCTTCAGGCAGCTAAACAATCCTCATGGCCATTGCCACTCATGACAATGTCCTTCCTACTTACTGAAATGCAGTGGTTCTGTTATCAAGGTGAAACCAAACTGTCTGTTTTGGTTTAGGATACTGTTGTGTAAGATGGGCGCTTTAGAAACACTCAGAAAGTGCCTGCAACCACCCTCCCTCGAGGCCACTGCTGTAACTCACTGCTGACAATAAATCTTGTTGCTCTTAATTGTTTGGGTTTCCCTGAGAAACAAATATTTACCAGCTTCTGGTTTGCACAGTCTTCCGAAGGTCACAGATGCTAGCTCCAAGGGGAGCCAAGCTATTCAACCTTAAACTATTTAATGTTGGCTTCCTTTCTAAGCCTGCATGGCCATAAAAGCAGGCATCACTATGGGACCTATGTGTAAGAATGGAGGAGCAAAGTTCTTCTCCTCTTGGCCCATTTCAGTATGTTATTTTTAAAAGCTTATGCATTCACTGATGGAAATGGACGCCTTCATTCTGCTTATCCTTTTGGATGGGGTTGATGTGTTGGATGCAAATGGCCTGCTGGGCAGTTAGAACTACTTTCTCCTATAATAAATATAGATGCAGGGAAGAGAAAAGGATTTCCTTGGGACTGTTATTAGTGGTAAAAATTTTCATTAAGGAAAAAAAGAAGGCCTATTATAGGTCTTCTATGTCCACTACACAACTACATGTAGTAAGCTGTAGCTCCAGAAAAGCTTCAACTAATCTTTGCTGATAGCCTCATCTCAACTTCCTAAGACTATTCAAACAAGGAAATCTCTCTGGTAGTTATTTCTTATACCTACATTTCATTTCATTTTAACCAAAAATCCCAACCAACAGAATTGCTGGAGAAGCTATTATCAAATTTTGTGCCCTGACTTTTCATGCTGACTCTTTTCACTTGAATGACATAATTTCCAGTAATACAAATTTCCTGCAAACTCATCCGAGCTACTTGTCTGTGAAGACAATAAACTGCATGCTAAGCTACACTGTCTGCCTGGTACAGTGCTTTGGGGTTTGACTTTTAAACTTTTAGTCATTTCTTCTCTTCCTTTTCTGCATTGTTTTGGGTTTGGTCTATATAGGCATTAGAGAAGGTGAAGCTTATGCCTGGGAGCTACCAGTTCTTCTCTTGACTGTGATCCTTTAGCTCTTGCTTGGGCTCAGCAAGAACCAGCTCATTTTATTTTAGGACTCATTGTTTTTGTCATCTGACCTAGAAGAATCACAAGAGACCAAGGGCCCCAGTTAAGAGCCCCTTGCGTGCAGGGTAATCATGCCTTGGGAAATATAAGGTTTGATTTCTCACCCTTTGGGTGGAAATTGATAGGATTGACATTATTTTCTAATTTGATTATTCTACACAGTGTTGTATGTTTCCTGCACGAGCATCACATGTACTATCACCCATATATGTTACATTTATGCAGGACAATAATATCAGCTTTAAATTAGGAAACACTTTCTCACAGTAAAGACAAGAAAATGCTAGGATAAGTTTCCTAGGGAGGTTGTAGGGTTGCCATTATAGATGGATCTTTAAAGTGTGCTGTAAAGAACTTATTCCTTACAAATCTGCCTGGAATTAGGCAAGTGTAGTTGCTTGGGCTCGGAGACAAGGAGATAGATTAGGTGGTCTTTTGAATTCCTCTGAGGATTGGTACTCTAGAATCTTCATTTCTGAGGGCTGTACTCTAGCATCTTCAGTTCATGATAAGCCTTCAATCACAAAGTCCTCTGAACTATGAGGTGTGTGTCTTATCAGGTCTTGGGTGATCCACACAAATGATTTTCTACGTAGAGATGCTTTGCTGAAAACCAAAAGCCTTAAATAGGAAAAAAATCTTGGGATGCATGCTGGGGTGTGATGTTTTGGAGACACCATAATTGCTCTGTTTGGAAAATTTACTGAGCATGTGAGCATGCTGAAAGTGTACAGGACAAAGGGCATTCAAAGTGTCTGCCTGAAAGCACTGCCTCTCTTCAGAGGAAGAGCCATTGGAAGGTCATTGCCCAACACCACTGATGCTTAAAAAGCTGCTCCCTGGGGATGTCAGAACTTGAGCACTTCTGCTTAGATCAATCTGTAAAGAACACATTTTTGACAACTGACCGGAGAAGTATGGAATTTAAACTCCACCATTGCTGACATTAGAGTTATTTTTTCTTTTTTATTTTTCTCCCCTGCCTCATAAACAAAGTGGGTAGTTTTCTATGAAATTTGAAGAGTAGAAATAGTTCTTGTTCTGAAGAGTAGAAATAGTATCTTCAAGATATTATGACTTTACATTTCTGGATATGCCTTTCTTTTTGTTGATTTTCCTTAAAGAGAAGGACCGAGGCATGTAAATTATCAGTAAGCTAAAAAAATCAATAAGCAAGAATGTAACCACATCTGTATTCTTCTGTCAAATTCATCCTGTCCTATCCCAAGTCAATACTGGTGCAGGAGAGACAACCCCTTGCAGAGATGGCAGCTGCTCTTGGTAAAGATTTGCTGGGCAATGCAACACCAGTGTGAATGCTGGCACACAAGAAGACAAATTCTGGAGGAATAATGCCTCCGCATTGACATACATGTGCATTTCCTGAAATAACCATGCCATCCTGCAATGCAAAATCACTTCCCCAACACACTGGTTCACTTGATACTCAAGCAGGCCAGAAGGACTTTGCAATGGAAAACACAGCCAACCTAAAGAAGCTCTCAGAGAGCTGAGATATAGTCCTTGCTTTGTGGGGAAGGACTAGAAGTCCTGGGCGCCTGGGCTGCTTCCACATGGATGTGAGGAGCTCCCTGCAGGACAGTTGGGCAGGAAGCCCCGACTGAGTGGGCTGGATGGGAGTGATCATGGGAAAGACCAGATAACAGAACCTTGGCTCTTCCTGGAGGGTAGAGAAGGGAAGAGGAGGACCGCGGTCCTTGCTCCTTGCCACCCTGGCCTGCCATCAGCCTGGTGGGATGGGACTTGGGAGGTTGCAGTCCCACTTAATGCCTTTCTGAATCATGCTCTTCCCCAGGCTCCTCCAGAGCCCAAGATCTGCTGAGACCCTTCTCCAGGAGAGTGCTGGTGAGCCATGGGCTTTACACATGAAATACCAATCCAGGAAATGAAGTTTGCGCTCCCACAGGGTGAAGGATTCTGTTCTTTTTTTTTTTCCTTTCTTGCAGCTTATGCTCTTCCAAGTGTCTCTCTCTCCTCCCGATTCTCCAAGGCTGCAGGCAAAAGCAACTGCTGATGCAAACCAACATCACTTCAGCAAGGCAGATGGCCTGGTGCCATGTTGCACCAGCAGATGACCTGGCTCTTGGTTTTAGGTCAGCAACATGACTGTAGCTTTCACTTGCCTTGCTGGACATGCAGCATAGGCAGAGCACGTTTTTCTCTTCCCAAGGGCCCGGGAAAATCCCAGATGTCCCATTTGTGTCACAATGACTATCTGAATTTGATGGTGACTGAATTTTCTCAACCATGTGGCGCCGTTCAGTGTCATTTTCCCCATCTCTACAAAGTTCTCCTCCCTCGCACTGCCTGCTTGATAGCTCTCAGCTTTAGGGTGGTCAGCAGCATTTTGTTGGAGAAACAGTGAAAACAGAAAATTAAGACATGGCCTCATTTGGAGACATTTAGTGCCTGAGTCACTGGGATGTCATTCAGGCATGAGGACAGCCTGTGAAGGCTTTCAGATCACATGCGTGCATGACATTTAGAAGAGGTGGGTGACCTCACAGGAGATTATCTGAGAGGTCTAAAATGGCCATAGAAAGTGGCATTAGGGTCTTTCATTTATCCTCACTAACCTTCAGCAATAAAAATGGAGGATGAGTGCATGGATGTGCATGCAGGAAGTATGCGAGAAGCGCTGAGAACATTGAAATCCAGAGGGATGGTAAACCATACCCCAGCTCCGGTGACATGTGGCTGTGAAGGAAAGAGGGAGGAGGACGACACTATGTGTTTCACAGGGCAGAGTGCTTTATTTGATTTTTATGTGTGTGTGTATTTGCTATTAGACTGTGCAGTGAAAGTTTAAAAGTTCTCTTCATTTCCTGGTTTCTGGAGGAAAGCATGAATTTAGGTATTCTCCTGACCTTCCTAGTTTTAGATATGGCTACCAGGCCAGGGCCAGCCCTAGCAGCAACTCTGAGGACAACCAGAAAAATTGAGAAGTAGACCCCTATTTATTCTACCCGCCCCCATCTTCTTCCATCAGTCACCCTGCACTTCCAAATCAGCACCTCAGTACACACCGGAACACATCACTGCTGGTGGGGAGCAAGGAACAAAGTAGTTTTCCTGAGTACAGTAACAGCAAGGATCCAAAGGGCCCTGAAATGTCTCCTCAAGTCTTTGGCCTTCCTCTAAGCATTTATCTGTCATATGTCAGTCAGTGCATACCTTTCTCCAGCCTGCTGGACCTGCTCTGGTGTTTCTGTTGAGCTGCCTGTTAGAAAACTTGAGCAGGAGGAAAGAAACAGTATGGCAGGAGGCACCTTGGTAGTTCTGAAATGATTCTTGCACCCTGGTCTGTTTATCAAAGCAGAAACCTGCATATGCCCTCCTCTTCTGCCTTCCATTCAAACCTTCGCCTTCTCAGTCTCTAGGAGCTGACCTCTTTTGCATTTTCCCACTGCACTTGAGTCCATCTATTCATATGGATCCTCCTTGTGTCCAGGCAGGTATGTGAATCCTGCCCTTTGTGTCCAAACTTAGAATCATAGTAACATAGAATCATTTAGGTTGGAAAAGACTTCTAAGGTCATCAAGTCCCACCATAAACCTAACACTGTCACCACTAAACCATGTCCCTAAGCACATCTACACGTCTTTTAAATACTTCCAGGGATGATGATTCAACTACTTCCTTGGGCAGCATGTTCTAATGCCTGACAGCTCTTTCAGTGAATCAAGTTTTCCTAATATCCAATCTAAACCTCTCCTGGCACAACTTTAGGCCACTTTGTCTTGTCCTATCACCTGTTACCTTGGATAAGAGACCGACCCTCACCGCAATACAACTTCCTTTCGGGTAGTTGTAGAGAGCGACAATCCCAGTTCCCTCAGCCGCTCCTCTTAAGACTCGTTCTCTAGACCCCTCACCAGCTTCATTGCCCTTCTCTGGACGTGCTTCAGTGCCTCAATATCTATCTTGAAATGAGAGGCCCAAAACTGAACATAGTATTCAAGGAGCAGCCTCACCAGTGCCAAATACAGGGGGACCACATGGTCAACACCTATGGCTAATAAAGACAGAAAATACCATGTGATGCATCGTTACAAAGTCCAGTTCAGCTATGTGCTGATGTTTGCATTTCTGCTCAGGTCAGGGCTGACATTATCAGTGTCCTGATAGAAGGGAGATCTGTTAACAGACCCATTCTGACCCTGCAAATGATCAGCTAGGAAAGTCATAACTATTATAGGAAGATGAAGAAGCCCTGTATTAGATGAAGAATACTCTCAATGGAAACTATTGCAGTACCTGCGAAAAACATTCACTGAGAATGCAGAGTGTGTAAGAAGGACAAATTGAATTCCAGTTTCACTAAAATACAGCAAAGGATTAGATCACTTTTCACAGTACAACATCCAGACAAAATCAAATTTAATTAGTTATCAGACAAGATTTATCAACCATTGGTTGATATTGGACTCCACAGTTAATATCAGGGCCAGAACATTGCCACTTTGCTATTGCACTTGCAGTTAGTCACCAGTCTTTGGTAGGATATCTTTGAAAACATCCATTTCATAGTTACTGAAAGTAATGTAGTAGGAAGTGAGTATAACATATGAACAGATGTGTTTATTTTATAAATGGCTTTAGACTGCTTCCAAAGACTCAGGAAAACTGGATTTTACCAAGTTTGACTGATCTTATATCCAACCTTTAGTTGTATTGTCTCTAGAGAACTATTTTATCTAGGGGGAAAAATTAAGGAGCAAAGCTACAGTACTTTTTAAAGGTGGAAAACTGGCATTAGGGGGAGTTTCCTTTCTAATTATTCATGCACTAGTAGTACTAGGCAGCTTGTATACCAAAATTAGGATTTTTCTGCCAAGGACATCACTCAGTCTGCTTCATTTATAAAGCAAAAACTGATTCAAATTAAATGCACATAGATTAGGGAAACCTGGACTTAGTCACAAGGGCAAAAGAAAATTGTTTCAACATTTTGGCCCTAAAGCTATTACCAAGAAAAATACAACTACTTTCCTTGGACAGCCTTCTCTGATTCTCTTCTCTCAACATCTATTTTTTATAATACAAAATGGCCAAAGTGCTGGATTTTTATTACAACTTCCCATAAATAATTTACAGACATCATGGAACAAGAGATAAATAAAAGGGCCATCTTTATCACCCTTGTGTGGGTGACTGAGCACAGTCCTGGTAAGATGCCACCGAACTCAATGAGCTGCATCTCAAGACATTGACTTTGGGAATTCACATCCATAAACACAGTTGCAAGTAACTACAGATGTTTTGCTGGTACAGTAAGTAAAGTAATACAGTGGGGCCTTCTTTTTACTACCAAAAATAATATTATACCACCAGAGAAAATGCAAAACTGCCAGTTTAGTTCTATAATTCAAGTTATGCATACTGCGAAACCTCCAGAGTTTTAAGGCAAGTAACACTATTTGTTTTAGAAATGCAGAAGCATTTTAATATTTTAATTGAAACTGATTAAACCATAGTCATCAATTGAAATCCATTCAAATTCACCAAAAGTTTTCCGCTAACAGTAATTATTATTTTATCTCTACCTTTATCTTTATCTCGAAGTTCAAATGCTTGGATTTTTCTGTGCAGTTGATCAGAGAAACTATTAGAGCATGTTTTTGTTCAGTGGCTGATGATTAAAAGTCTCTCCCCAAACGTGTCGAGGTCTTGGTGTCTCATTAGACTAAATCCTTTGCCGTGGGCACAGTGCAATAACTATTTCTGGGTTTCTAACAGAACATGTCTCCACCACAGTGTTGAGCAATTCCTCAGAAAAATATGTTCAGTGAGATTAAAGAAGTCTCTTTTTCGGCGTTGGGACAAAAAAAAAATTTACAGTGCAGAGAACTGGATAGGGACTTAACAAAAGAAATTCTTCCTCTGCTTTACATGCACAGTGCTTAGTGAGAGCAGGGCAATACTGTCCCTTTGATTTACTGTCATGCCAGCACCATGTGGAGACCAAAGCTTAGGGATGAAGCTGAAATATGGCTATTTTGCTTTATTTCATGGTTTCCTCATTAAGCTGGTTAGGCGTTATGGGCGGAGGGGAGTTTATTTCTCTGTGGTTCAGTTATGATAACTATTTATTTTGCTGCAACCATTCCCCTGGCTTCACAGCTAAGGGGCGGTCATATATCATCTCATTAGTGAGGTGTTAATGTATATAGCTGTTAGCGAGTGTGGCTGATACTGACAAAGGCTGGCATGTAACTACATGAAATAGGCATGATTTTAGCATGAGATCTGTTATTATGTATTTCTATGGTTATCTTTCATTGTAAGATGTCAGTCTTTCCCTAAATTTGTGCCGAAATCTAACATCTGAGGGGGGGGGGAGGGGGACACACCAAGCTTTTCCATGCTAGATGAAGGTTTAGAT
The DNA here is from genome assembly GCA_025769975.1 of Gallinago jamesoni. Taxonomy (NCBI): domain Eukaryota; kingdom Metazoa; phylum Chordata; class Aves; order Charadriiformes; family Scolopacidae; genus Gallinago; species Gallinago jamesoni. Next base: position 124,528,970 of record JAOQGH010000001.1, on the reverse strand, counting down.
GAAAAGGAACATCCCTTTCACATGGTTCAGACCAGTTGTTAACAGTTTGCCAACTGAGACACAGAGAGCCTTCATATCCTGCTTTCTTTCTAGTACTTAGTTACTAATTTTATACTTTAATAAAGATTCCTTGTAGTGCTAAGACCTAGCTTGAGATCCTCACTTATCCCCATGCTCCATAGCTGTCAGCATTGAGATGGTTTAAAATGGTATATATTGTGAAATTTCATTTAAAATAAAAATGAAGCTGACAAAAAAATATTCTTTGCCTCTGCTTATCCCCCCCCCACCATGAAGATATTTCGATGGCTACTGGTGGTATCCCTCCGCTTTGTAGCAAGGAGTTGAAATCTGACAAAAGATGCACGCTTCTCTATCAGGGATGGGTGGTGTTTTCTTTCACTGGCACATTCAGAGGTGATGACTGGGATATGGTCCTAGCTCTGCCCGTTTCATGGAATTTCCACTATGAAGTTTCCTAACTGTGAAAGGAGGGGAAAATATGTGGCTTTACCTTTCCACAGTTCTCTGAAATGAGTACTTTTAAAGTGCATAGAGAATTATAAAAGCTGAGGCCCTGACTCATCTCGCCTTCAACATGCTTTTGGCTCAAGGGATTGTGTTTTCTCTTCTTTTTATCACTTCCATACAGCCGGGAACAATGCAGTCCAATATCAGTGACTGATAGTGCAGTGGGGGGGAAAATTCTTCATTTTCGATTGAATAGACATGTTAATCTTATCAGTATGTAAATGAAAGGTGCTCCTAATGCATTCTGCCTCTTGACACTTTCATTTCAACCTGTCTTTTGGGGATGTTCGCCTCCAAGGAACACATTAAGGGAAATCAGCCATAAGTGTATAAGGATGAAGTGGGATAGTAAGCAACATCAGTATTGCATATTGAAAGTAAAAAATACAAGAATGTCCTTTTAATTGAGCTGCAGCAAGTAGAGCTCCTTTCTAATTTCCTGTACAAAGCCATGCAAATATATGTAATATCTTAAAATACAAAAATATTGCCAGTTAGCTTTTGTATTGTTTGGTGTAGCAAACAAGAATTAAATGGATGTCATTGTTAGCAATATTAAACTTGGAATCTGTTTTCTAACCAGAATAATTATCTTTATTTTAATTGAATAAACAAGAGCCAGGCAGAGAGTTTCAGAGCATGTAGAATAGTTTTCAATCACAGTAGAAGAACGTTATTACAAAATAGCTCCTCTTATCCCTTCACAGTAAATAACACAAGAGAGAACAAGGAGATACAGTGTATTAAATTTCTCTAACAATAAGATCTCATTTCCAAAAATAGAATATTCATTGAATAGTCTTTATTTATGTACAGTCCATATAAAACAAGTGTCAGGGCTTAATCATTGTACGTGAGAGTTGGTGTGATCATATATGATTTTTACTCAGCATCAGTATTTTAACATCCCCTTTTTATTGGGGCTTTTGAAGGCAGTGATCCTTCAACCTTTAATCAGAATTGTGTTCCATCAAGACTGGATGCAGGTTGCAGGTTTTCTGTCAGGTAGCACACATCTTGTATTTTCATTGTATCAAGCAAAGGTGATGCATAAATATCAGAACACCAGTGCATTTTAGATGCTCAAGAAAAAGAAATACTTTGGCTCTACAACAAAGGAAGAATTTAACTAAACTCGTCAGAAACACCATCCTTTTTAATATTTTCATTTCCTTTATTACACATGATACATGATTCCTGTTCTGTAACCAGGAATACACAGCAGGAAATTAGACATTACATTCCTCATTTATTCTACATTTTGTCAATTAATTTTTAAACTCTTTTATCCATAATGATTTTTTTTTTCAAAAAGAAAGAAACCAAATTAATTCCAAATAATGATTTTTTTTTTAAGTATTTATTCTACTTTTGCTTAAACTTCAAATTACCTTATTCCTTGTTCTCAGGTCAAAATAATTTCTGAATATACACACATTCATCACTAGTTGCTATGTTCTGTTTTATTGCAGCAGTACTTTCTTATGTTAAGCAAAATGGACAACAAGAAAATGTTGATATAAATGTACAAAGATGCTTCCTATAGGCTATTGCAGAGTTAGGAAGTTCATAGTCTTCATACAAATATATAAAATATTTCAAATTATCTCCATTCATTGGAATCCATTCGGTTTCTCTTGTCATACCTGTATGACAAATAGAAGACCAGAAATTAATCATTTATCAGTGCACTCACAGGTATTTTGAGAGCATGCAAAAAAGGGCATGTAGCTTGTGAGGGGGAGTATATTCCCCACACCTGCAATTTTGCTTTCACTGAGTGTATATGTTTACACCCAAGCTTGGGGAATACAGAGCGGCTGTGAAACAAATATTTTTGATCCACTAGCTTTTTCTACCTACTCTCCAAATCTCTGTCTGATGAAATTTCATGACTCTGTTAAGAGCTCAGGCCTTTCAAGCCTTGAGTTTTGCCCTCAGTACAAGCCAGCTGTGCCCACCTTATCCCATCCTCCCCATCCTCTTGTCCAGCTGCCCTCAACTGCCTGGCAGAGCACAGAGGGCTCCAGGACTGCCTCTGCCCTGGGGTGAGCCATGACCAGCCCTACATGGGCCCTCAGAAACATCCCCAGGGAAGCCTTGGCACTGCTTTTGCAGGCACCGGCAGCAAATCCTGCCATAGGGCACCATTGCGCCATCACACCACAGGTAGTAGGGATGCACCAGTTGGATAAAAGTCAAAATGCAAGTTAAATTTACCAGTAAATACTATTTTCTGGTATATATACATACGTAAACACATTATTTCTTTTTTTTTTTTTTTCAGCTGCTTTGATTACCCTCTTCTCTTGCTTTCTCTGCTCTGCCCATTAGAGTCCTTACTGGTAGTGAGTCTCCTTTGTCTCCTGTCCAAACCGAACAGTCCCAGGGATTTTCAGCCTGTCTTCTTTTGGTAGTGTATCTGTTCCTGTAACTATTTTTGTCACAACTCCACTCCTCCCCTATTTCTGCTTTAATTTCCATGACTGACCTGCACTGAAGACAGTATTCTGGACATGATAACATAGTATTTTTCTGTGCTATTTGTATAAATTCCACTGGAGTTATTTTATTTACTTATGTAAAGAGAGGTGGGCGGGGGTGTATGTTTAGCTGCTGTCTGGCAAGTGATGAGCAATTTCCATTGACCTGTCTACAGTGGCTCTTCCCTGCATAGGCACAGCTAATTTGAAGCCCAGCATAGGGTCTATTCCTGTTCTCTTTGAAGTTAAGAGATATCTGTGGTTGCTGTTGATGTCAGTGGTTCCAGACAGCTCAATAGTGAGGAAAGCAGCTTTTGCAGTTGACTTTCAAAAGTTCAAGACACTAACTTTCGCAGCATATATGTTTAATCAGCTACGATGTAAGTACTTGGGGTGAAGTTTTTTGTAAATGTTGTTGAACTCATGAAACTTTAAAAAATGCTTAGAAAGGAGAAGAAAAGCCACAGGACAGAGAAAAAAATTACAACCTTCTGTATTTCACAATGTTTTATATAGAGTGAGTTTTTGCTGTGCTCCTGAACATGTGTAGGCTGTACACATTTAAACAAATATTGGAGGGACATTCAAAAGGCTGGAATTGCTTAGCTTTGAGAAGAAACACTTTCCTGGAGGAAAGAGGTGCTATTAAGAGAAACCCTGCACAGCTTACACTAACTGCTTGAAAGTGTTGGTGGCTTTTGAATAAAGAAATCAAATGTTAATTAACCTGACTTGAAAAAAAAAAGTGAGGAGGTGTCATTGTCTATGGGAAAGTGGTCATAAAACCACATGTAGTGCTACTAACACACTCTGTGGACATTTGCAATCAAACAACATTATTGTCTCATAGCCTGAGTACTTTTTTTTTTTTTCAGCTGAAATTTCCTTCCAATCAGGTAATTTTAGGCACTTATCTTTCCAATCTCAAAAACATAACCCAACCTTAAGGCTGTGTTTGATGGCTCCCCAGGATACTCAGGCACGTGTAATCCTGTCCTATATAATTACTGCCTGCCTACACGTGCTCTCCTTCTGTTTCAGTTGAGTATTCTCCTTTCTCTTTCACACTGTTCTGTGCCTGTTCCTGAATATCACAAGGTGACTGTTTTCTAGTGGTGGGTGGATAAAACATTGCTGGCTGTGATTGAGCCCAAGTGCCCAAGCCCAGTGTCAGAAGAGAGGGTGTGCAGAGCACAGTAGGCACATTGGAGCATAACGTGGGTCTCAGTGTCACAAGCGTTTTCTAATCCTTCTGCTGAAAGAGGCCAGCATCATGTTCTGCTTCCAAATGCATCATGGACAGGTTTGTGGCGTGAAGGACAGTGTGTAACTTAGCATTCTGATTTTTTAGGATTACAGAGGATTTTTTATATCTTTTTAGCTTATTCAAGTGTGCACATCAAGCCCCCAGGAATCTTGGTGATAAGGGTACAAAGAAGATGGAGCCAGACTTTCCTCAGCAATGCCCAGTGACAGGACAGGGAATTTTATGTAAGCAGGCAACAAAATATTTACTGTCAGGGTGGTCAAACACCAGAGCAGATTTCCCAGGGAGATTGTGGAGTCTTTATCCTTGGAGATATATGCAAAACCTGACTGGACATGGCCCTGAGCAATGATCCTGTCTTGAGCAGGGGATTGGACTGGTTGGTCTCCAGAGGTGCACTAAAGCCTCTAAGTCTGGGAAGACCCTTTGTTAGTCTCAAGGAAAGCTGTTCTCCACTCCTGAGGGCCAGGTGCAAGGTCCCTGTTTGCTCCTGTTTTGCTGTGGAATTGTCAGTGAGTTTAACAACTACAACAACAAGGTGTTATATTACTGTGTTGTTAATAACCCAAGTAATCTGGCTGCTGAGATCACTTTTAGCCACATGCTCCTTTTCTTCAAATTCTCCCTTGCCCTCCCTTCATGTAGGCATAGATCCCAGACCTTTGATGCCCATCCCCTTGTGAAACCAATAGTATCATCACTTAATATCATTATGAACTCAGGGCTAAAAGGCTCCAGCTGGCATCATACCCCAGGAATCTGAGCAAGACCTCTCTTCTTCCCCCTCCTATGGCACAGGACTCTCACTAGGCAGTGGCCAGTTCTCCCAGTTACAACTGAGCCATAGCATCTCTAGTCAAAGGAGATCCAGTCTTCTAAGAGGCCATGCACATACAAGACTAATTAATTAACAGAGTGAGAAAAAAAAATACTACAGACCCCAAGAACCCTGCCACTTGCCATCCAAAAGCAGGAGCAACAAAATTGTCATGAAGATGAGCCTTGCCTCCATGCTCAGGTGCTGAGGAAAATCAAGCCCACTGTTCTCAAATTTTGTCTAAAGCACACTGCTTGCAAGTAGTGCTATTTTAACACCTGCTAATAATATTATCTTTCTCTCAGGTGTACTTTCTGCTCTCTGGTTGCTTATAATTGCTACCTGAACTCCCTTTGCAGTCAGTGGACCCTCTATTATCTCCCTGTGATGCTCTGATCCACTCAGACCTCCCTCTGACCAGCTCCAATTCTCTCTCTCCCTGCTCCCAAAGGCATGTTATTTTTAGAGCTCTAACTCCTCCAGAGATCAATAGGAGTCTGTAAACTCAAAAATAGGTTGCTTATGGTACATTAATAATCCTCACAGTTATGTTCCCTGGTTATTCTTTCAGCTGCTGCAGCTTATCTACCAGCGGCTCTTTTGCCAATCCAATCAACCTTATTCTACTGAGCAACACTCTGCCATTTTAAAGAAAACAGAAAAGGATGTACTTTACAGGAAAAGCTTAAATGTTTTCCTGATTAAGGACCGATATAAGCACATACTCAGGAGCTTTTTTGAATCATGGAATTAAGTGTTTTTTCAGCCCTCAAGACTTTCTTCGTTCCATGTCTGAGAATCTGCAGGGCTGTGATTGCAGTCGATGAGATGCCAGCATTAACTTCTGGGACAAAACAGACTGGGTCCCTGGGTTTTCTAACCACAAGAAAAAGCAATAGTTATTTTTATGTTTAAAATAATTAAATTTTTGTGCTATTCAACATAGATGCAATTTCAAAAATATATCTAAATAAATTGATGCAAAATCTTACTTTTTTTTCCCCTTCAAAATTAGAGTTTTTAATGTTGAATCTCCCTTTTATTCCCTGAAAATATGCCCAAACTGGTTAACAGCAAACAGATGAAAGATTTACTCTAAAAAAAGCACCAGTAATTCCAACTCTCAGTATTTTCTGTTCTTATACAACATGGTAGGTGAAAGAAGATGAAACATGAAATTATTCCAGATTTTGGCTGCATCTCCACATTTGCCATAAAACTCCACATTCAGTACTATTATTATGTAGCTAAGGACCATGCGTGAATCACCTGAGGGTTAAATAAAATTTGTCTTTATTTGAACAGTTTCCAGCCTTAGGTATTTAAGCCTAAGATTCTGTTAAGGCAGCCTGTTTTATAACAAGTAACTTTACAAAGGAGCAAACAGACATATCCCATTAGCACTTCATAGAAAATCAGTGATTATAACAAGTGCAGCAAGGTTCAGTAAATGCCTCCCCCTCAACAAGCTTCCAAAGTGAACGACCACATGATGTTTACTCCTCATCAGAACCTATTTATAGATCTCTTACTCACCACTATCACAGTCATACATGTAACATTTAAGAAAAGGCAGCAAGAAATCCTCTATTTGGGAGCATACGGAGACTTACAGTTGGAGAACTGGGTCTTTTCTTTACAATACTGTTTAACCAAGCTGTGAAGCATGATTCAAATCATGTAAACTCTAAAGATTATAATCAACCAAAAGCATTCATTACATACAGTGTGCAAGGCACATGCTCAACAGCTATGGCTGCTTGGACAAAATTTTGCACTAGTTGGAAAAAATTGATTAAAAGGGTCAAAAAATGAGTCTTCAAAAGTGCAAGTGGGAAATTAAGGTAATGACTTCCTATGGAGTTAAGAGACCCAGGAAAGAGTTTCGCTCCCACCACTTTTAAATGACATCTGGGCATTCCTAGCAAATAGCACTCTGGGAATGAAAAGGGTATCAGTTTCAGTAAAGTAAGAAGGGGACAGAGTTCATGAACTTTTGTTAGTCCAGAGCAGAATTACAAATACACTGATCTTCAGAAGGAAAAACCTGGGAAAAAGGTAAATCCGGGGACATATCTACTTTGATTGCTCTAGTGAATTGGGAATGTGAAATAAAGCTGGACTATCTCCGACTCCCTAATTCTCCTACATGTCCGGTAAAATCCTTGTCCTTCCTGAAACAGTAACCTGAAGTGCCAAAGCATCTGCTTTAATTCATCTGCCCTCACTTCCCTTCAGAAAGCACCACTTGCTAAGATCATCTTCTCCTGTGCAACTGCTTTAACATTTGTAGTGTATCTGGAATCACTGTCCACACAGATGGCAGAAGAAGCACGAAGAAGTCAAATGTGCTCCAGGTTAACATATTTATACCATGGTGGGACATCAGAGAGAAGATTTAGGTTGCAAATGGGAATTCATATTTTGACTCCCTCTTACTGGTAGCTGGTTGATTAAATGAAAAAGCCTACTTCAAATTAAACTATACTTTTTTGCATGCTTCTTGCAAATTATTTCAACATGCTTGTTATGTTTCTGTCAGGATAATAATAGCAGCTCTCATATATCTGAACATATCTCATATACAGCCCACACTTGAGCAGAGGGTTTAGGCTATATGAGCTCCAGAGGTCACATCCAATTCATCCAACTTCCACCATCCGACTCATCCACCATTCTGTGACTCTGTGAAATACTGGAAATATTAAATAATTTGTCTTTTTTTTTTCCCCCACAGTCAATTGAAATATGTGGGGAAGAAGCTGAAAAAGGAGATTCAGGTTGAGCATACACATACACGCAGGGTTTCAAACCAAAAAAAAGTCAGAACTTTTACTCTTTAGATTTGTCTGACAAAAAACGTTAGACAAAAATGATGTCTTTTCCACTGGAGAAATTATTGAAAGCCATATATACACACTTTCTCATGCATATGTTGTTCCTCAAGTTAATTTACGTCTGCCCACAGACTGGATGACATGGGAAACTGAGGACAGTTTTGACCTTTTCCACTACTTGTGATTCAGTAGTACATGCACAGGGGAGCTTCAATAGAGTACTCTGTAACAGCATGTTTAGTCAACCACAATAAACCTTTTTGTTTAAGACCAGAAAAAAACAGTCAAGTTAAAACATTCCTCCTTTTATACTGTTGTTAAAATTTCTTGTTACTTACTCTTGACACAAAGCTTTGTCAGCAAAAGAACCTACAAAACAGACAATTTAGCCCAATGGCTCTGAACAGAGAGCTGGAGCCCCAGCTACTGAATGGAGGTCTTTCAGATCAATATGTTATAGAATTATGGAATCATAGAATGGTTTGGGTTGGAAGGGACCTTTAAAGATCATGTAGTCCAACTCCCCTGCAATGAGCAGAGACATGTTCAGCTAGATCAGGAGCCTCAGAGCCCCGTCCAACCTGACCTTGAATGTTTCCAGGGATGGGCATCTGCTACCTCTCTGGGAGACCTGTGCCAGTGTTTCAATATCCTCATTGTAAAGAATTTCTTCCTAACATCGAGTCTAAGTCTACCCTCTTTTAGTTTAAAACCATTACCCCTTGTCCTATTGCAACAAGCCTGTAAAAAGTTTGCCCCCATCTTTTCTGTAGACCCCCCTTAAGTACTGAAAGGTCACAATAAGATCTCCCCAGAGCCTTCTCTTCTCTTCTCCAGGCTGAACAACCCCAGCTCTCTCAGCCTGTGCTGCTCCAGCTCTCGGATCATTGTTGTGGCCCTCCTCTGGACCCGCTCCAACAGGTCCATGTCATATGGCAGAAGATTTATCTCCTGCCAATAAGGAACAAATCTGTGGCATTTTTGAAAGGTATAATTGAGTACTTAGCTGACATAACACAATTAAGAAGAATGGCATTGCACTGACCTAATGGCTGCCATAACAGTTGAAGTGGTAAAGAAAACAGATTAGATATCATTATATGTCTGAAGACCTTTAGAGGATTTTTGCCTCAGTGCCAAAGTATTAAACCATGCACTGCTGCTAGGCTGTTCCTTTAGTTATTTGTAGATTGTAACTACTTTGGAACAGCAGCTGATTTATGCAAGTGGTTCTCAGAGAGTTAATAATCATGAACAAAAAACCACATGAGCAGATCATATATGTGAATATTATTAATGGTAAGGTTTCTTCACAGACTCCTGGTTGAAGCAGCAAGTTGACTTCTTTACATTTTATACATCAGATATATTTTGGCTTTCTAAAACAAATTACTAAGTATTGCATAAGTACAGAAGTCTAACAAGTCCCTGAAGGACCAATATTTCCCATTAGTTGTCATTGGATAATTATGTAACAGTAATATCCTGTGATTTGGATGGTTCAGCTGGTCTATATGACAGTTGTTATCCAAAAGGGAAAATTCCATTATAAATCTTTTAGGCAAGAGACTTGTTCTTTACTTATCCAACTGCAGGCATCTTTTCATCTTGAAAAGACAACAGTGCAGCTGGTTCACTCAAATTTTAACATCTTGAAGTTTTTCTCAAATTTTTCATCTTGAAGTTAGATGCTTTTTCTTCCCTCAAACCTCCTTCTCTGCCATGGACCTCATGCCAAGCAGAGGTGGCCATTCTCAGAGGGCCTAAACCATGTTCTGCCTGGCAGCGTCCAACATTTGGGAACCTGTAGGAGTCCTTCTTCTATCTAGGGACTTCAGAGCTCTGACTCCTAAGGGGAACTTCTGAAGTACCTAGAAATTCTGGGATAACCCCAGGTTCTGGTATATCCAAAATTCCAGCTGTGGATTTGCAGTAAGGGGTCAGGCAGCCCTGTAAACCTTAAGTAGAGTTGGAGCCCTTAGAGCTCCCAGGATCCATGTCCAGAGTGAGGAGCTTTGGGGCTGCCACCATACACCTGGCAGGTCCCCAGTTTGCCATCACATCCCAGGACACTCCCAGGAAAGGTCCCAGGAGTAAAGGCTGCTGAAATAATTGGGAAAAATCATGCTGAAATATTTCTATTTTTTCAAAATTATTTCTCCTTAGATTTTTTTTCTCTTGAGAAACAAACTTTCTCATTTTCTTTCTGAGAAAATATCAATCTTCTTCCAAAATTTCTTACAGAACATGAATTCTAAACATTGGTTCCCTGAAAAGACCTAGTATCCATAAAACTGTGATACTTGACGTGAGTTACATGCCTTTTTTTCTTCTTGGTAAGTGGAACCCAGATGTAGATGACCCAAATGCTCTTGTATGTGCTTCCTAACAGTCCAAGAGGCTGCAACAAGTAGCAGTTTCAAAAGTGGAGAAAAACCCAATTTCACCATTACCAGTGAAAACGAAATTCTTCCTATAACAAATGGGAACTTCCTGACTCATACTAGTTCAAAAGGTTTACATTTTTTAATGTTACACTCCCTAGGGAACAGAAGTATATTCTGAACTTTTCTATCTCCTCAGTCTTATCAGCCATTTTTAGTTTTGTTTGGGCATCTCTTGGCTGAGATCAGAAAGCTGCCTAAAACTATATGTGATGGGATGCTAGTTATCATCAAATAGATGAAGTACCACCTTAATGAGCACATTTTTAGCTTATGTTGGATGCTTATACTACGGATGCTGGTATAAATATGCCATTTATAGGGGTAAAAATCAACAGTTCCAAAAATGGGAAGATGTACCTTGAGGTTTATCATATCTGAGCAGTCCAGAAAGAGACTGAATTTTTAAGGCATTGGGGGGTAACACTTTAAAAAACAAACAAAAAAAATCATACAAGCTCTGATATACTGTGCTATTGGTATTTCTACTGTTACTGTAACTTTCTGGAGTTTACACATTTTCTCTCCACTGTTTACATGTCTTAAAGCACCGTGGCTGAAATATATGCTTACCTCACATTAAATTCAGGTTTTCATTTCTTTTTTTCTGCTTTTCATTGATGTTTTGTATAAGTACAGAAGTCTCAAAATTCTCATAACCTAAAGTGTAATCCCTATAAAAAAGTTTTGCAGACCCAACGTCAGTTGCTTTGGGAGAGTATGAGGTCATTTGTGAATCCTAATAGGAAGCCAAAATCAAGCAATATATGCCAAACACTGTGATTAAAGTTGTTGATGAGGAGCTGCAGTGGTTCTTTCTACTTCTGTTAATGAGAACTATGCTGCAGTACCTACTACCTTTTGAATTACTGCCTTTTGAAGAAAAAAATAAAAGGGGGGGTTTCCTCTATGGCACTTTACTAAGCCCTGCTAAATTCATGCAGGTGTGGGTCTATAATCATTGTTCTTTGCAATTATTGTTCAATATAGGGAAAAAATTGTTCTCTGAGGTCACGTTAGGCTATTTTCATTCACCCATACCACCTCTGCTTTAAAAAGCTTTTGATTCCTGGTGTAGGCATCACTCAAGGTCTTGGCCCCCTTTTTAAGGTATCATCCTGATCATATTAGCAAGTACACCCAAATAATCTGTTAATGAAGCCAGGTTACTGTAAGAGCTTAAATAGTAAAAAAATTATGACACTGAGATTAGAAAGGGATTTCCAGGACATCTTAGTTTTATTTCATTTTCATTCCCCATAATAGCAACTGAGATTCTAAAGACAAAGGCTAACAGAGATTGTGAAACAGTTAGGAATTGTAGCAAATTCATCAGTAAGGAAGCCAAGGCCTAAGAGCTGATCCTGCAAAGTGCTTATTACCTCCTTCAAGGTGCTACAAATCCTATTGATTTCTCCAATGATAACCAAAACCACTTAGCAGCTTGCAGGAACAGGCGAAATATAGTCAGTAGAAATGCACCTGGGTGGCGGTGCACTGTGAAAATGAAAAGATGTTGCTTGGGTCCTCTTCTGAAAAAAACCCTCAGACTGGTAATCGTGATGTCTACAGGACAAAGATAGATGCAGAAGGGGCCAGGCTAAGCACTATTAGAAATAAAATGATGATTCATAAGTCATTCAGCACAGAAAAAAAGCAGCAATAAAAATCAACTATTAAAAGAAAAAGTTAAAAAAAAAAGTGACATTTGAAACAACAGGACAGCTTTGTTGTACAGAGCATGATGAAGGCTCTGTAAGGAGGCACTCATTGATGCAATATGAAATGCACCTGCTGAGAGTTAATTGCATGACTGGGGTTACTCAACCAGGATGTGTCTCTGAAAACAAAGTTTCCAGCTAGGAGAAAATGTGTATGGTGGTGAGTGCTCTTGCTGTAGAGGACTCCCTACAGTCAGCGCTTGGTAGCCCACTGCAGAGATAACTGGGGGGAAATGCCTCACAGGTATCTGCAGCGAAAGTACAGGAGGCAAGAACACAATGACTGGTATTGCACTGTGCAACCTGGATTGCACACGGTCAAATTATTATGAAGTGAAAAAACAGAATTCCTGGGTTGTTTCTAAAGTGACTTATGACTTTGGGCTCCACAGCCTTTGAGTTGTATCATGATCTAACCCACCACAAGCACTATGGCTCCGAAAAGTCAAACCCTCTCATGGCCCATGTAGGGTAGCACAAGCAGGGGACCAAACACGTTTTGCACTTCTCGAAACCTTGCTGCCTGCCCTCGTGGCAGTCCCATTCCCTCTGGTGGAAGCTTCACCCCACCAACCTTGCACATGCCTTGGCCTGGCACTCAGCTCAGAGAGACAGTTGCATGGGTCAACCACCACCAGGAACTGTGCCCAGCGGTGAAGAAGGAAGTTTGGTGTGGCATCTTGCAGCCTTGTAATAGGCTGAATAGCTTGGACTATACAATTTTGTAACAATCTTAACAGTCTTTGTCTGCGCCAGACCCGTAGAAGACACTGGACAACGGGTGTTTGAAGTACTGAGAAATGTTGTTTGTTATGCAGGGTGGACAGGAAGCTGGGAATCTAACAAAAGAAAGCTTCTTGCAAAAAGTGCCTGATTTAGCTTAAAAACTGATTCTTTCTCAGGAAATTGAAAACCCTCGGATGTTCTGCACTTTTCTGTGAAAATTCAGGCCACCCAGTCTCATTTTTCTAGAAAAATTGTTGAATTGGGGAGCCTGAAATTTGGAGAAAGGTGACTCTATTTTTACTGATGTTTTTATGGTAAGGTAAAGACTCTTCTGGTTTCAGCAGTCTTATTGTAGTCCTTCAAGCCGGGCAACAAAAGGCATTGCAGGAGCAGGCTATCACCCTCAAGATCATGTTGTTTCATGCCATACAAACTCTAAAATGCATATAAGTGCTACATAATTAAATGATGAGTGATGATTTTCAAGTAAGTTGTTTTAGCACACAAAAGAGATTCTGGAAGAAGGCATTTGCCTTGGGCATCTTTTCTGCTGGCACTTCATTTGGTGCTAGCTCTCCAATCAAATATTAAAGCTTTACTCTAAATTATGTAGAAAACTTTATCACAAATCTGAATGCAACATATCACACAACAAAATGCTGCTGCTGGAAAGGTTCCCTGATTTCACACCTGAATGCTCATGTCTTTTGTAATCATCATGCTGGCTGCCACTTAATACTCCTGATAAGTTGACCTTTTCTCCCGAGGCACACGCCCAGTGGTAAGCAACACTGCTTGGTGTCTGCATAGATTCCACATACTGAGAAGAGTTTAAGAAGTTAATTGTATTTTTTAAATAAAAAACTGTAAGAAGAGATTTTGAATTTTTATTTTGTGGGACACAGTAGAGTTGCAGGGGCAAAAGGCTACAGAAAGTGAAATATCTGGCACATTTCTTGTTCCTATGGAGTCCACAAGTACGTACCCTCACTAATAGCATTTCTAAAGTGCCATTGGTCTTTGTCGCCTACTGACATTTGTGGAGTCAATGGCTTTTTCCTTTTCTAAAAGAGTTGAGGAACTGAATGATAAAAAGCACATTTTAAAACAATATTAAGTTGATAAATGCCTCACATAAGCATCAGTTAATCAGTTAAAACTGAACACATATTTAAAAGTTAATTCATGGGTACCAAATTTTCTTTCCCTTATACTTTCAGTGAGGTAGGTTACTTCAGAGGTGCACTGGTAGGTACAAAAGATGCATCGTCATTGCTGTGTTAGTTCTGTAACGACACAATTTTGCAGAACTGAGATGGTCAGGGGAAAATTGTTATAAATCGTAGCTTTCAGGTAACACAATATAAGGCAGGCTGTACAGTATATTAACTCATCTGCACGGATGAACACATAAACACTCCCCCTTAGCTTCCATACTGCCTGTTTTTTTCAGATCCTACCAGACTTCACCATTTTCTGAACATCTTTATTTCATTATCCTTCAGAATTCACATATCCTCCAGGACGCTAATTCTGCCATTCATTTTTCATTGCAAATACTCTCCATCTCTCATACAACTTTAATGTTTCAGGGGAAAGGTCTAAGCATTAGGTGTTAACTTGTTAGACTTTCAAAAGGCATGTGTTCAAATCTTGGCAAGGCAGACTTTGTCTTTCATTTGTCCCTGAAGAAAATGTGCATTTCACGTGGGTTTTAGAAAGGACTATGTCAAAAAGGCGTTTTATTAAACAATCTGATCATGTATGTCCTGAAGGTAATTGAATTTTGGTGCCATTTGTACAGACATAATTTGGGATTAAAGCTATATATATTTATATCATGGCTGTTTATGAATTTCAAATTCCAGAGCAATGAACATATAAGCAAACAGCATCTTGATGTGCTGAAAACACAACCTTTCTTCCTTCAGTGAAGCAAAAGGGGAAAATGACAAGAGAATTATTAGGTTGGATAATTACAGGAAAAAAAGTCGAGTTTGCTTGATTTGTTGTTTGAGAGTTGGCATGGGCTGAGGCTGCCAAAGTTTATTTAAAATGCAATGAGCTTTTGTACCTCAGAAGATGCCAAGAGTCAAACTGGTCCAATATTTTCTGATGGAACATTTCTCCACTGGGAAAGGCTTGTGCTTTGAAAGTGTAACTTTTTATGGAAACATCTAGCTTTCAGCAATTCTCCTGATGTAACATGGAACATTGAGCATGACTGATCTGGGCAGTTTCTTATCAGACACCGTGCTGGCTTCCCAGCAGCCTACCAACAGGCTGGTGCAGCTCTTTGATGGGGGCTTCCAAGGGCCAACAACTTCAGGTCTGCCAGATTTGGAAACCCTAATTCCTGCTCAACATTCCTGCCATCCAGAAGTTGCTGGAGACAGCTAGTTTCTCTAATCAGGGGAGAAATATTCTGTTCTGGTTTTCTTTTTAAATCCAAATAGTATGGTTTAACTCCAGCTATTCCTGCACTTTTGTGGTCCAGCTGAGGGCAGGGCCCAGCTCCATAGTGTAACATACATTGGCATGTTCAAACTGGTTTCACAGCCTTAAACTCATCTGTCTCCTGCTGCATTGATCTCCACCTTCATTCAGCTGTGTGATGTCAAACACTTGTACGTCCCATCTCCCGCAGACTTGAAGACTGGATCATGAGAGTTTTAAAAAAAATCCAAATAAATTTGCTGTTAATTTCCTTTCCTTCTTGGTGATTTGACCATGAGGGTTCACTTCTCTCCATTCTTCTCTGCCACTGCAAGTGTCTATGTAAACATCCCACAATGAACGGGTCAAAAGCCAAGCCTCACACAGATGGGTCACAAGCACAGCCTCGCACAATACCCACACATGTAATAATAATTTAAAAAAAAACCATCAAGTCCAAAGTAATTTCTAGTACACAATAAGACATAATTCATGACACAACAACTTTGAGACAAAGGGAGGCATAAGGAAATGGCAACTCTGTTATATTGGGTATAACAATTAGCAAGCTTACAATAGGAGCTGCTTGGCTCCATTGCTGACACCCAGCAGTGACTATTATTTTTCTGAAACAGGCTTTCTGAGCCATCTCAGGCCAGTATTTTGAAAGCATTTAGCTGGTTAAACATGCAAATCCCCTAGGAGTTAGGCACTTAAGGGTTTTTGAGAAGCCGATGAGGTACCTATCTGCATCTTTACAGAGCTTGAAGTATTTTAGACGTCTGCCCTCTAGTTTCCCTTAAGAGTTACTGTCACGATGCAGTATTTAGATATATGTTTTGACTGTGATTTATCTCACTGTAACAATTATTTCCTGTTCTTTTCCATAAAAAATAATAACAATAATTTAAAAAAATCAACTTCCCCCAACTCCTACTAACACTAACAACCCAGAGTGTAAAGCAAACTAGATTCAGCATTAACCCTTTGGACAATGTTCTCTACTAGAATCATAAGTAGACTTGGTAAAATCACAGCTTAACTTGAAAACTAATGCTTTGGGGGAAAAAACAAACACCAAAAGAAACCCAAAACAAACAAAACAAAAAAAAAAAACTTTTACCAATGAGCACAAGTACATAAAATCCTGTCAGAAAAGACTTTTGCATTTTTGGGGTTCACATGGCTGAAGGAGCCACAGGACAGACTGTTACCACTGAGAATAGGGTGGGGGAAGCAAAGGGGCACATTTCTGTGGTAGTCAGGGAAACCCTGAAGGGCAACAGCGCGGGGTGCCTGCTTTTGCTATTGTAGTGAAAGGGAAAAAATACAGCAGGTTAACTAACTTATACAAATTCTTTTTGTATAGAGGGAGATGATGCCCTGCTGCATTTGCCGGTAAGGACAGAAAGCTCCTTGGCACTTAAAACCCAAGAAACCCTTGCCAGGTGCCGTGTCTTCTCCCTTCTCCCACTCTGCCTTGCACGGGAGCCAGAACAAGGGGACGGACGGACAGGCGGACGAACGACCATCCTGCTGACGCTCCTCCACTGCCGCCTGCTGCGCTCACCGCTTCGAAACTAAAGTGCGATTAAAGTTACAGAATCGTCCCCCTCTGCTTCAGCAGCTGCCTAGAGCTAAATCCCAGCTCTAGGCTTTGCTTTGAAAGGTCACGTTTGTTGGAAAGCCCCAGCAAAGGGATGAAACTCTGCCGTGATTTCAGCTTTTTCAGGAATTTTCAGGTATTTCCCTGGCACTCGGGCAGTTTGAAGCTCTGTGGGGAAAACTACACTGTTCCATGCTGCGCTTCAGCTGAAAGAGAAGATGTGCCCAGAGATGCCAGGCAGCTGAGGTGGTGTTCAGTGGTCCTCACTGAGGTGCGAGGGCAGGGGAGGTTATTGCTCCTCACCTGTGAGGCTGGTGTGGAGCCATGTTACTTGCCACTTTAATACAGCTGTATTGCAGGAACAAGGATGGGGAGTGTGGGGGTGATGGGGCGGGGCAACCCAAGAGCTGCCACTCCTGAAGCAATAGCCATCACTAAGCTCTCTCAGATTGATTTCTTTGCTTTTAATGCATTAGCAGCAAGCTCTGTGATCGTGTAGACACTGAGAAGGGGCTTCTCTCCAAGCAAGAAAACAGAAATCTCAGCTGTCTCTATTTGGGCAGTGATATCCAATTTATTAATCATGAATTCTGCCTCTTCTGCCACCTTACTGAGCTGTACTGCAAATAGCCTATGTTTGACTCTCTGTGCTACTTACAGTTTCTAAAAATGCTACTTTCTGCTGGTCATATGGCTTCTTCTCAACAGAATTCATAATGTATGAGTGAGTGTTGTTCCATATAAATATAGTGTACATCTGATATGCCTACAGCTAATATCATAGCGTGATTGAACCGTGATTAATCATGGTACTATTCATCCACCTGTTTTCTTTCAATATAACTCTAGCATGTGCAATAAAAAGAGGGGGCCCGAGACAATGGTTACTTCTCTTCAAATATAGTTACAGAAGAGATGGAAGAATACTTTTTCTGAAATGCTTAGCACTTCATATGAAGCAAAATACATTGAAAAAATACAGTAAACAGGAGGAGAAGGGTGGTAAGAAAGTGATTGCTAACTGTCAAAACCCAGCATAAGTCTTTCCCTAACCCACATTCTCTTCAGCCTATTCTGAATATTTAACATCCTTGTCCTGGATTTCATGCCTCCTTGCCATGGAAGAGCGAGAGATCTTAATCAGCTCAGGAAATTTGACAGCCATCTTGTCCATAACACAGAGGATCTCTCAGAGATGGATAAGCATGAAGGCAAGACATCATACTCAGGCTGCTCATTTAACTTGACATGTAACTCACTGTTTAGGAAACTGTGTATTTTGGCATCTGGTCCATGCAGGATATGCTTATTGCATACCTTGATTCTTCAAAGCTACTGCAGGTAATGTGGTAATTGTCTCTGCTTTGGAAAGCTTATTGTTGAGTCGTTTAATATTTGATACATACAGCTACAGTACACATGAAGTTCTTTCATATCAGTAACCAGTATATATATGTTGTGTTTATAAGATTTTGTCATTTATTGGAGGTCCACATGTAGCCCATTTTTTTCCCCATGGAATAAATAGATTTCTTCAAAACATAAACAAAGGCATTACAGCATGTTTTTCAGTATAAAACAGTATTGGTAATACTTGATTTTGCAATCTGTGGCAAGCAAGCATTTAGAAATGAGGTATTAGGATTGAGTGGAATATATATGGAAGAACTAAACTATCCCATGACTCTTTTTCACAACACAAAATTATTTTTTGATTAAAGAAACTGAAAAGGAAAAATATATTTGTTCTACAGAGAAGCAGGGAAAAGGTGAGAGGAATCACCTGCCGGTAAAAAACACCTATCCAATACCAATTAATTTGGTTTTGAATTGGCACCAACATGATCTACAGTTTCTGTGGATAAGATTTCTTTTACTCAGCTCTGCAGAAAGGCTCTTCTCAGAACGTACATGTAGCAGTTCCCATTGAAGCACTTGCACGGCTGTATCAGTGCGAGTCCTGGATCTGACTGAAGAAGGACACAGAGGCTTATTCACTCTTAACAATGATCAATATGCAATTTGCATATTTACATTTGGAAAGCAATTAAGTGATTTTGGAGCATAGTTCCCACTCAGTGGCAATGGGATTGTGCTCCTTAGTACTGGGTGACAGTCCCAGCAATTTAAATACCTGAAGTGCAAACAGGACATAGATGCTTAACTCTAAAACCGTGATACTCAAAACCGTGGTCCAACTACATCATAACCTCAAACTGTGCTCGTGCCCATCTACAAATACTGGAGTTTTGATAAAACTGCTCAGCTGAGTACCAGGGAGACTTGTAATCCTGAGCAGCACCCAGAAATTTGGTGGGCTCCCACAGAGACCTTCCTCCTCAGCACCTACCTAATTACATCAGGCTTCATACAAAATCACAGCAGCAGCTACCATGGTTTCTTTTAAAGCACAGCTTGAGGAAACTTTTGCTACACAAATTAGCCTTTAGACAAGGTACACAGCAATCCACAGGCTAAGGCACATGGAAGCAGGTTTCTCTCCTGCCAGCTGTGCTGCACACTGCTAAGCTGCTGTCAAGCTCACTTGTCTACAGATTAATTTTAATTCATTTCTGCACAGCAGCCTAGCTTTAGCTCGAAGTCTAGAAAGGCTCCCCCCTGCCAAGGCAGTCTGCAGTCTCCAGGGAGGCAAGAAATGTAAGTTTTAATCCTTTTGAGGAGAAGAAGGAATTGACCTGCTTTATTCATGCATCCTGGCTGGGTATGTGTGATAATCGCTGAGCCAAGGCAGAAGGGAGGGACCACCAGCATGTTTCTTCTCTTGTATGTTTTCAAATTGTTCTCCTTGCTTTTAAAAAAAGTACTCAGGTACAAATCTGGAGGGGATGGTTTGCATTGTAAATCCAGGGTGAAGGGAAATGGCTCCTGGCTCTATTCAGGACGATGCCAAAGCTCCAAAGAAGACAACCAGATTGCTCTCAGTTTTTTCTATTAGCTGTATGTAAACAACTCTCCACAGAGGCTTCACAATGCTGCTTGCTGAAGTGGCTCAAGGTTTCTTAACAGCTTATGTAGCACCATCTTCTTGAGATGGCAGAAGAGCAGGCTTCTGCATGGCAGAAGGTTTCTGAATGGACCTGTGTGATCAGAGACAGTGGAGCTCTGAGTGAGGCAGAGGTCTCCACCCCCTTTCTTCCCTCTGTAATCTTGTATGTCTCCTTATAGCCAATTTCCTCTTGGAAGGGACCAAGACTTGTCCCTGAGCAGCACCAGTGCACTGTGGCAGGGGAAGATAATGTTGGCCTTCATCCAGCCCTTGGGACACAGCAATCAAGGCACAAGGTGGTGACATAGGCTCTAGGTCATCTATTCTCCACTCCTGTCTGCCTGCATCCAGAGTCTGGGGCACTACAGCTCACCTCCTAAAAGGTGAAGGCAGCCACTCAGTGGATGTTTAACAGATGGCAGAGTCCAGGCTGTTGTATTCACTGGTAGATCATGAAAGAGGATCACCTCTGTGGTAAAGAGAGACTTTCGAAGATGTGGAGCTTGTAGTGCATTCTGAGGCAAATGAGTGTAAAGCAGTGCAATACTTTGTTCTGTCATCCTCCATGGTTACCAGAAACAGCAGCCTGCATCATTCTGCCCAAAATGTATCTCATCCCTGTACTGTTAATAAAATCACAGGCACTGGTGAGGGACATGAAGGACTGCTCCACTTGCTCAAGGCACTCTAGTGCCATTGCACATGATTTTCATACCACGGGCTTGCCTTGATGGAAAGGGTTAAATGCAAAATTTCTCACTGCAGGTCGGGCCCCAAGAACGTGACTTTGCTGAAGGGTAGTCAATCTTCAGCTCAAAAATGAAGCCTTTGGCCTCATGTCAGTAGTAGCTTCCCTGGGAGCCAGTCTGCAGTCACCTCTGTGGTGCCTATTAAAATAAGACACTGAAGAATTTGGAGCTAATTGCTCTATTTCTCATCCTGCTTTAGTGAAATAGATTTCTTTAATTCCAACCAAACTGCAAATAACTTCACACTTGGACAGGTGACCAAGTTGCCCTATGGCCCAGCAAGCTACTGCTTGTCAGCTAAGCTGTGGTGTTTGGCCAGGTTCAACCTCTTACTCTCTACACATGTGAAGAAGAACATGAACATCTTCACTGAGGTTTCTACTGGCTTGTCAAAGACTTTGAAGCAAGCAGATGCTCAGCAGTGACTCAGGTGTTGTCTACTAATGTGTTCAACTGAAATAACTTGATAGATAACACTCAGATGCTCCTTAAATAAGCAGCACTGGTTAGCCCCACAAGTAATTGTTCAAACATATAATAGCAAATATATTCCATGCCAGACTTAAGAACAAAAATAAGAAAAACATATAGAGTGGAAAGGACTGCAATACTACCTAATTTGATACTTTTTGAATGAAAGTCTTAAACTAAAAGAAAAAGGGTACATGTGAGATATACCCATCTGAATTCAATTTACATTCAGCATAATGGACTGAAAACCTGAAAATACGCCCCTTGCCTTCACAGAGAGAGCACTTCTTGACTTGAGAACTAAAAGGGAGAAAGATTAATTTTTTTTCCAAAATAACTACTTCCCTTCAAACCCTGAGGAGACAGATCAATTCAACTATTTTCAGACAAAACCACAAAACCAAGGACATTTAGAAATTCGAAAGTAAAAGGTCTGAGATCCTTAATGAAACGCTTAATTAAGGTCTGAGATCCTTAATTAATTGCAGGAGAGGACATACTCTACCCTGGTCTTTGACAATCTTTGGGAAGGATCATAGATACTGCGCTCAAGAACAGCATGATTTGCAAACATAGAAACAACTGGAGGTTTGCTATTCCTTGTATTCTGCCTATCTCAGCGCAAATATTTGGTTTCAAGTCTTTGGTTTGGTATTTTCTTCCATTTCAGTGCACACTTTGTGTTGGTTTCATCTTACATACACAGGCAGCACCTTTCAAAGCCTTGAAACACCACCATCTAGCTATTGTCATCATCCTTCCCTCAGAACAGGAGCAGTTTGGCTTTGGGGGAAGTTTTTTGTTCTTTGATGTTTCCTCGGTAAAAGCAATTTTGCCAGTCTCTCTCCTCATGCACACCAGAATTGCTGCTATCACCGCTGTTAAAAGGCACTAACATGGGAGCGGGCACGGGCCGGTTAACCTGCTTCTCCCGTGGTCCTTTTGCTAGGAAGCAGGGCAAGTACGGCCATCACCCGCTTCTTCCCTAAGTGCATTCACGGCCACAGCTATTGTGTGCTCCACGATTACGTTTCCGTACCGTGAAAGGCTCTGTAAGGCCGTGCAGGAGAAACAGCAAGTTCAAGATGAGGTTCGCTCCGAGGCAACAAACAGGAACAAAGACCCCAGAGAGTTAAAAGCTGAAGGACGCAATTTATTTTTTTATCAGTTGAATAACTGAATTAGTAAATTAAAAGCAATGTTATGGCAACTTTACTGAGGCAGAGGAGTAACTTCTAAGCACCAAGTCTGAGGGGTTTATTCTGCTTTTATTGAATCCAGGTCTGCACATGGAGCTCAGTCATTTGAGGTCAGAAACAAATACAGCCATACTAACACAACCACTAAATGGACAGAGAGAAAAATAGATTTTATATTTGTTCACAAGCTCAAGTAAAGGTTAGTTCAGCTGAGTTTCCATTCCACTAGTTACAACCTGCAGGAAATCTAATGTGAAAAATAAAGCATGACCAACACTGAGAGTAAAACCAGTACATGTTCCTGTAGGAAATGCTTATTTATGCCATGTATTTTGTTCTGTTAGTGCATGGAAATACAGTGTATTTGAGGCTGCTGCTGGAAGGGAGTTAGCAGGTTAAAACAGCAGCAGATAGGGACAGCAGCATCATATTTTCTCAGTAGTATTGCCAACTGGGCAACAGATGTTGGCATCACTGTGATGTGTGAGCCCTGCCTTTATATGATGTTCTACCTACATACGACCAGCTCTACCATTGCACAGTGTATTTATTCTCAGAAAGAATTTGCAACCAAGTGTGGAATAGAGGTAGCCTTGGCTCCGAAATGAGCTACACTTTTCAAAACAAGGCAGATGAGGAACAATTAGGTGGCTGAAGCAGGCCTCATCCTAAGTACAGAGTAGGGCTCCTGTCACTTGTAGATGGCCTGCTCCCAGGCAGGGATCACAAGGCTCACGCATTAGCAAGCCTTCTCTGCAAGAGATGACAAAGTACAGTGATGCAGTAATTTATGTGGTTCTTGAGCACAAGGCTGTGAAAACATAATTAGGTAGTCTTTTATCAAATGAAATGAATAAAAACTATAAAACAAAATGATGAGGCACTAAATTTAGAAGAAAATTCATTTGATTATCACATCAGAGCTGTGATATTTCAGATCATACTGTCAGCTTAATTGGCTACAATTTATGTAGATTTGATAAAACTATCTGAACTGTTAATAACATAGGAAGTTGCACTTCATGTATTGAACAGCAGTTAGCTTTTCTACTCTGAGGTAGGCACTTGAAAACCTTTGTGCTGAACATGTTTTGAACTGTGTAAGGTTAGAGAGACTGGAATTACTTATTATTTTGGGTTCCTGACGATGCCTGTCATTACAGTGTCTGAGTGCTCCAGGCACACGTAACACTGGCAGGACAGTTAACAGGTACAGAGGAACAGCATCACTTTCATCTCACTCCTAACTCTTTAGTAGTAGTCTCTATCTCTTTCTCTCCAAACAGCTTCTAATGCTCACAGTACCCTGATTACAATTAGAATTAGTTCTGCATGGGTTTATATGCATGTGCCTCAGGATAAGTGCCATTTAAGTCACAGGACCCTCTCTAAATACCAGGATCTGTTCACAGAGCAAATAGCTGAAGTTTTAGGGATTCTTGGTATCCTGTTCTAAAATTTCCAAGAGGTACTTACTGTTTAATGCTGCAGTTCGTTCATACTAACTCTTAATACATATAACAGAGATAAGCAAGAAAAAGCTTGCTGACTGTATCCAATCTTCACACTTCACCGATCCCTCCAAACCTCATATCTTCAGGAGGCTTCTGCCTTTCTGAGCTTCATTTGAGGGAAGTCACCCCAGAAATTATATCCAACTGAGGGAACTGACTAAAAGCTTTAGTCCTTACAAAAATCTCTCATGAACAGCACTGATGTGAACATAGGGGCTTCTATATATAAAAAGCCTGACAATAAAAGTTCAGGACCAAGTAATCAACACATTGATCACAGGAAAACAGTCACTAAATAGCAGTGAATGTTCAGCTTTCAAAGAAAATACTTGGAACTTTCTCCCAGAAACTGACTGGGTTCTCACTCAGGAATGGAGCAGAGATTTTTGGGACCAAATTGCTAGTGTGAGAAGTATTTTGTTACTTTAAGGGAATTAATGTTTTGAAGTGAGAGGTTCAACAAAGAAATTTCTTCCATCTGTGTGTAGAGGCCTGTTTGTCTGTACATGTCTGCAAACTCTCTTAAGTATGGCAAAGGTAGGGGATTAAATAACATGCTCATGTTCTAAAAACTAGTAGGGAATTTTTCAAGTTAATACTTTGTCCTTGTCTCTTCCAGCAACATAAACCCTCTGCTTGAAGATACATTTTGGAAATAAAATACCTATTTTTTTTTTGCATACTTTATGTTTTGAAAAAATACAAGTATCCATTCTTGTAGTTTGCTTTGGAGAAAAATCTTCTCTGATTTTTCAGTACTTGTTTTAAAGTTATTAGTCAGTTTTCAAAACCCCAACCCACAACTTTTTCCCATCTAGTTTATGTAGAAGCATTTGTTGTTCATAAGAATATGCCCTGTTCTTCATTCAGTAAAATCAACCTCCTAACGCATACCTTAAAGCTTTTTTATGCACATAAGAAACCAGAGTTTCTCCAATGTATTTTCCTCCTCACTTCCACCATTCAACAAGAGAACGAGAAGGAAATCTCTCCTTGACTTGCAAAGGCCTGAGGAATGACATGCTGGGGACTTACCACAGTATTTCTTTGGTGGTAGAGAAGAGACTCTCAGTTTATGATGGACAACTGAGGGCCATGCTAGAGACAATGAAATAAATTTTTACTTCTGAACACAGAAACTCTGGGAAACAAAACATGAATAACTTTTTTTGCCCAAGGAGATAACATGATTCCAAAGGTTCCTCTGATATTAAATTATGTCCTGGGGATTCCAGTTTTCACTTTGAAAAGAAATTTCTAGTTCTTCTGTTTTAAAGTCTGAAAGCATGACATAAGTAGACTCAAAAAATTTGGAAGGCAAACCAAAAGAACCTTAAATATACTGTTAAAAAATCCTAAAAACCCTTAACTTCCTATTTTCTTAGGACAATTCTACAAACAGAAGTGACTTGGCAAAATTGATGGCTGGCCATGAAATCCTCGGGGAACCGGCTACTAACTGGGGAACTCTGAACCAAAGACAACAGGATGGTAGGAAATCAAGGATAGAAATTAATTACTTTGAAATGAACACAGGCCAAACAATTGAGTTGGTCTGGGGCTGACCTGTCACTGGGCACCATTGAAAACAGCCTGGCTCCATCCTCTTTGCACCCTCCATTCAGGTATTTACACATTGATGAGATCTTCCTGAGCTTTCCTTGACTTTGACAGAAGGGTCCTTCAGAACTTTTTGCAGGCCTTCCTCCTTCTTCACCC
The DNA here is from genome assembly GCA_025769975.1 of Gallinago jamesoni. NCBI lineage: Eukaryota > Metazoa > Chordata > Aves > Charadriiformes > Scolopacidae > Gallinago > Gallinago jamesoni. The sequence continues at coordinate 124,503,443 of JAOQGH010000001.1, read as the reverse complement.
TATTTTTCCTACTCCAGTTAAGGAGATTTTAGCTCCGGAACTACCTTGGAATCCTCTGGACATAAAATTCCCTTCTCTCCCATGAGGGCTGGCTACTTAGGCTTAATCAACTGAATACATTTTCTTAAAACTGGGGGGCTGTTTCAAGAGCTTGCAGCATCTCAGAGTTCCTCTACTAGCAAGAACACTAGACGTGTTCACTGTAGAAAATGGCAATGTCTTTGCTTGTTACTGTAGAGCAGTTTAACTGTATCCCTCTGGTCCATGAGAGCACAGGAGTAAGACACAATCATTGAACAGTATGGCAGAGCAGTGACATCGGGAGGTAGATGGCTACTGTTAAGTGAAATGCAGCTTAAGAGCAGTATATGAATTACATGAAACTGTAATTAAAATCTGCAGTATTCAGTGGAAAAAGTTGTAAAGTGTATTTTTAGCTTGGGGTAATTGACATTTTTTGTAAATAATTAATAGCAACACTAAGGAACATCTTGTAAGCATGGAGCCAGAGCGCTATTCCTTAGGGGACTTCTTTTTTGCCTTCCTTACTCTTTCTTCCCCGAGTGATGATGATCTCAGATGCTGATGACAAGATTCTTCATTTTTTGTGAGGCAGGATTCCCAATATATTATAGAAGAGATAATGCTGCAAGTAATACAAAGCCCAAGAAGCTTTTGCTAGCTGTTTTATCTTCTGCCCTCAAAATACAGCTCCCTTGCTTCTGTAACCTGACAAGAGAACTATCACTCAGCTTCTGCAATTAAACTACTCTCTCTAGCAGAGTTTCAAGTAAAGACAATGGATTATCTACAAGTACCAGTTGCATGGTTTATCACACCTTAAACATGATAGGAACAGCATGTCGGGAACAGCCCTGGCATGGCTTAGCAGCCTTCTCTGACTAAACTCTGAGTGGAACTGTGATGGGGATCCTGACAAGCGCTTTCTCCAAGCACCAGCAGAATGCAGTGCCAGGAGTGCTGCCCATATGTTCACGACAGACTTTTTTAACTTCAAGGCAGTAAATTTCCCTTTTTGCCTTTTTATAAGTTCTTTCAGTAAGTATGAAAGTCGCCTTCAAGAGGAAAAGACTAGGCCACTCCAGCTGAAGTTTTAGGTTGTTTAAAACAAAGGTCCAGCATTCAGACACGGCACATTGTAAAAGGTCTTGTTACACACACACACCCACTTTGGAAAAGAAAATGTGAAGGGGTACAAATGAAGAAAGAAACCAAACGTGAGTTGCAGCAGTAACTGGTTGCAATTATGTATTTTCTCAGGTGAAATGCCAGTTTCTGCTCAGGTCCATTTTCAGGTACGATCACAGTACTAATTATCACATGAGATATCACAACAGTCAGCAGTAAATCTCAGCAGGCTCCATTTGTCACAAATTGAATGCTTTCTACTATTATTTATTCAATAGAACACATATTTAGTTAAATAGCTTATGCTATTTTATTACTATTTTATTTTGCGTGTGTTTTGCTCATGTGCAGGTAGGAATGTACACATGCAAAAGGAGCAGCAACAAAAATTGTAGATGAAGAAAAGGAAAATGAATATACAACTCATGTTGTATATTAAAACTAGCTGCCTTAAATACATCATCTGCAGGTCTGTTAAAAAAAAAAAACACCACAATAACCTTTATAACAAAGAAGAGTACACTAATTAGTTAATTATAGGTGATAGACCAGCAGCTGGGGATGACTACAGGAATATCTTATCTGATAAGCACTTCATGACCTTCAATGGATCCAGCTTCATGACATCTTACTAATTATATCCCTCCCACAAACTGTTAGACTCACAACTACGACCTTAGCAAGTCTATTCATGTTTCCTAATTTGGTGAAAGAGCAAGACCAAAGATATTTAACAGAAGTTATTCTAAACTGCAAATTACGTAGGAATGGGTTTGTAAATATTGAACCCACTGTTTTGCAGGTTCCTTATTTTTGCTGATGAGTTTGCACTCTGTAAAACCAAGCATGAAAACATGGAACAAAATTAAAACAAAACTGATGGTGCTGACTTGCAATTTACTGAAACTATCCAACGACGAATGACACTACTAAGAGGCAGTGTTAGAAATAATTGCTGTAGTTTTAAAGCATTTGGTATTTTTGACATATTTATGTATATGTTTGATACTTCTATAAGATCATGTTATAGGATCACAGCACAATGGAAATTGTTGGTGAATTTGCAGTTATTCTAGCAGTTTCAGTAGCTATTTCCTACAGAGCACCACAAGAAATAAAAAAATTACTAACAAAGGGAAATCCCTCAACAGTGAATATCTGAAGAGTTTATTGTACTGATGTGAGGAAAAGATTCATTTCCAAACTGTGAAAACCAAAGAATGTACTTGTTTATCAGTATGCTGTCTACACAGGCATATTCTATTGACCATTCTTTAGAGAGCATCACATCCAAAGGATGATGATTCTTGGAGATGAAGCGAAGTACCAGGCAGATGTGAGCGTGCATTTCTTGCAAAGAAAGTCTTCACTGGCTTGGCAAGGCCAATCATAAAACAATTCACTGCCTACATCACATTTTATACAAGGCTACAGGTCATGCCTAAAACAATTGAACCAGTGAATATCCTCTATAGGGGATGATCCTTAGAGTTAGTACCATTCAAGGCTGCTGGATATGACAAATGATTGATTTTCATCACAATTTTGTGCAGAAATTATGCACATGCTTAGTTCTGCACTGCAACCAAGCCCAAACTCCTACTCTCCAGTGAGTATTGTGTCTTCAATTTCTAGAAATTAAGTTTTCAGATGTGATCTGTGACTGCCCTACCCAAAATCTAGAAATCTGTGTCACTGTCAGAACCTGATAACCAAGACACCATTGAAAGAATGATGGAGATAAAAGTTATTTCATAATGACCTCACAGCTTTCAAGATGCCCTTTATTTTCCTGGCCTTTCTGTAGAAATCTTTTCTTTAGAGTGAATTGTTGTGCACACCCGAAATTTTTCTGTCAGACTCTCAGTAAGCTGATTATTAAAAAAGTGTTTTATACATTGAAAATAGCAGTCATCTGAGAATAAATATGGGGTTAAATTTATGTTTAAATATCTCTTACAGAGAAAAAACTGCTTAAAGCCTCAACATTAAAAATTCATATTTCTCTGGGCACTGCTTTAGTGCAATGACTACAATGTTACATTTTACAGAATATTAATTTTCCTTTTCCCAAGTTTTCTGAAGAGAAAGACTCTGTTGTTTCTTTAAAATAACAAGAACATTATGACACAGCAGGGTAAAAAACAAGAAAAAACTAAACACTTCTTCCTTCTAAATGGCATATTTATACTGCACATAAAAATAAGTTAATGTTGCAGTGTGTATTGGGGTAATTCACTCAGAATATATGCCATTTACTTCAAGATTCTTCATCTATGGCTCTTTTGCGTTCCCAGAACCCTGATGCACTGATTTCTGTTTTCTTCTGTTCTTCATTTATGTTTCAGTGCAGTAAATTCTAGATTATGTTCTTCTCCTCGGCTTAGCTCCTCTGCCTCTCTTCATGATAAAAATAAGCACAAGTGACAATTCAGATGACTACTATGTGACACAACTATCTTTTTCTTACTGTAGTTAGGGATTTCTTTTCGTATTGAAACTTCTTTTTAAAGCTGAATTTTCATCGTAACTGCTTGACGCATCTTTACTGACTCGGATTTTTTGAAGAAAATCAGAGTATAATTTCATGGACAAAAATGATCATAAATTTGTTTAGGGCTCAGAACATAGAACAACAGAGGCTTATGGGCCTTGTTTGAAATTAGATGAAAAAAATTATGAGATCTTCCTTAAAGTGCTGAAGATGTCCTTTTAAATAAAATAAAATGAAGTGTGAGCTGTGGTGTTAGTCATAGACCAGTGGCTCAACCCGTAGGTTTCTGGTGATGCCTGCAGTGCCTGAGGGTCATTGCCTGGTATCCAGCTGTCATTCCAGAGGAGCATACATCTCCCCAAGGTCCTATACCATATTTCTGAGCCTCAGACAGATATATAGCAAGTCCTTGGGTGCTACAAGTAGCATTGGGCATGTTTGTGTGATCAAATACATGAAGCCATTAGCATATCAGTTTTGATTTACAGTTTTTTTTAAGCTGGCTTCAATACTTTTAATAGCTGAATACACTTTTTTTTAGGCCGGCTGGTGGGTGCCATATATCATCAGATATAGTCTTCCACATGCTCCTTGTTTGAAACAACAGAGAATTCCATGTTCCAAGGATTATGAACTTTTTTTTGTTTATATTTTGAAATATGGGATGTTACTCCAGGTCCTTTGAAGCAATCAGAAAGCCATCTTTTCACACAAAGAGGTTTCTGGATAAGCCTGCTTCTCCTAGAGCCATCCAAAGAACCTGTTTTACTCACCTGCTTGTTCCAGCTACTGTTCAGCTTTGGGGACAAATTTCAGCTCACTCTTTATGTTCTGAATCTCTGACAAGTTGACAGCAGGACCTGGAAGTTTCTTAGCTCCTGGGAGATGTTTCTTGTCTTTCTCCTCCTCTGTCGAAGCAGGAACACTCTGTACAAAAGGATAACCGTGACCTTACTGCCGCAAGAGCAGTCTCTTGAGCATGAACATAGGTGAGTTATTTGAGAAACAGGGAAGGATGTTTTTATACTAAATACAATCCCAATGGAAATTGGAGGGTGGGAGGGCAGGAAGAGACAGGTTATTTTGTTGGTTGTTGTCTAAAATGTCTAAAAACATTCTGAAAAAAATATTAGAAGGTGCTCAGTGCAGAGGAATGTGGATCTTTTGGTAAACGAGTAAGAATTTACAGTGGAAAATTAACAGAGTAGAATATTACAGATAACTTTCAGGTCCTTCAAATTTTAAGGAAAACAATTGGAAGAACCATTTCTATAATCCAATTTCTCTCAGAGTCTCATAGTTGCTGGCCAGCTGAGGAAGAGAACCATCGTGCACTTCCGCAGCTCTAGAGAAGAGTTATGATAGTAGGTTATGGACACCAAAAGCTCCATTCAAACTCAGCTTGAGATGATGTTTAAGTTTTCTGAACCTTAGTTGTAAGACCAGAAGGGTTTTTGTTATTTTATGTTTGAATTAAGGTAGCACCTGATGGCTATTTTGTTGACACTGTAAAAATATAAGCTAAATAACAGCACTTATACAATAGTGAGCATCTTGGCTAATTTCCCAGTGGAAAAGAATATTTCAGTCCTTGGTACCTCAGTTGTACTACTCCTCCTAGGTGAGGTAGAGCATGTATTTTATACAATTTCTATTCTAGACTGTGCAATGTTTTCAAAGAGTAGTTTTCCTGTAGGGAGTTTAAGGTTGTTCCAGCCTGTTCCATATTTTATAAGCTGGCATACAGGGAGAATCATGTAGATTTAGAGATGAATGAATATTTTACTGTGAATAATTTCACAATGAAATTATTTTTTCTTTTTTGTTTACTCTGTTAATATCCTATTGGGATGGGCTTTTTGAAGTTAATTCAGTATTTAGATTTATTAGCCACCCTTTTTGGACAAGGGTACTGACTGTGAACAGTAAATTCTTAATATTTGACTTAACTTTTAAAATTACAAAGATATCTATAAAATCTTATTGGCCAGTAAACCCTCCTTTTTCTGTTGACTATTAGACTTTTTGCAATGTCAAGTAGCGAAAATCCAAGGAAATTTAGAAAACTGACATTTTCTTCTTATCTGATCTTGACAAACTTTCTAGAGTTTGCCATATATAAGAAAATTGAAGCAATTATATTGCTTGGCTTAGTAAACCTGTATTATATTTTCTCACTTTTTAGTTAATATTTTCTCATTTTTTAGATATTAGTTAATACAAGAAAATGCTAATAACATCATATTGTTTCTGTTTTGATCATTTAAAATCCCAGTCATTAGTCCAGCCCCAGATACTATATATATTGTCTAATATACGGCTTAATGATCTACATCCTGGAACAGCAGGAAAGCACAGCAGGGGGATAACTAAATTGATACAGAAGCTGTTTGAACGGATGCACAAAATCGTATCCACAGTCAAAGATGCCATCAGCTTGTATTGTTGCCTTTGACAGTTTTCTTGCACAGCTAGCTAATCTGAATAATCAGGAAAAACTACCATCCCTCAAACCTCCACAGCAGATACTGTGCTAAAAATACTGTTTCAAGCCATGTCCAATACCATCCCTTCTTGTAGTACAAACGGTGCAAACTTTGACCATGTTTTGGATACTTTGTACTCCATAAATTGATGTTAGCTTTCCCATCTAATCTCGGGTGTGTGCTATTTATGACTGCATCCATCCCTATATCACTCACTTTGTGTGCAATGCATAGCTACGATCAGACCTTGGCCTTCAGTTTTATTGACAGAACTCTGAAGAGTGACTTAGATATACAACAAGAGTTAACAAATACTCTGACTGAAGAAGAGTTATTTTCTGAAATTCCCACCCCCCTTTTCTTTTATGTGTTAACATGTCTGCTCCATTGATCTTCAAAAATATGCATTCCCTTCTGACTCCACCATGCCTTTGAGTAATATCCATATTTCCCTCAACTCCTTTGCCAAGGTTTTAAAATACAGTGAAAAATGCTAAGCACTGTAAGCAAAAGTTGTATTTGTCTAAAGCTGATCTAAAGAATCATGAACTGTATCGCAAAACTTGACAAGATGACAAAGCTAAAAAGGTAAGTCCACTGGTAGCATTTTTATTTTATTCCAATTACAAGATCTGTTTCTGTAGTCTGTACTCCCATTGCTTTGGTTGCATATTGGCTATAAAATCGGGGCCAAGAACTTTCATTCCATAATGTCTATCTCATATAGAGTATTCACATAACAGAGAAGCAAAGCAATATTCAATTACCCAACCAAATCTAATTATCAGCACTAGTCATTTATTTTATTTCTCAAATACTACCAGAATTCACACATGCAATATTAGTTTCTGCTTAATAACATGCATTCCTTCACCATTTTAATTACTGCAAAGAGAATATGCTTTGATTTCTCTCCAGGGGAGAAAGCCACAATATGTGTTCAAGGTCACTTTGTATGTTTGGGTTTGTTTTTTTTAAATCTTCTGAAGAGTTAAGTCAGCCTGGGTTTGATTTCTTCAGGAAAGTTCTGTTTAAACAGAATGCTATTTATATCAAATTTGTTGAAATTCATAAAGGCATTGGTTTGATTTAGACAGAAAAGGAAGAATTGGCTCTTACATAACTAAACCTGACCATTTGAAGTACCAGTACCAGTTCAGAAGGAGCTGATGATTTGTCCAAAACTAATCTGGCTGCTTCTTGTTCAGGGCTGAAAGAGCAGAGGTGCCACCACAGCCCTGGAGAGAAGTGGCTATCCACCTCCCTCCTGGTCCTCATGGCTCTCTGTGTGAGGAGAAGACTCCCTCCAGCCATGATAACTTGGCTTCGCCCACACGGCAGCAAGTCCACCTGGCCGAGTCCTGCCAGCAGCAGCCCAGTTGCATGCGTTCAGTTTGAGCCTTTCCTGCCCTTGGCTCTGGGGACCATCCACTGCTCTGGCCCAATTCTCATGTGGAGATTATAAATCCAAACTAAGCCAGCTGTCCAAGAAGCAATAAGCACCCATCTTCACTTGCATTTTTTCTTTGTTTAGAGTATCCCACTACAGTGTTTTCCACTGTTGGTTTTAGTCCTTATTTAATATAAAAGTTTGTGGTAAATAAGATGCTTTACTAACATCCAGAAATATGATATCTGTGTTTAATCATAACCTTTGTGATCAGTGTTGGTTAAGGTATAAATTTGACTTCATGTTCAAGACTCAGTCTTAAATACCAGTGTAAAATACAGGCATGCAAACACAGAACTCAATCTAAAGTGGACTTCTTTCCCCCTATGCAGGTAAATGGGCTCTCAAATTCTGTTTTTAATTTGCAAATGTGTAGTCTTCACGTTTCTACTTGTTGATAAATATTCCAAAAAGTGTCAGGTTTGAAAACCTGTTCCAATATTGTTAAGCTGTAACAATAAATTGCTTTGCAGGGCAGCAGGTAGTAGCAGATTCTTCCAAAGCCTTGCTATAACTTTTCCTGCTGTATCCCATCAACTCCAGCCTCTATAAATACTGTTGGTGAAAACATGGCTGGCTTTCCTGACCACAGACATCATCCTTCTGTTAAAACAGAGCTATACACCTCTGAAAGAGTTTAAATTCCTACAGGTGCCTTGGCATCAAAACCAGAACAATGTATATGTCTGTTCAGTAGATGGCCAATTATTTCCATGAATGATCAACGTATGTTCAGTTGTGTTAACCTAAGATTGGTATGTAGTGCTGTAACCTGACTAAAAGGCTTTCTTCCATCAATGGCAGAGATTATTCTGGGGGAAAAATTAAAAACAAAAAGCCCCCACCACCTCTTTATCTTACCTCCTCCACTTCTTCAGGTGTAAGTTCTTTTCTTTTATGAGGGTGGCCTGCACCAGGTCTAAATGCTCCCATTGGGATGTTAATATTAGCCTGTGAGAAGGAAATTATAATGCATGTAATAGTGATTGATAAATAGACATACAGCTGGTAAATGGCATAACACTAAAGGGGTGGGACAAGAGTACAGACATTATTTCTGAGCACTTATGCCTTCAATATAAGCATCATCACACCATTCCCATGGGAGAGAGAAGTGCTTTCATCTCCATTTTAAAGATGGAAAGTGAAAAAACAAAGCTACCTAGAAAGCTTTTGAAGTTCTGCATTTTAGTCTAATGCTCCCTGATTTCATTGGACTTTAAACAAATGAGTACTAGACACTGACGTGTCTTGTTCGACCTGTGTCTGCTTCAGTTTGGTGAGGGTCAAACAGAAAGCGAGTACTTAAATCAGCATTGAGGCATAAATCACACAAAACCTACAGTAGCACCCAAACCACTGGACCCTTCTCCTTCCACCAGTGACACCAGTTCTGATCTCTTTTAATCACAGGTAGTTAAGAAGGAAAGCCCATCTTGAGCCATCTTAACCCACAAGTCTTTCAAATGTTATTTTACTGACAAAATTTACCCACAGGTGCTATAAACTGCAAACGCAATGCCTTAGTCTCAGAAAAAGACCTCTTCATTGCAAAGAGGGAAAAGGCAGGAAGGTTTTTTGACCCTCCAGCCCCTGAGGGGTTTTGCCCAGCCACCCCAGCCTGGTCTGCAGTGGGGGCTGACGGGTCAGAGCAGGCTGAGCCAGCTCCAGTGCCGGAGAGACCCCTAGTTCCTGGCTTTAGCAAACTCCCTGCAGAATGGTACCCAAATGACTGCATCAGTCTGATTTTTTTATGTGTGGCAGGAGGCCAGTAGCCATAGCATAAACAGGGCTTATAATAGATACCTTAAAAGTAAAGATTTTTTGATAAAAGGATGGTGGAAAACATTGCTCTGGAAAGAGCAGCTAAAATGTATCTATTTCCTGATGTGACCCAGCCTGTATTATTTTAAAAGTCAAATGGTGTGATCAACTAAATGCACAATTTATACCTATTCTTATCTTGTGATCTCAGAAGAGACGCTGCTCCTAGGAAATGTCATCAAAATATCATGACTCCCACTGGTAAAACCAGGGGGTGAGTCGGTATTGTTATGGAGCGGAAACAGAGAACCTTCCAATAGCAAGCTGTGCTATTGTAGTTTACCATCTGACTGATTTGCATTAAATGAAGATGAATAATCCCCTTCTTCTGCTCAAATCGTGGTCTTGTAGATCGTGCCCCAGGTTGGGCAACCACAGGAAAACATCCCACTGTTTTCAGTAACAGCAACTGTTCTGACAGCTGCAATCAAATGTCTAGCAAATTAACAATCCATTTGCCGAGAAATAAGCACCTTTCCCTGTATTCTATTTAAAAATTTCCCTTTATTTTATTTATGCAAGGTAATGTTGCCATTTTTGTAGGGCTGGCAAAAGTCTGTAGGGCCATGTATTTTATAGACAACTGGGTATTGATTTCATAATGCTTTTTCTCTAAGCATTAGTTTAGGTATTGTGAAACCTTTCACCTGCACTTCCTCACTTCCCAGGAGTCAGCACATTTTCAGCCTCGCAGTACTTAACCCATTATTTCATTTAGGAGTGGGAAAAAACAGCTTTGCTATTTTTAATTTTAAGCATCTCCCCCACCAGCCTCCAGTACCTCCAGGCAGCTTCTTTTTTTGGAATACAAAACTTCTTTGCACTTTACAGCTAGCACGGTCATACAAACTTGCAGAGTGGAACCATTAAGAATTATCTCTCCTCTTGGTGCTCATTTTGAACTCAGGCATTCCTTCCCCTTGGAGTCAAAAAAAGCAGAAGCCAGCCTCCCACGGCCACCCGGGGCATACCACAGCACGGTAATTCTGATACCCAGCCCTTGCATTTCCTTCTGTGATTGACAGACCAGCTGTGACTAAAAATGGCTCAGGAAACAAAAATGAACTACTAAGTGACAGACTGCTAATTAAATTAAACAAACCGGTCTTTCGTCTGCTTCAGCGTTTTCACGGTAATCTGTGTCACACAAAAGAGGTCTGAGCTATTTTATCTGCAATAAGTGCATTCATGTCAAAGTTTGGACAAAATATATGCAGACATGAAATATTAACTTGGTGAAACGAGCAGCCTTTAGGACTAAGTTTAACACTGTCTGGATCTGATAACATATACTATAAATTGAAATATTTCTAGCATGAAATGAAAGTATGACTGACTTCCAAACAGTTCCTGTACCAAAGCCCTGAGCTGTAAACCTCTCTCTAATTCCAATGCTGGTCCCTTCCTGTGGATGAGCAGCTGTGTAATAGGTGGACCAAATTCTGTACATCAATGTAGTTCTGCAAGGACAGTGTTGTGCTGCGATCAGAACAAGTTTGCAATTTTGTTTTTAAAACACGTTTCAGGGCTGTTGTCACCTGTCTGCTGGAACTGAAATACAAGTCTCGGTGATCTCTTCCTCCCCTACTCCTCATCCAATGAAATGCTGAACAGGATTTTTTTTTGCTCCAAACTCCTGAAATCCTAAATAATAATTTCTTTAGACAGACTTTCTAGGTGTGGTTATCATTTTTAAGCATGATAATTATTAAAATTACTGGGTTTGCATCATCCTTTGTTTTTGGAAATTCCCTACCATATTGTGGATGTCATTGCAGTTTTCACAGTGAGTAGGTATGCATACTGATGTACTGGACTGAGGTCTTCCTGAATAGACTGAAGGAAAAATATCTGTAAGCTGGCTTGACTTGATTAAACCGGTATGTAGAGATGTGTTTGTGTTCTTCTTTCTGTTTACTAGAGACTGGGCATCCAGAACAGGAACTGCTGGGTCTTGAATTACCGGCAGCCCTGCATGAGTTGAGGACTGTTACGGGCAAATTCTCCACAGCATCACAGACCTTGTTGGCTGTCCAGAAGGATGACTGAATAAGTTGGAAAGCCACTTCGGTGCAAACAATCATAGAATCATAGAATTGTCTAGGTTGGAAGGGACCTTAAAGATCATCTAGATCAACCATCAACCTAACCCTGTCAAAACTCACTAAACCATATTCCTAAGGACTATGTCAACCCATCTTTTGAACACCTCCAGGGATGGTGCCTCAATCACTTACCTGGGCAGCCCATTCCAACGCCCGATAACCCTCTCCATGAAGAAATGTTTCCTAATATCCAATCTAAACCTCCCCTGGCGCAACTTGAGGCCATTGCCCCTTGTCCTATCTCCTGTGACTTGGGAGATGAGACCGACCCCCGCCTCTCTACATCCCCGCTTCAGGTAGTTATAGAGCATGATAAGGTTTCCCCTCAGCCTCCTCTTCCTCAGACTAAACAACATATGCGAGTTTAAAAAAAATAGAGGAACTACAGACAAAACAGCGTAATTCAGGAAAAAATGTAGGAAATCACTCACTCTTACCTCTGAGGAAAGCCAAGAGCGATGTTTGTAGATAGAATAATTGCCAGCCAGAGCTATATACAGTCTTTTACACACTGAGGGGGGGAGGCCAGCAATGAATGTTACCAGGAATTAACACTACTTTGATCCTCTATCGCCCTGAAGTACACTTGGGAACCCCTTTGGTCCTGTATTTCTCCAAACTACTCTCAGGAACCAGTTTCTACTTTTAACTCTCCTACATCTGTATTTAGTGGCTGTTGGCAAGTGAAGATTTTGGCATACATCTCATATGGTCAGAAAGAATTCACTTCTGACACAGACTACCATGAAATACTTCAGTTAGTAAAGTGCCATTACATTTCCATTGCTGCAGCACGATGTATATTCTCCAGGGGATGTCAGTCCTATTATAATAGCACATAACAGCAAACGATCATAATATATGAATCACAATGTATAAAAGTAATGTGACATTTTGAGTCATGGTTCTTAGAGTGCTCAAAGTGTAATAGGCATCGATTCAAGTGCAAGTCTCCCTGCTGGAGCAACCTTTGATACAATGTTTAATAGATTTATTTTAAAGTTTGTTGTGTAATTTTTCTCATGATTCAAATTACCTTTGCATAAATTTAAGTTTCTAAAAACATTAAACTTACTGCTTAAACTTAATGCAGTTTTTAACCGGACAAACTAGCAGCAAATTTTTACATTTAGAAGTTGGAAAGTCATCATGAAATTAAAAAGGAGGTTATAAATACTTCTTCACTTTAAGAAAACAAGTAAACCAAATCCATTCCTTAAAAATGCCTTCATGTGAATAGAGTTTAAATGTAAAATGTAAATACTTTTGAGCTATCAACATATTTTTATTAATCACAGAAGCATTTCTATAGTCACTGTAAAAGAGGGATGAAAATTTCAACTGAGTGAAATCAATGGCAAACTTCAGCTAATTTCAACTGAGTCAGAGTACAACAGTTTGCATGCCTTTTCCAGTATTGTTGATGATGATAAAAAAAATAGCATTTTTACAGTGCCTTGCAACTTCAGTGTGCTCTCCAGCCACTGGGCAATTAATCTTGATACTCCAATCCACTGAGTTAGTATTATCTTGGGGAAACAGAGGACAGATCAGACAGAATTCCATTTGGTGTTTCATACATAATTTCTAGGGAACCTAAACTCATTGGAAAATTTCATTGCAAGTGCAATTTACTAAATGCATGAGAATTCTGTAAAATTCTGCAGTTGAGAAAGTATTTATGTATTTTAGCTTTTTGGCAAGAATCAGTGACAGCATGAGCTAAACACATTCTTCATGGGCTACTTCATGATGATGTTTTGAAAATTTTTCAGCTGTTTCTTTTACAAATATGTGACAATCAACATCATCCTTACGAGCATATGCTACTTGAGGAGGTATGTGACATACATACAATATTTTTTTCAATGAAAACATTAAGATTTCTCTCATTTTACCTTGGCTTTTAAATAAAAGGTTTCTTAAACTAATATCGGAAGTTGTTGGTTTTTTCCTAAAGGAATGCAGATGTGAAAAACTTCACAGTACCTGTGCCATCTTTTTAGTCTATTTTTCTAGCACTACATTAACTGTGTGGAAAATCCAATAGTTGCAAGAACTAGTTTTACTCATAATATAGATCAGTTATCAGCAGGTGTATCACCATGTTTTGCTTGGCTGATCCAGCAACAGACATAACCTAACACTTGAAAGACCATGCAAGCAAGCGATCAACCAGCCTATCTGATCAGCTCAGATCTTAAGATGCTCTTCAGGTCAAACTTTTTCAGTGCTTTCATATCTAGCAAGCTTTTCACTTTAAAAGAATAATCCCCAGTTAGGTCTTTTGTGGTGTTTTGTCTGAGAAAAAAATGCAATTTTCCAAGCAACTGAGGTAGAGATTTATTATTTTGTTATATTAGAAACATAAATACTGTCTCTTACCTGAATGGCTTTGACATGTGACGCTGGCTGTTTTGACATTTTTAAGACAGAGGCTTATCCCTGCAAGCAAAATGGGAAAGTGTTACAGGCTCTGACATTCTGATAGCTAAGGCAGATAAGCTAGAATTTAACCCATGCTGCCTTTTGACAGGCATCCATTTCATCTGCCCAGCTCCTGTTTCCATCTCACTTTCAGAGTTGCTTAGTTATTCCTTCTGAATATCAGAAGGAGACAGAATACCTGAGCTTCTCCAATTAATTTTTCATAGCCACAAATGGAGCTATCTCTTTCACATTAAAAACAATAATGAGTAGAGATAAGGAATCTCTCAAACTTTAACAGCATCGTAAAATGAGTAAGAATTAAGGGAAGTATTTGAGGATAACACAAGGTATGATTATCTCTGTCACAGTATCTATGTGGGAATTATTAGAACTCTGTTTAAACCTTCTTTCAAATAAAGCATAACTTGCTACAAAACATTGATAAATGCAGACATAACCATTTTCTGAGTCACAAATCTTTGCAAATCTTTAATGCCTATAGACTGAAAATGATCAAGGTAGTCAAACTGTGAAGTTCTCTTTGACAATTTCTAGGACACAAGGTAGCATGTCTTCAAAGTTTCAGATCATATAGATTCACCATTTTTTTTTAGCAATAAGATAAAAAAGAACAGTTTTCCATATAATTTTATGCAGGCAGAGAAATATGGACTGATACAGTACTAATATACAATAACAAACAGAAATACATCAAACACAAAAGATTATGTAAAGGAAAAAAAAAGGCAAGAAATTTTATTATCAGATTAATTCTAATTAAAACATCATCTCAGCCTTTTATTTTCATTGAGAATAAAGATTTTAACTGGACTAGACCTTCATCAAAGTCTGGTCATTTAACCATTATAACACAAAATAAGATAGCAATACTAAAAGAGTTCACCAGAGAACTCAACCATACTACAGCATATGTTGGGTACTATATTTAACCTGAGCTGAGAAGGAAAATATTGAGAAAAGTAATAAATGACATAGGAGGGAAAAGTAGAAGTATATTGAGAAACCAAAAGTGGGTCAAAGCCTTTGGTACTCCAAAGAGTATGACTGTCATGTGGAAGCAGTACCAGAGAAACATATAGCTCAGTTGTAGGTTGGCTTCAGCCTGGAATATCAGCCTGAAATTGTATCACTGGGGCTGCATGGGAGACTTGCTCTTGCATATTCTCACATGGGCTTTAAATCTGTGTATAACGTTCAGCAGAACTTAAATGAAAAATGACCTGCCATTAGAGGTCTCTCTCTGATCACCCTCTCAGCTGTAAAGAGTGCTGTCCAAACCAACACATAGTCTTAAGTCAGAGGACATCAAAGATTTCTTTGGGTTTAAATTGCTTCTGCTAAATTAGTAAATCAGCAAAAAGATCCCACCATGAAAAACATAAAAAGCATTCTACCAGTGAGTTTTATATATTGTTGTTTGACATTTACATTTACGTTAAAAATCTTAAAATCAGAGGGAGCTTAAAAAACTTCAAAATTTACTTTAGGGGATGAAATTTCAGCCACTGAAGTTCATGGCAAAATTTGCACTGATTTTGAAAAGGCAAAAGGAATTACTGCACACTCTCTCTCTTTCCTTTTTGAAATAGAAATAACTGTGCTGTTAACCAGTGGTTGTATTCCAAAGATAAACACAAAACAATCGCACAGTTTATTGGAAAGATAAGACTCATAATACAGAATAGTCTAATTCATTTTTCTTATCACCTTCTCCTCTTTGTAATCAGAATGAAAAATGGAAACAAAAGCACAGGAAATTAACATAAAGCATTTTAAAACACTGTGGATCTACTTTGTAAACACTGCCACAAAGAAATTCAAGCTAAAATGTAGCCCGTCTTGCGTGCCTGTGCATTGCGAAAACACACTCCTTAGGCCACCTACAGCTAAATGGGCAAGGATTTATATTGAACCTGGACTTTAAAACAAGTACAGCAATAGTGCTCCTCAGTAGGTGCTCTGGACTTACAAGAAGTCTGCATTCAAAATGATTGCAATCAGACACCAGTTCCTAAAGACGGATGCATGATACAATTGTGTAGGACTGCTTTTGGAGGAGGTGATTTTCCTACCAGTTCATGCTGTCCTCATTACCACCAGAGAAATCAGGACAACAGCACACTATTGAGTAAAAATAGACGATCTTCTCTGGCTCTCTCCCCTTCCTTCCCCTCCCTGAGTTTCCCTCCAGAGCAATACTGACCATCAACCACAGGGAAATAAACCTTAGATTACAGTCACATCTATTACTGAAGTGATTAGTTCATTTTTATAAATTCCTTTGTTCTCTGGCCACGCGTCTCGGGGAGAGAGTCAAGAGTGCCGCGCTGATTGTATTAAGTTATTTCTGGCATTCCAATCAGCTCTGCAAACTTGAAAAACGTCACTCTTCACCCTCATTTCCACACCAGGATTTCACTTGTACGCAGCCAGAGAAATGCAGGCGCACACAGCCTGTATTCCCCAGTGTCTTTTCGGCCTCCCCACACCTTACCTTTTACCTTTTATGGGCTGCATGCTGAGCCAAACTTAGAAAGCACCAGCAACGTTAGTTCAGTTCGGAGCCGTTTCATGCCAGGCTTCCCCTGCAGATTCCCTGGCTTTGCAGTGAAATCACCCGTGAGCAGGGCTACTTGTGAAATACAGGACGACTACAGTGAAATAATTCAGTGTTTTGAAAAGAACCTTTGAAAAACAAAGGACCTATCTTCTGCCCCTCTGCTAAAAATAATTGCTGACAGGGCTGCAGCAAGATAATAAGCCGACTTATTCAATTTGCTTTAAATGCGATGAGATATCATAATACCGCCTGTTGTAATCCGCACAAGAGATGTACAGTAGCACACAGACAAGAGGGAGAGCCCTCCCCCTGCCCCAGCTGGAAGCTGTTCTTTCCCCCCGCCGCACTCACGGCATCGAGCACAAGGGGTATTTTGGACACAGAACTGCAGTGTATTATCTTATTAAAAGGATTTGACAGGAACTACGCTACTGCGAGACCCAGTTAGCAAAAAGAAAGAGGAGAACCCCCCGCTTTTCAGCTTCCAGCCTGTTACACAAAAACTTAACTACGTGTTCTAGGCAAACAAGATCACGTTTGCTGTAAAGCAGTTCTCTCCACTACAGTTACCTGTTACGCTTACAGTGAAAGAATGTCTCTCTTACCATCAAAACCCTCGTGGAATATTTCAATAGCTATAACAAACATACAGAAAACAATAAGCATGTACCTATGCACTACGGTACTCAAACTAATACAGTTAGGCTTCTTATGAGTCACTAGGTATTTAAGTGACTTTCTGTTTTAAGTCTTTAAAGATCCCCACAGACTATGAAGCAATAAACATAACAATCTGCTCTGAATGCCCTGATATGCTGCACGAGATATTAAAAGAAGCAGAAACCTAAAACTATTGTAGTCACCTCACAGCAGTTATTAAAGAGTTTCCATACAGATCTTCCAAGTTTTTAATTGACCCCTTCAAGATCAGCTTATTTACTTATATAAGAAAAGCTCCAAACCGTCAAGTGAGTCTGTGCACCTCCTTTCGATGCTGAAAGAGGTACCTTCTTCTACCAGCTGAGGTATTGACTGTGATCCTTTTAATGTGTCTGAAATAGCTCCGATGCTTTCAACCCGGACGGCACTGAGAGCTGCTCCAGGCTGGAGTGGGACTCGGCTGAGAAGCGAAGTGTAAAAGGGAATTCCTGTCATAGCTTCCAGTTGTTCTTCCTAAATATAGAATTTGATTCACCCTGTAACTTGGTCCCCTGTGACACTTGACCATCGTAAAACCAGGGCTCAAGTGCCAAGCAGGAGGTGTTGAAGGAACACACCTTTGGGTCCTCTTCCTGCCCTCCCTCTCCCTGTTGTTCTGGGCTTTTCACAAGCACCAGGCACACGGCAGCAGAAGGTAACACACAACTCCTCCCATGGTGTTTGGGGCAGCGCGTGCCTCCCTGCTGCCACACCGGAGAATGAAATAATTATGGAGACATAATTATGAAGAACGCACCTCGGAGGGACTAACTAGGGGAGGTGAATGCCACACCAACATGACTGTATCACTGCCGGCTTGGGAGCCAACTTGCACAGCAGCTGCCTTGGGGGCTCAGCGTAGTGTTCCTGCATGCAGGAGAGTCGTGCTCATGAGGAGGACTTCTGACAGTGTGAGGCCATAAGTCACCAGCAGCTGAACATTAGAGTATGTGGAGGAAGAGAAGCTAAAGGACAAGTGTGGGGGGAGTTGCAATAGCTTGTAAGGGAGGTGAAACGCTATTACACGGTCATGCTCATGCTACCTGTGAGTGCATTGGGTGAAGGCTACTGAGGGAGATCTGTCACAGCAAGTTGTGTGTGGGGCACAGCCTCACGTTTCCACTCCCCGAAGTGAAGTCTGCTGTTCACTGCATCTCCACAAGAGTGAACTTTCCTCTTCACTCCTCTACTGTACCTGTTCTCCACCTGACCCACAATTCTAATGGTGACATTAGCAAAGTCATTATGTGTGATACTGTACTGGCCACTTGCTGCTGGAGAAGGGGGGTAGGGCAACTTTTAGGAGTTGATCAACATTTTTCCAAATTAGCGCCAAAGATATTTATAACAAATAATGGTTGGAATAGTGATTTCAACAGGATTTCCCCTGACTTTAGCTTATTTGACCAATCACTCTTCTCATTTCATGTATCTCAAAAAGGAAGATGACCTCCCAGACCACTTAATTAAGCCTGTGATTCACTCTCCGCTGCCCTCTTTCCCAAAGCTACTGTCATCTGGAAGCAGCTGATAAAGCTGATGATTTGCTCTAGCAGTTTGCAGACTACTCATAGCCACCCCCTTCCTGAGGAGCCATGACAAGATGGACACACACCTACACACACACAACGGGCACAAGCATTTGTGTTACGTCAAGCTTGATGGAGGTGCATAGAGCAACCAGCTCCTTCCAAGGGGACCCCTTGTCCTATTTCCTCAGAAAGGCTGAGCATCAGCACAGCCGTTGTCACATATTTTGAGGCAAAAGAAGACAACTGCACTTGAAACATGGTAGAGTTCACAACAGGGCTCATGGATCTGTCTTTTGTCCTCTTAGAATGGCAGAGTTTGCTGTTAAAGTCTAAGGTCCCACCTTCCAGAAGGTTTAGACCACGTTAAAGCAAAACCTGAGTCAGAGAAGGGACCTTATATACACCCTTGTGAAGGTTCACATTTACAACAAGAATATTACAAGGCAATGAAAGAGACAATATATTTTTGTAACATGGTCTTGCACATGAATTCATTTCAATTTGTGTTACAGTAGTTTTACTACAAACCAGCTCTGGAATACACAGTTCTTTCTTCCATGTGTCATTGATTTAGCAAAGCTAGGCCATTGCTTACATTTTATAATCCTATCATCTGGCAAATATGCCTAAGAAATACCAGCTCAACACTCTTTCCTTCAACAAATTTTCATAGCAATGACAAGTAACTTAATAGATAGTCCACCTCTGTCACACACCTAACACCCATAAACTATCACAGTTAAATCATATTAAATTGCTGGGATAAAAGGAGTAAACACAAATTTTATCAGTAATATCAGAAAATGTAGGTCTGAGTAGATTTTAATGGGAAAAATAGACACTTTTACCATGGTTTTGCGGAGTACCATTGCCTTTGAATAACTGCTGGGATGCACAGTCCCATGACTTGCAGATTCATCTGCTCAATATGTGCAGCAGATGATTTAGTAAGTAAATAATGAGGCACGTGTGCATTTCAGATGGTGGATTCAATGCCTGGCAAGTTAGGGCCAGGTACATTGACACACACTGCATAAAATTATTTCTCATGTACAGAGATCCAAAAGACATGCAACCATGTATTTATTTGAAGTATGAAAATCTCTATATAGTTCAAAGTATACTTTTGTTGCATTCCTAGAAGCTTGTCTAATTAGCATGCTTCCTGGAACAGTTTACTAATTTTGAAAATGAAGTTGATGGTTAACAGAAACGTGTATGTATCTTACTTCTTGACTAAGATATTTCACTGTATAATGTCAGAATTGTTTCTTTAAGCTGTCGCTATTTAATATGCTTTCTTCAATGTTTTGCTTTTTGAGAAATCTCATGAGCACAGATATAACTTCCCTGAGGCTGCCAAAAGAAAAATATATTTTCTATTATAGTCCAAAATGTTTTATTAAAACGCAAACAATAACTGAAAATTCAAGTCAGCAAAGGAGCAGTCACAATTTCAGCTCACTTTAAATAAGACTTCTTTAAAGTAGAAAGTTAAAAAAAACGTTCCTGGAGCTTTACTTCAAATCACCAAGTAGTAGCAACATATTACAGATCTTTGGCAATGCAAAATGTTGCTTCCCTACCTTAATTTTAGCTCTGTAAATTACAGTTTATTAACAGGTAAGAATTGTGGGCCTGGGACATTAAATATTTGGTTCATTAACTCCTATTGCTGCCTTCATTTTAATTGTTTGGTGGAGAACATGAAAACTAAAGTTGCAGTGCAATATAAACTATTCTCTTCATTCAACACATCTAAGTTAATGATTAAGTTTAAAAATAAAAAACCTGCTATCAGACAGATTTATGAGAGGACTGATGAAGAGGATCCTGGAAAAAAAAATAACACCATCCATTTTCTAACTCACACAGATTTTATTTGTACTTTTGGGCTCTTTTTCCTTAGCAAAGATGTATTTACTCCATGTAACAGTGATTTGGCTCATAGGCTTGATGAAAGACAGAGACTTTTAGCAATGGTACCCTGTCATATGAGGTAAGACAGAACTACAAAAATTTAAAATACAGTGGAGCTAGCAACTACCAGGCATCAGAGCCCATTCGTAATCTTGCTTTAAACTGAAAGTAATTTTGAATCCTAGATTGCAGAAAGAATATCAGACCTCAGCTGCTTTGTCAAAAAAAAATGTTATTTGAGGAAGTATCATCTACTGTTCGATTGTTTCTCCCACTTTCCCATGTCTATATGTTTCTTAATATCAAGAAAAAATCAAGCGCTTTCTCTTGAGTTTCTACTCGTACAGTTATGCCAACAAGAATAACATCAAGCTATTTAAATAATGAATGACCCTAAATAGCATGCAAAAATGTTTGCTATTATCTAGTGGACAGGAAATCAACAAACATATCTAAATTAGCTGATTCTGTTTCTGTGACATTTCTGAGCTGCTAAATATTAATTCAACTCCTGCATGCTCTCTTTCTTTTCCATATAAAAGCATAGTGATTATTATCACAGACCGTTCCATCAAGAAATAATTAGCCTTGTATTAAGAAGATGGTCTCATTAGAGCTGCCAGTGACCTTGTTCTAAATTTCAGAGCTCCAGCATCTTTTAATAGCATAGTTAGCATCAACTAAGAATTTGTATTAAGTTCTAAAATCTGCATTAGGAATATAATGCACACAAGTGCTACAATGTCATAGCTTTGACCACTGAGTTACCCAAAAGCCATATTCTCTGTTGGTTTTTATTCTGTAAAGTTTTTACTTGCCAAAATGTTTTGAGTAACTGAAATATGATGATGACGTACAAGCAACAAATTTGCTTCCACTTTTCTTCTGGAAAATTTTAGCCACTGTACCTGGCAAAGTTGATAAAGAGCAAGGGTACTGGCAGATTTTGAAGGGAATAAAAATTTTAAATGACTTGCTGATTTTGTAAACATCCTATCTGCTACAATGATTCAGCATCACTTGGAAAAGAAACAAAAACCATGACATTGCACCATTAGATTTTGTTCTGGGAAAAGAAAGTTTTACAAAATAGGAACTGACTGAATCATTTGATAGATATTTTGAACAGAAAGTCTCATCATTTTCACAAATCAGGATAACTCAAACAGGCATCTATTCTCTTTTTCAATCCCATAACAGACTTCTTTTGATGAGGACCATCCCCATCAGTTGATTACATCTGTGGAACACTGTTAGCTCTCATCTTCAATGGTCAGATTAAGACCTCATCTGATGAACAGTAAGGAATTTTGCCTCTGTACCCACCTGACATAAGATGTCAGAAGAACCAGGTATTGATAAACCAGAGGACTTGAGGACTCAGAACCACACTAAGCTATGTATTTGTCTTTTGTAATAAAGCATGAAACAAAATTGCAACTGTGCAGGTAATCAGCTCACACACAGCTATGATCCCGCTGTGAGAGCAAATGTAGTAGACTTGAGCAATCATCTGTAGTCTAACAAAGAGAACAAAGACTAATTTCTGATGATTCCTCATCTAAATGGCATATTAACACGAATAAGGACATGGTTGACATGTGAAAAAATCTTTCTTGTAGAAAGATGGACTCAGAATAAGGGAGATCTGGCAATGGACTGGAGGAAGCAGAATATCAAGACATTATAAAGAAATTAATGCCTTTAGATAAAAAAAATTACCAAATTCAAGGACAACTGCACCAACCTGCTGAATCATACATGATTGATCAGTTGCTATCTTTGGTTTGTATCTGCTGAACAGAAAAGAAAAAGATGAAGATTGATAAACCGTGGGTGTGAAGAGTTTTAGAGTTAGAATCAATATCAGGACACTTATCTTAGGTCCCATGAGTCATAAGAAAAAAATCCTCAGCTTCGCATACCTCCAATGTTCTGAAATATAAGACAATTAAGAATGAATGTGTTCCACGGTGAAGATATGAATAAATCTACTAGTCATACCTATCTATCTAGTAGTCAAACATGATCTATATCAAACCTTACTTTTACTGAATCACATCAGCTACAGGAACATTTTTCAATCATGTGTGGTCTCCTGCTATACGAATATTGTACCTGTTCAGAGAGAAATTGCCAGAAAAAATTAGTGTTGGCACAAGAAGAGTGGTAAAGCCCTCCAGCTGCTAATTTCTATATGATGTTTCCCTATACAGTACCAAATCTCAGGTGTTAAAAATAGTATAATTAGTTTCCTCTTAGGAAATTGTACAAAGTAGTTTGTAAAATCGTCACATCTTACTTTACACCTATATGAAGCAGGGTTGTGGACTGCCATTGTCTTCTATCCAAGGATAATAACGAACCTGAAAAAAATTTATAAATAATAAGCTGCTTCATTCAATCACGTCAGGCTGTGCAACACAAGGGGTAGCCCTTTGAAGTACAGTTCAGTTCTCAAGATCTGGAGCTAAAGTAGTGCTTGAAAATCATCTGTCCTGGAGATGACTTCTGAGAACTGCAGGCTGATCTGTGTTTCCTGTGCCCACCAACTATTGCTGAGGTGCTACTCTGACTAGAGTAACCCATGAAGATGTTCACAGCTCTATTGCAGCCAACTTTCAAACTAATTATTTATTGTTATTAGGGATAAAGGTTCTTAGCTCATGTTCCTAACATAAACTGATCTCTGTAAGGCAAAACCACTGTTTTGTCATGGGGTAGTTCACAGTTCCTCTGACTGACAAGGGGCAGAGGGGATCTGTTGTACTGGGACACGGGTCAGGATTACAGTTGATCAACTGTGTGGAGGAGTATGTGACCATGAAGCAGCTCCTTACAGCCTGGTCCTTGAGACAGAAAAAAAAATCAGTGCTGGTTTAATTGAGTGCTATGCTGTATGATGAAGCAATTCAGAAGCTACTTCAACAGCCCAAGCGGATGGTTATACTCATCAGTTTGTCCTGTGCAAGACATTCCTATTATTCAGAACAGCTAAATGCCATACATGCATAGGTGAACAGAAGAGCTACAGGCTTTAACAGTCTGCTAAACAGTGAACCACAAACTCATTTGTCTTCGTGGAAGGGTTTTCTCACTTTAAGTTAAGGAAAGTGCGCTTCTTTTCCTAGGGTTCAAGTCTGCCCTACAGGTTTTGGGGTTCAAACTAGGTAGGTCTAATGTTATCATGTTCATTTACTTCAAGTTACAGTGAGCATGAAACAATACCTGTTACATTGAAACTATTCTATATTTATTTTGCAGTCAGGAGTAAAGTAGGGGATTGTGTACATAGGGATTTCACAGGTAATTTAAAGAAAGAAAAAAAAAAAAAGGCGCAGTAGCTGTTTGGCATTAGCATCCCTTGTGTGCTCTCCTCCTTCACTCGCTAAGCCCTTTTTTTCTGCAGCTTAGGTAAACCCATTTTCAAGGACAGAATTTTAAAGTTGTAAAGGGATTCCAACATAGGACATAATGCTGAATAACTACTCTACAGTAGTTATTCCACGCTTTTTCTCACTTTTAACTTCTAAATAGTTGCACAGGATGCAAAGTCCAATAGGCAACCACGCAAAACTCTCAGCTGAAATGAGTAGCTGAAGACCCAAACTAATATTTTTACAGAACTAGATTCTAGAATGATATTCGAGCCACATCTCTCAAGCATCTCCTTATCCTCTGTTTTTCTTTACAGTCTGACCCATTTCTCCTTGGAGTAAAACAGCTTTGGAGGACCTTCTTTTAGATGTAATTCCAATCACGATGTGCCTGACAGAATTGCATGTATGGGTAAATGCTGAAAATTCGTAGCAATTAAGAAAAACTTGTGATTTGTTTTGTTATAGATCAGCACTAGAAATTAACAAATGGTGAAAAAGCATATACAACTACTCTTCACAGCAGATTAACCCAGTAAAGGCATGTGTTGAAGAATATTTGTGCTTTTCCTTTACTTACATTGTTCATATGAACAGTGACTTAATAACAAATCTCATTTGTTTTAAGTGTCGAAATCCCACTTTTCCAGTATGTATTTTTGGTAACCAGGTTAAATACCGCAAACAAACCCTGAACCTTAACAAAATACTTTGACCTCATTTCTATTTAAATAAAGCAAGACTGTTTTGTACTGCAATTGGAACATAAAAACCTATGGAAAAAAAAATGTGTAATATTCTGTTTTTTTCTTTTCTAGGCACATTAAGGATTAAAGGGTTTTATTCTTTTCTTGTTTGGCTTTCAGTTTAAAAGACCACACATATTGCATATGTCCATAATTCCCATTACCTGAATTTCTCCCATATACTGAAATTTTTACATAATACCAGTAAGATAAATGAAGACCTTAAAGGTCTTTTCCAACCTAAATGATTTTATGATGATTGTCTATATTTGAAATTCTCAGCTAGACTTGGGAACTCCTTCTGCAAACAATCATGTACTACATGAAAGCATCCCTTCATTTTCAAGTTATGCTGCAACCTAAATGTTTGCAGAATCATGTTTTATTCCAGCCTTCCATTCTTCTGTTTAGGTCATCTCAATGTCCAACCAATGAACACTACTCAGAACATATCTAAAAGCCTCCTAGCTCTCCTAAAGGCTCAAACACTTAACCAACCAACTCATTTTCTGATTATATTGTCTTCAAACTAGCAAAATTCACAACCCCTCCATGCTAAAATCCACATCTTAGCTGGTTCTAGGTCTGAGCCTGCAACGAACTGTGAGCAGGTACAATTTCCCTGAAGCCCTGCAAACCCCTCTAACATCAAGGCTTTTGAAATTGTTGTTAAGACTGATTTTACTTTTACTTTGCAATGTGTCCTCTGTGGTAACCTCTGAATAATCACATATCTACTTCAATAATAGATGAAAGTTGAAGGGATTAATTATTAGATGTGCTGTTAATTAATTTTAAGATAAATATACTTACTATGTCTAGAAAAAGATGCCTATGATATTAAGCCACTAACTGAATTTGATAACATCTTAATGTATTATTAACATATTCTGTTTGGCATTTACTTGCCAAAATTACATTTAATCAGTATTATTATGCTTATGAGACTATTCGTCTTCTGTTTGAAGTTTTTGCATGGACTTAGATACTCTTGCATGATGACTGATTTATATCCTTTTCTAAACATTCTTTGATACTTCCCCTTTTGAGGTCCACCCACGCCCTCCCATTACGCACACCTCAGCTGTGGCTGCTAAAACTCTGATAGTTGCACTGCTTTGTAACAACGTATGCACTAACCTGATTACCGCAAGGCATTTTGCTTTAGTTGCTACTTTAGCTTAGTATGTGGCTGTTAGGAAAGATAACTGGTGGTAAAAAGTAATCAATATCTGTATTGCCTTATAAACCATCTGAAAATGGAAATCTTCAATAATAGCTTTCAAAATGCAAAATGAAACACATTCCCTCTGAAAACTGTTCAGTCTGCAACAGTTTCATTCCATGAGACCAAGGGGCAAAATACCCACTCAAGTCAGGCAAGTAAAATCACTGGGATTGGCAGTTCACTCATAATCTCTCTCTCATCTATCTTCTGCATTCTAGAGAATTCTCATTTTTGCTTGTTTTAAACTTTGTAGCAATAAAATACAGACTGTGTATTTTAGTTACATTCCTTTTTATTTGCACTGCCAATTTCTATGCCAACTCGATAAAATTCAGGTCTGTATTTTATAGAGTACACTAAGAGAACATAGATGAAAAATACACTAATGTTACAAAAGCTGTTTAACAATTGGATCATTTAAACACACCCATTTTACTACGCTTGATATCAGTGATGCTATGCTACTCGTAAAAGTACTCGTGTTCTTAACTATTTGAATACCATTCCCCTCCATTGCTTCCAAAGACCACCATTAGAATAAATTTTGTGTATTTTTATTAAATGCATGTTGCCCTGTGGAACAACTTGAGTTTTCCATCAATAAGGTGTAGAATTGCTCATATTTGCATCATTTCTTAATGATTTGCAATTCAACATGCTAGATTGCAAACTGCAGAAAAGCCATAGTCAGATCTGATTAATCTGGGACTCTGTTTATGATTTCTTTTAGATGCTGGGGACATCTCAAAGTTGTCTATGTCAGTGCACAAGCTCAAATTTGATTGCATGCAGGGCTGGATTCATTTCCTGCAATTCTGCTTCTATGTTGGAATGAAATTCTTTCCAAAGTTTTCATAAGGCTTTGTTTAACATGCACAGTTCCCACCAAAATGTAGGGGTTTAAGGATGATGGAAAAGTTAAACTTGGGGGAAAACCATCCCTGACTTCAGAAGAAAGACAAATTCACCAAACAGAGAACCAGTGAAAGCAGGTATGTATTCTCATATGTATATTCTCATGTATGTATGTTCTCACTTTCCCTTCTGCCTCCCACAATGGTCAACAATGAGACATTGGCCAGGGCTGCCTCCCCTTACTTGCTTGCTGATCTAACCATCTCCTGGGGTACAGCCCCTTATTCCTACTTCCCCTCAGTAATGCCATGTTAGCAGTGAAAAGAAAAGGATGTGAAAAGAGCCAAGGACTTCAGACCTGCCTGAGATGTTCTTCCTGCTGATAGCAAATGGAAAGCTTGCAGCACCTGTTCTGGGAAGGGAAGGACAGGACAAGGTACATATGGAACAAAGAAAGTGCCAAAAAATCTGAAAATATGGCTGAAAAACAACATTAAAACCACTTGCATACTAGTGAAGGGAGAGCTTCATGCATTTTTCTTTTTGTTTCAAAGGACAGACATTGGTATATCTCTCTTAAAAACACAACTTCTACAGAGCTTTCTGGAAAAGACAGGTTGGCTTTATGAGCTCTTCTCCTAACAGCAGTCCCAGCTCTTCCACAGAGAAGTCTGTGAACCCACAGACTAATGCATCAGAGCTGAAGGGTGAATGGAAGAAGCATTTTCAGGAGAGAGATGTCCTTCTGAGTATTTCTCACAAGTCAAGGCAAAAGAAAGTTTATCTAGAGCATGAAGGAAAAGGTGGACTGGAAGTCAGAAACGAGGAGCCTCTCCTACTACTACTGACTTGATTCCAGAAAAATCTTTAGAAATAATAAAAAACTGCTAATGCATCTTTTTCAAAGGGGGAAAGGAAGGGAGGGGCAGGTCAGTTTGCATAGTTTGTGGAGGCAAATAAATACTTTTCCTTAACCTGTGCCAAAACTTGTAGTAAACGAGTACAAGCAGCTTTCAGTGTTCTAGCACTGAGTGAAAGTTTTTAAACTAAGAAAAGCCCTGAGAAATCAGGTCTTAAGATTAGCAACCTCATGGCACATGCCACTTCTAATAACAAGTGAAAAACACACCCAAGAGGAGTGGGAGAAATCAAGAGAGGCGTAAACTCAGAGAATTGCTATGGTATTGGACTAGGAAGGAAACAGTGGCCTGGAGAGTGCTTGCCCAAAAGCCCCTCTTAGCAGGAACCTCATGAAACAATTTTGTTGTCATGAAGTCACAGAATCACAGAATCACCTAGGTTGGAAGGGACCTTTTAAGATCATCTAGTCCAACAAATTAAAAAACAAACAAACAAACAAACAAAATCCCACAAAAAAAAACCCACAAAAAAACACAACCTACACCACACAAAACACCAACCAACACTAATGCATATCCCTGAGCACCATGTCAACTCGTCTCTTGAATACCTCCAGGGATGGTGCCTCAATCACCTCCCTGGGCAGCCCATTCCAAT